>PVKA01000367.1:0-211634 GCA_004027165.1 Ctenomys sociabilis
CTTGTTATACTAGGGAGACTATACGATATTTACACACGTGTGTCTGGTTTATTTCACTTATGAGTATATGTTCAAGTGGCATCCACTTCAGTATAAATGCTTCAAACTTATCATTCTTAATAGCTGAGTAATACTCCATTATATAGAAATACCACATCTTTTTCAACCATTCCTCATGTGATGGACATCTTGGTTGTTTTCAAGAGTTTGCTATCACACATTGTGCTGCTATAAACATAGGTACACATATATCTCTATGATACAATGTATCCAGATCCTTTGGGAAAATTCCCAGTAGGGGGATAGCTGGCTTGAATGGGATATCTAGTCCTACTCTTTTGAGGAGTCTCCACACTGACCTCCACAATGGTTGTACTAGAACATCTTTCTGATGTAAATAAAAAACGATTCTGTTACTTTAGAAACAAAGATTTCATAGTCCCTTAAAGAAATACAGTTGGCCAAGCAAGTCCAATCCTAAGTCTATATGCAAGATACATGAAAATATTTGCACGTACGAAAACTTGTGAATGAATTTTTAGTTCAGCACTATGAATAGTGTTAAAATTTAAAAATAATTCAACTATCTAAAAACAAAATTAAAAAAGATACAGTTGAGTATAGTTACAAAGTGGAATATTTATTCAGTCAACAAAAAGTAACAATACTGGGTGGGGAGATAGCGCATCCACTTAAGTTACTGCCTGACACATGCAAGGACCTGAGTTTGATCCCTGGTACCACATGCTGTGTTGGCCCTGTGCCAAGCCAGCTACCAAAACTGGGCATGGTGGTCTAAAACTGTAATTATGCACTAGGGATGGTGAGACAGGAAGATTGCTGAGTCCAAGCTGTGTAGCAAAACCCTGTATCAAATTAATTAATTAATTAAATGATTTTTAAGGAATTTAAAAAGTAACAATGATGGTCTATGCTATAATAAGGGCAAAACTTAAATATGTACTAAGTATAGAATGCCAAGTACAGCAAATCACATGTCACATAAAATATCCAAAACAACCAAATACATTAAAAGAGAAAATATATCAAATTGTTCTCCAGAGCTTGAGAGGTTGGTGGATGGTTATTAAGAAATAGATAGTGACTTCAAAAATGCAGAGTTTTTCTCAGACTGATAATGATCTAAAAAACTATTGACACTGGTTTCAAGAAGTGTAAATGTACTAAACATTATTGTGTTGTGAACTTCAAATGAGAGAATTATATACAATTCAAATCTCTATAAAGCTATCTTAAAAATATTACATGAATAGGTGTTTATGTGCACCCAGCTCTTTCTCAATGTAGCTTTTTACATACTCTTAACATCATTTGAGTTCATTTTCTTTTCTTTTAGTGATTTTCTTTCTTTTTTTTACATGTTTAGGACAGGGGCTTCAGGATCTCACTATGTAGATGGGATTCATAGTGATCCACCTGTGTTGAGCCTCCTAAGAGCTGGGATTGCAGGCATGCACCACCATGCCCAGTATTAATTGTCCTCTCAGTACATCCCAGGGGCAAGGCTGGCACAGCTTGCTGGGGATTGAACAGCTGCTGATTTTCTTTATTGATAATCTTAAAAATGAGAAATACACATTAAATTTCCCACTCACTTGATTAGTTGTTTTATTGATTTGGTCTTCTGAGTTAGGAAAGTAGCCAAAGATCACTGTATTTCAGAGGTAATTAGACCAAGTCAGCTAGAACAAATGAAATATGTTCAGCAATTAATTTGCTAAGAATGAGTGCACCAGGAGAAAAAACATAGTTTCAAATTATACTCAATAGGGAAAGTTTTCAGGACACTGTTCTTTTGGAAAATTACTAAAGTGAAATAAGTAGGCAAGGCCAAAGGCCATGAAGAAAATAACACAGAAAAGAATAATACCTAAAAATTAGGGTGGCTGTATATGCACAGAGAAAGAATAGAAATACATTATACAATGTAAGCCCAGTGTGAAGGGGAGGTTCATGAAATTCATCCTCTGATGTGAGCCTAGATTTTCTGTCTAGAGATGAAGGACCGACTATTGTGCTGCATGGCTAATCCAGCAAATCCAAAGGTTCGCTTTGATTTGGCTCTTAATTAAGGCTCCACATGGACAGAGGACCACTTTCCCTTCCTTTAGCAATAAAATTTGACATCAGCATCTTGCTGAGATCTCAGTGAGATTCCCCAAAGGAAATATGAATTTGACAGCAAACACCATAATTTTAAATATTAGTTCCTAGCACATTTTCTAATTGCAAATGATGGAAATGTGCACATACTATTTTACTCCCTTTCCCTGTGAAATGCAGCAATTCACTTTCACGTGAAGAATTTAGAAGGGGTCCAAGCATATGCTTATCACTTAATCATGATGTTGAGACTTGGAGGAGTCCTAATAATTACAGTGGTGTGTGCAAAGATAAACATTATGGACCCTCTGCAACTCACGGAAATAACACTAATAGAAAGATTACAGGGTTTTTCAATTAAGTTAAAATTCAAGTTTGAAGACTTCAAAAACATGTATTTCCAACAGTTTAAAATGAAATAGTGCCAGGCATGGTGGCACAGGCCTGTGATCCCAGCACTCAGGAGGCTGAGGCAGTAGGATCACTGTGAGTTTAAGGCCAGTCTGGGTTACACAGTGACTGCAAGGCCAGCCTGAATCACACAGTAAGGCTGTGTCACACAATAATAGTAACAGTAATAGTAATGATAATAAACTATTCATAGGGATTAGAAAAGTGTTATACAAATTGATTAGTGAATCTAGATAGACAGAAAGATTTGAATCATCCTGAAATTAAACAGTGAGCTTTCTTTTGGAATCCAAGCCATTTCAGTTTCTTTGGGTGGGATTTGCTTTTCTACCTCCTATAAAACTTTTCTAAAAAGTCAATTTGTTTAAGCATTCATTATAGAGAAGGAAACCTATTTTCCATGGAAGAAAAACTAGGTATATTAATTATAATTTGTCATTGGATTCTGCCTGTTAATCTGGAACTATGTTGAAACTCTGGAAGAAATATTAATTCAGCCAGCTCTAATTTATACATTGCAAACTTTATCCTTTTAATTGGTTCTGCTAATAGTGTTCATTTTAAACTTGAAGAAAAGCAAAGCTGAATGGATAAAGCTTATTCACATGAAATACTGAGTTTTCCAGACATGAATAAATATCATTTCTAAGTTAAGTGAGCTAAATACAAGATAATCTGTATCTTAGGAAGATTGTGAAATTCTCTTGCAGGTTTGGCTAGGCTTGTTATTCATGTGAAAATGAACAGAATATTTCAAGGTGGCTTTGTAAATCAAAAGGAAGGTATAACAGTGACAGAATTCAGAAAGTATGATCTAAGTTTAGTTGATCAATAACAATGAAGTTTTTCAGCTTCTGTATCCCTATTGGCTATTTTGACAGAAATTTATGGCATGCGTGATACCATACGAAGGGCTGCTGGAGTGAGCTGTTGAAGATTTTACCAACAGACAAGAAATGTAAAAAGACAAGAGTTAATTTTTAGTTTACATGCTCTAGCAAGAGGGCCATCTGGCAAGGTTCCAAGAGAAAAATGGCAGACACAGTGAGAGAGAAAGTCTCAGGTTTTTATGCAGGTCTGAAGAAACTGAAAAATAGGCTGAGTGAATAGTTATCCAAATCATTTCTTTTCACTAAATCATACAACACCTTGCTCCTCCTTTAGGAACACCTGTTATGTGTTCAAAATTATGCATATGGCTGTAACTCCAACCAAACCTCTCTGCTCTCACACAGTGGAATGTGAGCTTTATATAAGGACGGGACAAAGAGGTGTGTGCATATCTTTTCTTAGGTATTTAGTAGAGGGCCTACAGGGTCTGTAAGCCTACTGATCCTCCTGTTTTTAGCCTCCCAAGTACTGGAATTATAGGTGAGAGCCACCACCCCCAGTCTCAATCACAGTCTCAGCGCACCCTGGAGATAGGGCTGGCATGGCATGTGGTGCAGGAACTTCGAACCCCATTCCCTGTGCTCTGCTTAAGTAGCTGTTTTAGGCCCCTGAGCTATCTGGTAGGCCCAGTCTGTGCATATCTTACAGAGAAGATGTGTGGGGAATCTTTGGGAGGAATACAAGTATCTTATGTCAAGAGATTTGCCGCTTGACTGTCTGCCACAGTGCCTTCAACCTGCATTCTTTGTTGTTGGGTGGCTTTAACCTGAGTCAAACTGCTGAACATTGTCCCTGGAGTTCTGGTGGGCAAGACATTAGCCCTTTTATTGCCAGCGGGAAGCCATTACAATTTACCGATCATCTTCTCAGGTGAACAAATGGTTAATCCCGTGCAATTCCCTTCTCTCCAGAATGTCCTATCCAACACCCCATGAGATGCACATTACATATAATTTCGTATTTATTTTGCTTTTCAGTCTTGCACAAACCAAAGTGACATGTAGACATAAATATTCAGTTACTTGCATTCAAAATCTCAAAACATCACATGCAATATCTCATTCTTATTATCACAAGCAATACAACTTTA
This sequence comes from Ctenomys sociabilis, assembly GCA_004027165.1. Taxonomy (NCBI): domain Eukaryota; kingdom Metazoa; phylum Chordata; class Mammalia; order Rodentia; family Ctenomyidae; genus Ctenomys; species Ctenomys sociabilis. Next base: position 4,517 of record PVKA01000367.1, read on the forward strand.
CATTCAGATTTCACTTGATTTAAATAAATTTAGAAATTGAATGCTGTTATTGTGTACATTTTAGAGAATAATACATTGAAGGCCATTACACTCAGAGGTTTTAATATGTGTGTGGTCAAATAAGTTATCTGGCCAATTTCTTCACATCCTGAACCCAAGTAGATATGACCTCTGTGTTCTGGCATCTCTAGCTATAATTTGAACACAGTCTCCTAATTGTATCCCATAGAAATCCTTATGGTTATGCAAATGTAATTTAATGAGCCAGGCAAGGCACAAACTGCAAATATAATTAGGTAATACATAACATGGATTTTTATAGCTTGACAATTCATATACAATACATTTCTCCCATTTAAATTATACAATTCAATGGTTCTTAATATATTCATAGAATGCATCCAACACTATAATCCAATTTTACCACATATTTGTCACCCTGAGAAGAAAACTCATACCATTAGTTGTCACTTTTCATTCTATCCCCAGGCAGATTTTATGTTCTGGCTCTACAGATTCATCTATTCTTGGTGTCTTGCTTAAATGTAATTATGCAATATACAGTCCTTTGGGACTGGGTTATTTTTCTTAGTATATTACGTTCAAGGTTTATCTGTGGTGTATTATGTATCATTTTACTACTCTTTATTGCCAAATAATATTCTAGTGTGGAAGTTCATGATGCATTTGTATCCATTCAGCACTCATACACCTACTGTTTTTCTTACACTTCTTTTGGCTTTTAAGTAAATAGAAACCTGCAAATGTCTTATGGAACAATATAGGAAGTGACCTTCCACAAAATATAGCCTGGATTATTTCAACCTCTTTGTTACCTTCAGTTGGAAAAATATTTTTAATAAGCTAAAGGAAATCCTTAAAAATTATTTTCATTGAGTATTTTATTTTGATCAGAAACTAAGCATGGAGTCACGTTAAATAAGAATAAAAGGTACAGGATTACAAGATAAACCCTGAGGGGACTTCACTGACCTCATCAGAAACAAAAGCTACATCTTTTGGTATATAGGTCTTGCTCTATCTCGGTCTTAACCATCCAGCATAAAAGTATAAAAGTAAGGTATATAACGTGGGGCCCTAATAACAAGTTGAGCTGTAATGGCTATAGTCAACAACTTCTTCAGATAACTCACTATTGTTGTGGAATGCTGGTCTGTGTTTGATTGTGTCGCCGAGTTCAGGCACCTAAATCAGTTGAAGGACAATGGAGTGCCCATCTTTGACAGGTCTAGACAAAAAAAAGTTGTATAGAAAGGAAGAATCATGATGTGTGTGTATAAATAGTACAGTTAAGATAAATATGCCGTGCTTCTGCATAATTCTATGAGAAGCAAGATTTGCACTAATAGTGGTTGGACAAGATATTATGTCAGCTCCTAGTACTATGGACAACCACTAGGAAAATAACAAGGTAGAAAGTATTAATTATTGAATCTGTGATATAATTTAGGCATAAAAAATAAGATAAGTAAACAGCTACCCTTTCTTAATTTACTGATAAGAGACATCTGCTATAATAATGTCTGTAAGTATAATATCATGTATGCACCTTGTACAATGCCAAAACATTATGAAAACAGTTTGCAATGTATTAATTTATCAAATCTGTCCTGTTAATGTGTCTTGAAACTGTCTCATTGCTATTTGTTCTTCAATAAAACAAAAAATATAAATAAATAAATACATAAATCTTTAATAAAAAAATAAAAATGGAAAACAAATTATCTTCTAGTTTTACCAAAACATTATATAAGCAACAAGACCAATTAATCAGAACATTAGAGGTGTATTTTTGCCTAAAATAGATTACATTGAGGTGGCATATTATAAAATATGCCAAAAAGTAATATGTAGCTTAAATATGGTCCCAGTAAATGCTAAATAATTTTAGTAATTTGGACACAAGATTTCAGAACTTCCACATCATATAAAAATGATATGGGGGCAGCAAGGTAGCTCAGTCAATTAAGCACCTGCTTAGGTGAGTTTAGGCCAAGAGCAGGGACTGCAGTTTGATCCCTGGCACCACATGCCACACCGGCCCCACCCCAGGGTCAGCAAAGCTGGCCAAAGTCTGGGCATAGAGGCCCACACTTGTAATCTCAGCACTGAGGAGGCTGAAGGCAGAAAGATCACCACTAATCTGAGCTGCACAAAATACACAAAAAACAGCAACAACAACAACAAAAATGTATAACTTGAGTCAAGATGAAGCTTATATTTCAATAAGAGATTGTACTACTATAAATGTAGCAAATCAACTAACTAACAACCAATAAACTCAAATAAAAAAGAAGAAATATACTTCTGTGGTCTAAGTGCCTACCTGGCAAGCACAAGAACCTGATCCTGGGTATGTCATACCATGCCACCCAGGGTGTGTTGTGCTGGCCCCAAAACCAGGATGGTGACACACACCTGTATTTCCAGTGCTAGGGAGTCTGAGATAGGAGGATCACTACATGTCTGATCTGTGTAGTTAGGCCCCACCCAAAGAAAGAAATAAGGAAGGGAGGAAGGGAAGAAGGGAGGGAGGAGGGAGGGAAGGTTTCTCAAATAATTTTCCCCAGTTCAACTTTACAGGGAGCATGTCCCACAGTAGACTGTGATTATCTAATAAAAGAGCTCTGAATATTTTCCATTGCACCTAAGAAGCCTCCTGTTTGTTTCTTTTGCTTGCATATGGAGAAGTATTTATTTCCTGACCATGGCAAATCTACAGGAAAACTACAGCTTTGCTTCTCAGGTTCCTAGCTCTATGTGGTTTTTTTTTTCACCCTCTATATTATTTTACTTTACAGAATTAGATTCAATATGCATATCAAGAAATTGATGACACTGTTTCAATCAACATAGTCTATCCACTAAAAGAATTCCTAATAGCCATGAGTTTGTCTCAGGAGATCACAGTGTGAAATAAAAGCAGTAAAGTAGTAATTAACTATTATGGAAGAATGTGTCTGTCAAAAAGTCTAATGAGAATGGTAATTAGTTAATGTCATGAAAGAAATTATTTTGTGTCCAGAAGTTCCCAAAACTGCAACAATATATATTTTATTAACTGCAACAATATATAATTTTGAATGAAATAGTCTTTCTTGAGATCTGTAAGACATGCTTTAGCATCAATATATACTAATTCATTCCCCCAAAGAATTTTCACAACAGTATAAGAATAATACTATATTTTAATTATCAGTTGCCATGTTACACACAAACTCGGTTTCTCATTGAATATGAATGTGATTCAACTTATCCAAATTTAAAACCAGGTCTTTGTTCATTTCTAAGATATACTAAGTTGTAGGAAAGATTAGTAATGTGATAGACAGCAAAGTTAGATGGGTATTAATAGGCAGTCAGAGAAGGATCAGGCCCTGGAGGGAGTTGGTGCACTAAGAGGGCATATGGAGGTGACTGCAAAGAGAGCCAGGCTCTAAGATGGAAAAGCAATTGCAGTGGCTGCAAGTCTCTCTAGGAATAAACAGCAAATTGAGACTGCAGTGCAATTAGTGCACTGGCCTGGTGGGCTCACATAGGCACCCAATGCACAGGTGGGTGAGCAGAGCACGTGGACCCAGCCCTGTCCAGCAGTGCCTTTGTTCTTTTCATATACCCTTACCATGTGGCCCATTTCCCTACTGGATCAATACGAGCTAAGTGATTGTACTTTTAATCTTATCAAACTGATTCATTGGATACACTGTTTTTTCACAAAAGTGTAAGAATAATCCTATATTTTAATTATCAGTTGCCATGTTACACACAATCTCATTTTCTCACTGAATATTTATACAATGAAACACATGTGGTTTCATTGTATAAAATACCTCGAACACAGAGTTTATGTGGCCAACCACGCAGGTTCTCCCTGGAAATCCAGAAGCTAGTCTTCATTTTTTTTCAAGTAGAATTCTCCTACACTCTTCTTTTGTCTTTTTGAGACAGGGTCTCACTATGTAGTTCAGGCTGGCCTTAAGCTCACTTTGTAGCTCAGGCTGGTCTCGAACTCACAACAATCCTCCTGCCTCAGCCTCCCGAGTGCTGGGATTACAAGCATGCGCCACCACGCCTGGCTTACACTCTTCTTTTGGTTTGGTGTTTTATACCTCAGTGTTGTGAAACAACAACCTTAACACAATATGGTATTTAACAGTTTGGGAGTTCTTTTCTCTATGACAGTAAGAAACAGTGAAATCAAAGTAAAAAACAAGAAACTGACAGGTGCAAAGTACAAAGTTGTTCTTTCAAGTGATGTAAAATTGGTTAGGAGAGAAGGAAACTATACCAGTATTTTAGTTATGCATACACATACAGTACAGTACTATGTACAGTACACTGTACAGTACTATGAGCTGCTTCTTAAAACGTGGGAAATTTATTCAAACAAATTTTTGAGTTTCTATTTTATTTTAAAACATTTAGTGGAATGCATACTGTATGATTCCCTTTCTGTGATATTTTTCTGCAAGACAGATCTATTAGGATAAGAAAACTGTAGGCTAATGTGTGTGTGTGTGTGTGTGTGTGTGTGTGTGTGTGTGTGCGCGCGCGCGCATGCGTGTGCATAGACCAGAATTAACTAGAGAATGAAAATCACATGGGTGGATGATTTTGTTGTTTTTTTATTTCATAATTATCTTTTTTTATGTTATTGAAGTACAAATATCAGTGAGACAGTTTTAAGACACCTTAACAAGACGGATTCAATAAATTAATATATTGCAAACTGTTTTCATAATGTTTTGGTATTGTACAAGATGCATACATGATATTATACTTACAGACATTATTATAACAGATGTTTCTTACCAGTAAATTAAGAGAGTGTAGCTGTTTACATATCTTATTTTTATACCTGAATTATATCACAGATTCAATAATTAATACTTTCTACCTTGTTATTTTCCTAGTGGTTGTCCATAGTACTAGAAGCTGACATAATATCCTGTCCAACCACCATCAGTGCAAATCATGCCTCTCATAGAATTATGTAGAAGCATGGCGTATCTATCCCAACTGTACTGTCCATACACACACATCATGATTCTTCCTTTCTATACCCCTTTTTTTGTCTAGACCTGTCAAAGATGGGCACTCCATTGTCATTCGACCAATTTAGGTGCCTGAACTTGATGACACAATCCAACACAGTCCTGTATTCCACATCAATAGTGAGTTATCTGAAGAAGTTGTCAACCAGGGAGATGGCTCAGTGGAATAAGCGTTTCCCTGGCAAGCGCAAGGGCCTGAGTTCAATCCCCGCTTCCACACACACACACACACAAAAGTAATAGGGGCTGGGGAGATGGCTCAGTAGAATAAGTACTTGCCTGGCCCTAGCCTTTCAAGGTCAATGAAGACTCAGGCCATAGGAGAACCTGTACTATAACATCATGTAACTCAGTTGTGTCCCAAACACTCTGATCAAGAAGATTATGGGGCAACAGAGGAAAGTGATCATGATATAGAGTGTGCCCAAGAAGAATCACATAGAGAGAAAACATTCTCTCAGGCTTTTACAGAGAGAAAATTGGTCAAGCAATGGCCATGACTCATCCACATGGCTGACATAGACAAAGGATCTAAAAGTGCAGTATGGGGTTACAGGTTAAATTCTGAGGATATGTGACTGACCTTATCAGATACAAAAGTTTCATTTCTTGTTATATAGGTCTTGCTTTATCTCAGTCTGAACCATCCAGCAGAAATGTATAAAAACGAAGTATATAAAGTAAAGCCATATTAATATACTGAGTTGTGAAGGGCTCAAGTCAACAAGTTCTGCGGATAATCCACTGCTATTGTAGACTGCTGGACTGTGTTGGATTGTTTTGCTGAATTCATGCCTGTGTAGTATTTAGATGCCAATAGAATACCCATCTCTGACAGGACTAAACATAAAAAGAGGGGCTAGAAAAGAAGGATCATTTTGTATTTGTATATGCAGAATAGTCAGGATAGATATACAGCTACTCTGAATTCAATGAGTAGAAATATTTGTACTAACAGTGTTTGGACAGGATATCTCTTCTGCTTCTTGTACTACGGGTAATCACTAAGAAGGTAACAGTTTACATGTACTAATTATTGAAACTGTCCTATTAATCAGTTTTGAAACTGTCTCATTGCTATTTGTTTCTCAATAAAATTAAAACAACAAGTAGTCAGGCTCAGAATTCTGTGGTTCCATCTCCAGATCATCATGCCTTACCACACCTGCCCTGAAGGCATCCTGAGAGGACCAAAAAAATAATCCTTTATTGTCACCCAGGATTGCTTTTGATGTTCTAGCTCTCTTTTGGTTCCAGATTAATTTTAGGATTGTTTTTCCTATATCTGTGAGGTATACTAAAGGTATTTTGGGATTGCATTGAATCTGTATAACAATGTTGGGAGTATGGCCATTTTCACAATATTGGTTCTTCCTATCTAGGAGCAAGGAATATCTTTCTATTTTCTGAAATCCTCTTCAATTTTTTCTTTCAGAATGCTATAATTCTCACCCTACAACTGTTTGATTTCCCTTGTGAGATTTCTTCCTGATACTTCATTTTTGGGGATGTTATTGTGAAACAATTTCTCTCTCAGTGTGGTTGTTGTTTTTGTATAGAAACACTAATTATTTTTGAGTGCTGATTTTGTATGCTGTTACACTACTCATTTTGGTTATTAAATCTTCAAATCCTTTGGTGGAGTTTTTGGGATCTTCTATATAGAGTATCATGTTATCTGCAAATAATGATAATTTTACTTTTTCCTTTCCAATCATTATTTCTTGCTTTTTTTTTTTTTTTTTTGGCAGAACTGGGGATTGAACTCACATCCTTGCACTTGCCAGGGAAGCGCTTATTCCACTGAGCCATCTCACTGGCCCCAATCATTATTTCTTTCTTCTCTAATTGTTTTTGTGTTTGTTTGTTTGTTTTTGTTTTGGCAGAAGCAGGGATTGAACTCAGGCCCTTGCACTTGCCAGGGAAGCGCTTATTCTACAGAGCCATCTCCCTGGCCCCTCTCTAATTTTTCTGCCTACTGTTTCCAGAACTATATTAAATATGAGTGATGACACTGGAATCCTTGTCTTGTTCCTGATTTAAAGTGAAAATTTTCAGGGATTTTTTTTTCCATTTAGTATGATGTTGGCTGTTGGTTTCTCACAGATGGCTTTCATCAGGTTGAGATAAAAACCATCTATTCTGATTTTCTGTTTTCATCATGAATGAGTTTTGGACTTGGTCAAAAGCTTCTTCTATGTCTTTTGAGATGATCATGTAATTTTTTTGTGTGTTTGGTTCTGTTTATGTGGCACTTTAGATTTATTGATTTGCATATTTTGAACTATTTCTGCATTCCTAGGATGAATACCATTTGGTCATGACTTTTAAACTTCCTGATGGTTTGCTGTATTCTGTTTGCTAGTATTTTAGTGAAGATTTTTGCATCTGTGTTCATTAGGGAGATTGGCCTATGGTGCTCTTTTTTGCTTGGATCCTTCACTTGTTTTGTTATCAGAGTAATACTTGCTGCCAGGAATGAGTTTGCAAGAGCCATTTTCCTTTAAATTTCATTGAGGAGTTTGCAGTGAGTTGGCATTAAAAATTCCTAAATTTATTATAGAATTCAGCTATGAATGCATCAGAAACTGACCTTTTCTTTGTTGGTAACTTTTTAATTGTATTTTCTATTTAATTGATCAATATTGAGTTATTCAAATTTTTATATCTTCTTGCTTCAGCTTTTGTAATTCATATGCATTTGGAATCTGTCCATTTATTCTGTTTTCCACCCTGTGAGAGTAAAGACTTTCAACCAAGATATTGATGATTCTCTGAATTTCTATAGGGTCTATAGGGGATTTCACCCTATTCATTCCTTATTGCATGAATTTGAATGTTTTCTTTTCTTTTTTGATAAGGTTGGCTAGATATTGATCAGTTTTTTCTTTCAAAGAGCCACCTCTTGAATCATTAATTTTTTGTAGTGTTTTCTATGTGTCCATTACATTATTATTCTCCTTTGACCTTTATAATTTCATACCTTTAAAGCTCCAGTGTCACAATCAGTTAGCACATGATACTTAAATAATTTCATATCTTTTTTGGGCTTCATTTGCTCTTCTTTTTTCAGGAGATTGAGGTGTACCATAAGGTTGTTTATTTGAGCTTGTTCTGTTTTCCTGATGTGAAAATTTGCTGCTATAAATTTCCCTGCTAAGACTGATTTCATTGCATCTCCCAGGTGCCAGTAGGTTGAATATGCATTTTTGTTTAATTGTAAATAATATTTAATTTTTTATTTAATTTTATCTATGACTCACTGGAGATTTTTATTTAGTTTCCATAGGTTTATAGAGTTTTTGCTGTTTCTTTTGTCAATAATCTCCAGCTTCATTGCACTATGGTCATATTCCATGCATGGAATAATTTCAATTCCTCTTAATATAATTAAGCAAGCTCTGCATGCTACTATGTGGTCTATATTGTAAAATGTCCAATATGCAGCTGAGAATGTGTATTCTGATATTCTTGGGGAGAATACTCTGTAAAGGGTTACTAAGTCCATTTCTTCAGAAATTTCATTTAGTTCTACTTTTTATTTACTAACTTTTTGCCTAGTTGATCTATTTGTCACAATGGGGTGTTAACATTCCCCATTACAATTGTGCTGTTCTTCATTTGATTTTTCATTTTTAAAAAGTCTGTTAAAATTTGTCTTACTCAGTTGGGTGCTCCTACATTTAGTGCATATGAATTTATGGTTCTTCTTGTTTCCTCTTATAATTTTTTCCCACAAATTTTTCCCCTACAGAGCCACAGAGGAATGCAATTGATGATGTATAGCATGCCTAAGGAGAATCACATGGAGAGAAAACATTCTCTCAGGCTTTCACAGAGAGACAATTGGTCAAGCAATGGCCATGACTCATCCACATGGCTGACGTTGACAAAGGATCTACAAAGTGCAGTACAGGATTACAGGATAAACCTTGAGGGTACATGACTGACCTGATCAGACACAAAAGTTGCATTTCTTGTTATATAGGTCTTGCTTCATATAGGTCATCCAGCAGAAATGTAGAAAAACGAGGTATATAAAGTAAAGCCATATTAATATACTGAACTGTGAAGGGCCCAAGTCAACAGCTTCTGCGGATAACCCACTACTATTTTGGACTGTTGGACTGTGATGTTTTGCTGAATTCATGCACCTATAGTATTTAGATGCCAATAGAATACCAACCTCTGACAGGACTAAACAAAAAAAAAAAAAAAAAGGTGCTAGAAAGGAAAGACCATTTGGTATTTGTATATATAAAATAGTTAGGATAGATATACAGCTACTTTCGCTTAACTCAATGAGAAGAAAGATGTGTACTAATAGTGCATGGACAGGACATCCTGCCTGCTTTTTGTAGTATGGATAACCACTAAAAAGATAACAATGTAAAATGTATTAATTATTGAAACTGACCTATTAATCAGCTTTGAAACTATTTCATTGATATTTGTTTCTCAATAAAAAAAATAGAGTATATTTATGATACACTAAAAAATATTTTCCCCATCTTCTTTAACTCTTTTGATCATTCTTCATTTGAAATCACATTTTAGCAAACAGAATAGCTACCCCTACTTTTTTCTGGGTTCCACTCATATGGAATATTATTTTCCATCCTTTGACTTTCTATTAACTTCCTTTTGACTTAAATGTGTTTCTTGTACACAACACATTGTTGGATTTGGTTTCTTGATACACTCTGTAGTTCTCCTTTTGATTAGTTAGTTGAGGCTATTTACATTAATACTTGTAGTTGATATATACTAGCTTATCTTGTTCATGGTATTTTAGTGCTATAGTTTCCCTACTTTCCCCCATGCTTAATTGCTTGTTCTGCTTGGCAGTTCATTTTTGTTGTTGTTCTTGAAATTGTGATCATTTTTGTCTCTTTCTAAAATATATGCCAGTACTATTTTAGGGTTGGTTTGTTGGTCATGAATTTCCTCAGTTGATCTTTGTCATGGAACCATTTTATATCTCCTTTAAATTTGATAAATAAATTTGCATGGTATATCAATCTGGCTTGGAAGTTGTTTTCTTTCAGGACCTGAACTACTTCACTCCAAGTTCTTCTTGACTTGAGAGTTTGTGTTGAAAAGTCTGCCAACATTCTGATGAACTTTACACTGTAGGTGAGCTAGTTATTTTCTCTACCAGATTTTAATATCCTGTCCTGCTGAATTTCTGTGATCTTCATTATATCTGGGTGGTTTACTTTGATTATGATGAATTGGTGTTCTATAAGCCGCACTTAACTGCATGTCAAGTTTTTTTTTTAATGTATTTAGTACAGGGTTTACATGGTCTCACTATATGGAGTGGACTCATAGTGATCCTCCTATTTTTCACCTTCCCAAGCACTGGCTTTACAGGCACCAACCATCACACCCAGTCTCAATTGCTGTCTCAGTGTGCCCTGAGGGGAAGGCCTAAACCACATGCCAGTGATCAAACCCTGATCCCTGCATGTGCCTAAGCAGGCACTTTAATCCACTGGCTGGCCCTGTATGTCAGCTTATTTTCCCATGCTTGGGAAATTTCCCGTTAGTACCTCTGCAAATAGTTTTTTATATTACTTTTTCCAATTCCTGCTATTTCATTGACACCTAACAGTCTAATACTGTTTTTATTTGCATCATTTTATACTTGCCAAATTATTATTTCCTGGATCCTCATTATTTTTAAGAGAACTTTCCTTTCATGTTCACAGGCTGCAATGTTATCTTCTTTTTTAATTAATTTTATTGAGAAAGAAATAGCAATGAGACATGTTAAAAAAAAGGTTAGAAGGACAGTAACAGTAATTAATACATTGCATGTTGTTGTCTTTGAGCTAGCGATTCAGAATACAAGATGTAGACATGATATGCTGTCCAAACACTGTTAGTACAAATCATTCTTCTCATTGAACTAAGAGTAAGTAGTTATATCTATCTGAACAGTTTTATATATACAGATGTGTAAATATAATAATTTATCTGTCAGTGTCAGCCATGTGGATGAGTCATGGCCATTGCTTGACCAATTTACTTTCTGTGAAAGCATGAGAGAAAGTTTTCTCTCCATGTGAATTTCCTTAGGCACACTCTATATCATTGATCACTTTCCTCTGTGGCCCCATAATCTCCTGGAACAGAAAATGTGGGACCCCACTGAGTTACAGGGTGTTACCACAGTTTCTCTTAATATCCTGAGTTTTCACTGACCTTGAAAGGCTAGAGCAAAAATGTTGGCTATCCTTGCAGCCCTTCTTTTTCTCTAATTTTTTGGTCTGCAAACTTAAGTTGTTAATGCTTCAGAGGAGAAGCTTAACAATATTATTACCCTATAACAGAGGCAGTTGAGATTAGCATCACTATTTGTCTGAATACCAAACGTCCTAGTAATAACTTAGAACAAGTATTTTCCAACAATCACTGATATGCTGAACTTTATATCCCTATATAATGTGAAAAAATAAATAATAAATAATTACACATTTTTACACAGAAATTTAGAAATCTAACTATATACAGCATTGTAACAGGACAGTCCTATGACATTTTTTTTCATGTCCATTGTTTTCCTTTAGTACCTTTTTTATAAAAACAAACATTTACTTCAGAGAAAGTATAGCACTAATTGACATGACATTCAAAGCAGTAAACATTTAGAAGACCAACATGACAGGCATTTCAAGCATGGACCTAGTATTATACATTGATATCCTCTGTGAATTTCTTACTTTACAGGTATCAGCATGTAGAGTTAGTCAGGGTGAGAATGCTACCCTTCAACTGATAGTTTCAAAAACCTGATGGAGATTCTCAAGACCATTGCCTTAACCACCTTGTTTGTATAAATGTATGGTTTTGCCTCTGCCATAATTCTTAACTTTTGTCCTTGCTCTCTTCCTTTTTTAATCCTTAAGTTCACACTTCACATTTAACTGTGTAATACCTTACAATCTCTATTTCTTCTTTTGAGTCTTTACACTAGGCAGACTATATGATATTTACATATGTGGGTCTGGTGTATTTCACTTATGAGTATATCTTCAAATTGCATCCACTTATATGTGAAGGATTTGAGTTTATCATTATTTATAGCTGAGCAATATTCCATTGTATGAAAGCACCATGTCTTTTTGTCCATTCCTCAGGTGATGGAATTCTGGATGTTTCCAAGATTTGGCTATCACAAATTGTGCTGCTATAAACAAAGGCACACATATATTAATATGATATGATGTTTTCAGTTATTTTAGCAAAATTCCCAGAAGGGGGATAGCTGGATTGAATGTGGTTTCCAGTCCCAGTTTTTTGAAGAGTCTCCACACTGATTTACACAATGGTTGCACCAGTCTACATTCCCACCAGCAGTGGAGAAGTGTTCCTTTTTCCCCACAGCCTCTCCAATATTTGTTGTTGGTTGACTTCTTTATGATAGCATTCTTTCTGAGGTGAGATGGTATCTCAATTTTGTTTTAATTTTCATTTCATGAATGGCTAGTAATGTGGAGAATTTTTGCTTGTATATATTTACCTCTTGTATTTCTTCCTTTAAGAAGTGTGTGTTCATATAGGATGCCCGTTTTTGCATTTTGTGTGTAAAAGTTGGCTTCTATTGTTTTTTAGTTCTTTATAAATTGTAGAGAGCAGATCTTTGTCTGAGTGCTTATTAGTTAAGTTTTTTTTTCCCCACTTTGTGGGTTGCCTTTTCATTCTGTTGGTAATTTCCTTGGATGTGCAGAAACTTCTCAATAAGAGGAGTTCCCAGTTATTGATTCTTTCAAGTATTTCCCATGAAGTTTGATTTCTGTTCATGAACTCTTTGAATACCCCTGTGTCTTCCAGATTTCCTCCTACTTTCTCTTCAAAGAGATTTAGTGTTTCTATTTTAGTGTTTAGATCTTGAATTGATTTTGACTTTAGCTTAGTGCATGGTGATAGACGTGGGTCAAGTTTTTGTCTGAGGCATTCATGGAGGCAGTTTTTCCAGCACCATTTGTTAATGAGGCTATCTTTCTTACAGTAAGTATGTTTGGCCCCTTTGTCAAAGATAGGGTGGCTGAGTATGCTTGTAGTTGTATCTGTGTCTTCTAAAGTACTCCATTGATTCCCATGTTTATTTTTTTGCCAATTCCATGATGATTTTATCACAATATTTTGGGATTTCAAGTCAGCAATGGTAATGCTTCCTGCCTTCTCTTTGTTGCCCAGGATTGCCTCTGCTATTATAAATCTTTTCTGGTTCCAAATAAATTTTGGGAATGATTTCTCTAGGTCTGTGAGGTATGTTGGTTGAATTTTGATAGGGATTGCATTAAATCTGTATAACTATTTTGGGAATATGGCCAAAGAACCACGATGTTGGTTCTTTGTATCCAGGAGCAGGGAATATCTTTTCATTTTCTGAAATCTTCCATTATCTCTTTTTTCAAAATAGTAATTTTCATTAAATACATCTTTGTTCTCTTTGGTTAGCTCAATTTCTAACTATTTCTTGTTCTTTCGTGCTATTGTATAAAGCATCATTTCTCTAATTTCCCTCTCAGTATGTTTGTTATGTGTGTAGGGGAACGCTATTGACTTTTGGATATTGACTTTATATCCTGCTATGCTCCTGAATTTGTGTATAAGTTCTAGTAGCTTCTTGGCAGAATTTCTGGGCCTTCTAAGTAGAGTACTATGTCACCTGTTAATAATGATAGTTTAATTTCTTCTTTACCTATTCTTATTCCTTTTATTTTTCTCTCTTCTCTAATGGCTCTTCCTAATGATTGCAGAACTATATTGAATAGGAGTAGTGATAGAGGACATTCTTGTCTTGTACCAGATCTAAAAGCAAAAGATTTCAGCTTTTCCCCATTTAGAAATATGTTAGCAGTTCAATTGTCATAGATGCCTTTATCAGATTGAGATAGAGACTATCTATTCCAATTTTCATAGGACTTTGAAAATGAATGAGTGCTGGGATTTGTCAAAAGACTTTTCTTCATAAATTGAGAAGATCGTGTGTTTTTTGGATTTTGATCTATTGATATAATGTATTACATTTATAGATCTGTGTATATTAAACCATACTTTTTATCACTGGGATGAATCTTACATGGTCATGGGGTATAATTTGCTTGATTGAATGCTGTATTGTATTTGCTAGGATTTACTGAGGATTTTTGAATCTATGTTCATGAGGGAGATTGGCCTGTAGTACTTTTTTTTGTTGCAACTTTCCTTGGTTCTGGTATCAGTATGAGACTTGCCTCCAGGAATAATTTTGGGAGGATTGTTTCTTTTTCAATTGCATTGAAGTTTTAGGAGTATTGGGATTATATCTTCTGTAAATTTCTTGTAGAATTCATCTGTGAATCTATCAGGACCTAGACTTTTCTTTGCCTATAGGGTTTTTATTAATTTTTATATTACATTTGGGTGTTATTATGTTATTGAGAATTCCTATATCTTCTTGATTCAGTTTTGGTAATTTGTACCTTTCTAGGAATCTGTCCATTTTTCTGTGTCTTCAATTCTTTTAGAGCAAAGGTTCTCAAACTAGATATTGGTGATCTTCTGAATTTCCACTAACTCTGTGGCAGTTTCACACTTTTCATTCCTTATTGCTTGTATTCCAGTTTTTTCTTTCCTCTTGAAGAGGATGGCTAGGGGCTTATCAATTTTATTTAATCTTTCAAAGAATCAGGTTTTCATTCATTAATACTTTGTATTGTTTTCTTCATATGGATTAAAATAATTTCTGCTCTAATATTTACAATTTCCTTGCATATTTGGGTTTTGTGTTCGGTTTGTTGCTTTTCTTAATATTTATGGTGTAGCATGAGGGTATTTATTTGTTCCCATTCTGTTTTCTTAATGTGTGAGTTTACAGCTATAAATTTCTCTCTAAGAACTGCTTTCATTGCATCCCATAAATTCTTCTAAGTTGTGCTTGAATTTTCATGGAATTGTAAATATTGTTCAATTTCTTTAATTTCATCTGCTACCCATTGATTGCTGAGGATGCTATTTTTTTAATTTCCATGTATTTTGGGTTTTTTTTCATTTCTTTTGTCATTTATTTCCAGGTTCATTTCACTGTGGGCAAATAATATGCATGGGATAATTTCTGTTTTCTTTTATATACTTAAGAATGATCTATGGACTAGTGTGTACTTTACTTTAGAAAAATGTCACATATGCAGCTGAAAAGAATGTGTATTCAGCTGTGGTTGGGTTGAACACTGTATATGTGCACTAAGTCCATATGTTCGAAGTTCTGGTTAAGTTTTGCTACTTTTTTGCTAATGTTTTGTTTGCTTGATCTGTCTTTGTGGCATAAGGGGTATGAAAGTCTCCTGTTAAGATTGTAGTATTTGATATTAGATTTATCATGATGAATAAGATTTCTATTATATAGTTGTGTGTTCCCATGTTTGGCATGTACACATCTATGACTGCTACCTCCTCCTCTTGAATTTTTCCCTAGCCAGTATGTAGCAGACTTCTTTATTTTGTTTAATATTTCTTGGTTTGAACTTGAGACTTTGTGAACAAGATTGCTACCCTTGGGTTTTTTGAGGTGCTAGGGCATGTAGTATTGCTTTCCATCCTTTGACTTTCAGCCTATGAATTTCGTTATCAATTAAAGAAATTCCTTGTATACAGGATATTGTTGGATTTTGCTACCTAATCCACTGTGCCAGTCTATTTCTTTTAATTGGTGAATTAAGTCCATTCACCAATTAGTAAATTGCTCTGAATTTAACCCTTGAAAAGTTTCTTTTGATGTTCAACTTAGAAGTTACAAAATTCAGTAACTCACAAATCTCATAGGAGTTCTTTACAATAATCACCTTAAAGCTTTCAAACAAAACAAAACTGCTGAACTAAAACAAAAATGGAACACAAAACAAACATGACTATTCTTTTAGTAGCCAAGACTTAATGCACATTATGTTGTATGTTATTCTTGGCATATTTTATTCTGATGGCTTCCTTTACTATTCAGGAATTTCTTAAGTTCTATCATCCTTTTATGCCCTTCTCTCATCAGCCTAGGAGTATATGCAAAAAATACTTATTTTAATTTTAACCTAAATAAAACATTAATGAAAAGAAAACTTCACATGATATACTTGTTAACCAAACAACACTAAATTGATTTTAAATTATTTATGCAGTAATATGTAAATAGTAACAACTTCAGTTCTACTAAAGTCCCAGTAATCACTAGTTGTGCTAGAAGTCATGTTTTATACCCTCAGCCTAAAAAAAAAATCTATATTTATGTGGTTTTAATCCCAGAACAATGAACTAAGAAATAATTAATTTTAGAAAACAATGAACAAAGGCAAAGAGATCACAAATTATGTTATATGCGAGTCAATCATGAGAAGGGTAGTTATCTAAGGTAAAGGAGTGCATAATCATTGGATGAGTAAAATTTAGAGGGAGACAGATGCCATGTCAACATTTATATTAAAATCCTTAGCTTAGGCTAATGATCTGTCTTCTGCTTAACTTCAGCCTTGTTCTATAAACATTCTTCTCCTCACTTTCTGTTTCAGCTCTTTTGGAGTAGTTTGATACTTCTTTTTGAAGAGCTAATGTGCTTTACTCCATTGGCTAGGAATATTTTCCACTTTCTTCCCCCTAACTGCTTCCAAATACAGCTCTGTTCAGAGAAAGGTCTATTGTGGATAAGTCAAAGGATGATTGTTTTCTTCTAACTTTACCTCAGGTAACTCCCACTCCCCCCCAAAAAAAAATTTCCTAGTTTCCCTGGGAGCAGCCACTTCATGTGCGTTCCTCAGAAAGTAAGAGGTTCAAGGACATATGTTTGTTTTTCTAATCACATTCTCACTTAATAGTGCCTGGTATATAGCACACATGTACTAAGTAGTAAGTAAATAAATCAAAATTAATGCTCATGTTGGATAAATTGATAGTTTTCAACTCAAATGCCCAAATTAACACACACATGCATGCACGCACACACACACACACACACACACACACACACACACACACAAATAACAAAGAAATAAAAACAGATGAGATACAAGTGCAGTAAATAAATAGGACTAGCCATAAGATAATGTAGGAATTTGTGAAAACAGAGAGGAATTCTAACAGTTTTGAATGCCATTACAAAAAAAGAAGTGGGTTTCAATAGGAATTGGTCACTGATACTACAGAAAAAAGCATTTTTCTGATTGTGTCTGATGCCTGCCACCCATAAAAGGACTTCAATGAGCAACAGTCTTTCTCTACACTCGGGCAGGCTGAAGAAATTATGTGACCAGCGAGTTTGTGACGTAGGTCTGATTTATCTTTGTCCTGCTATCTCTTAAGGTTTTCCTGCACAGAGATCAAGTTCTGGTTTGATTTTTCATACTGTCTTTTTCTAGCAATTCTAAGAGTTGGATGCATAAATCGTCCTAATTTTGGGAACCTGGTAGCAGACCTATCTGGCTGGCACATTTTCATGAGTGATATGGGTAAACAACATCAGCCAGCTTCCTCGTCACTAGTAAAGTGATATTCTTGCCTCCATACCCTTCCAAATTGTTACATCAGTGGGCAATTATGATATGGGAATTTCCAATTAATCACAAATTTCAATGATAAGGTCAACTGTGTTTCTCCAAGGAAGGTATCTGAATAAGTATTTTCATGACGAGGTGCTATAGTTCATATAAAGGTTTGATTGTGTCCTCCTGAATTATTATGTGTTGAAGACTCAGCTCTTACTGTGTTCTAGCAGGAGGTCCTCAGATACTTGACAGTGCTGCCCCTAGAAAAAGTTAAGCATGTATTCACAAGAACAAATATTATAAGAGCAAATGAATGGACATCTGAGTAGCTTTCTGGATCCCTTTTCAGAAAAGTGAGTACTTGATTTCAAATTCATTCCTACTATGAGCCTGTGAAACTCTCACAAGGGGCTGAAACAATCCTGACTTTCAGCCTCCAAAAATGTGAGCTAAATAAACCTCTTTTTAGTCTGTTTTCAGTTTTTGTTTTTTGCCATACTGGGGTTTCTACAGGGGCTTCTTAGTGTGTTAAATCCTTTGTCTCTTTTTTAGTTTTTATTATGAGACATTGTCTCACTAAGTTTCTCAAACTAGGTTCAGACTTATGCTTATGCTTAAATTATGGGCTTGCAGCACCGCACTTGACTAATTCTATTGTTATAGTAATAAAATTTATGAGTAGGAAAGAGGTAACTGTAACTACTGCAGATCCCTGTACCCAGAGTCCCCAAGAACAAGCCTAGGCCATCTCAAGGACTTTTGTTAGCCAGGAGTCTTTTAGTTGCAACTGAATAAATTTTATTTTAAAATATCTTAGATAAGGATAGCAGGGACTTGGGAAAATGAACTACAATGCAGGAATCATGTGTCATTTTGTTTGTTTGTTTTTGTCTTTTTCAGACATGGTCTCATTATGGAGTTCAGGCTGGCCTTGAGCTCACTTTGTACCCCAGGCTGGTCTTGCAATGATCTTCCTGCCTCAGTCTCCTGAGTGCTGGAATTCTAGGTGTGTGCCACCACACTCAGCTAATATGATATCATTTGTACTCTGATTCTTTCTCTTACTCAGTCTTCTAATGTTTTTGCTAAAAGGTAAGATTGGGTTTGTTCTGTGTTGTGTCAGCACTAACAGTAGCATTAACTGCAGCAACTGTGGCAGGGGAAAATCACATTACTGATAACCTTATCAGGTAAAGCGAAGTCATTTCCTGCAAAGAAAAGATACACAAAAAGTGTGTGCTGTTCCCTGCATTCCACTCCTGGCTACAGAGTAACTATAACTTTTTTTTTATGTTGGGAAAAGAGGGTCTGTATCTAGGGAAAGGCCTCATTAGGCTTCCTGGCTAATCTTAACTAGACAGAGTTAAAGTTTCACTGGAGAGAACAACTAATAGAACATGAGGGAGGTAGAAAGGACAGCACAGGGAGGCCAGGTTGTTGAAACTAAGGCTTCTTGTAAGTGATGGTCATTTTAAAAGAAGTGCTTGAAGCCAGGCGTGGTGGTGCATGCCTGTAATCCCAGTACTCGGGAGGCTGAGGCAGGAGTATTGTTGTGAGTTCAAGACCAGCCTGAGCTATAAAGTGAGCTTAAGGCCAGCCTGAACTGCATAATGAGACCCTGTCTCAAAAAAAAGACAAAGAATAAAAAAAATAAAAAAATAAAAATAAAAGAAGTGCTTGGGCTGGGGAGATAGCTCGGAGGTCTAAGTACAACGTCCTGAGTTCAATCCCCAGTACTCTATGCTGTGCTAGCTCACTTATCATCCCAGCACTGGGGAGGTTGAGGCAAGATGAACACTAAGAGTCTGAACTATGTAGAGAGACCCTTTATCAGCAAATTAATAAAAGCTCTTCTGTTGTACAGTAAGTCCCTGACTTACAAATGAGCTCCATTCTGGTAGAACAGAGGTCAGATTTGTTAATAATATAACAAAGTTAATATCGTACATATATACCAGTGAAAGTAGCAACTCAAATGTTCATAAGTCAGGGACTTACTGTACCTAAAAACACATGCCCCCCACATCTACAAACATACACACACACGTTATTTAATTGCTAACTTGACTTTTTAAACAAATCCATAAATTCTAAAGATTCTGACAGGCTCACTTAATGTGTACATAGAAAATGGTACAGGGGATAAGGGTTTGGGGTCTGGGATCCATCTAGGACAGCTGAGAGAACTGATCAGATTATGACAAATTCCAGGAAAGGTGAGAGCCCTTGATCCCCTATAAAAAAAATTAGGGGAAAAAAGAAAAAGCACCTAAGAATGAAGGGCCCACAGATCCTTCATCTTTTTGGAACCCCTTATTTGGATTTACCACAGTAGCAATCTACCTCTTTTTTCCCGCTTTCTAATAATGTGTCCAATACCATGTCTTTCTTTCCTTAAACTTTCTATCCTTAATGCTGTACTGATGTGAAGTCTACCAATCCCAGTGAGTTGCCTGCCTACCATGGAACAGTGGTGCTCAAGAAGTGAGATGTACATAAAATTTTAATGATAGCCCAAAACAACATGACTATCCAATGGGCAACTTAAATACGCTCTTCTCCAAGGAAATGTATTTCAAAGTATCAAGTTTTTGTACCATTTGTAAACCTAGAGTTCTGATTGATGAGCATTTCTTTTAGGTGGGACAGAGTACAGCTTTTTCACAAACAGCATAAAGGTAATTTTATGAGATGGTGTTACATAATTAAGGAGACTTAAGGGCACCCTAATACACTAGGACACAGAAGCCTTGATCGTCTACTTCCGTGATCTGTAGACTATGGCATCTCCTGTAACTCTGAATCTCAATAACAAGGTTGTGAAGATGAGAAAATAAGTGAAGAGAATATGAGTTTTGATCATCAGAAAACTTGTCAGGAGTGTTGTCAGGCTAAAGTCAAAAAAGGAAGGGTGCTGATGATGCACTGTTAAAAAATCAAAGATGGGCACAACGATTGCGTGAAGAAATCCATGCCATGAAGGAACTGAAACCTGATTTAGTAACTAAATCTGCTCTTGGTGATGATTCTGGGTATACAGATAATATTATAAAAATGACAATTTTTTGATAGGTTCCAGCCTGAGTACAAACTGCTAAATTATTTAGGCTCTGATTCATGGCTGAATCCCAGATGCAACAGCTGATTTTCCCAATGATCTCTTCCTCCTTCTCCAACCCAACCCTAAATATATCTTCCTCTTGCCTTTCCAAGCATATAAGGGAGCCCTCAGTCAGATCCTTACATGCTACCAAGCCTGCCCCTCAAACTATGCCCCTAGTAAAAGTCCATAAAATCTCAGCCTTCCTCTGTCTTAGGCGAGAGGATCCCTCCCCTCTCCCTGTGATGCTGTGTCCTCAGAATCAATAAAGGTTCTCTCCCTTTCTTTTATTCACTGCTGTGCCAAAATACTTAACATTTTATTATAGTTTTAATTATTTGTGTTCACATTTTCACTATCCTACAATATTTTTTCAGCAGTGTTTCTCAACTGTATCTGTCATTTGGGCAAATCGTTTAAATGTGGAAATAGAGCCAAAAATCAGTTTTATATTTTATCATATAGAAATCAAGATTGTGTAACATTCATTATTTGTCTCATGGAAGCATGTTTTGAAGAATCACAGATTGTAATTCTCAGAAGATTCTAGAAGGAAGGGAATTGAAAGCCTTTTCACTGGCAGCTGAGTGGGAAAGTTATGAATTTACTCCCTGAGAAAGGGCTATTTTATATGTGTATACACACACACACACACACACACACACACATATATGTATACTGTTATTTATAAGGAAAAGATATTAAACTTTTACTCCTCTGTTGATTAAAGAATGCTAAGTTCCATATTTACTCTTGCATTAGTACTAATAATGATTGGAAGAGAATGTCATCTGGTTAGCCTCACCAGTTTTCAAGAGTCATTTCTGTTTCTTTTAAGTGTATGAAAAATTTAGATAACCAGAACAGTGGAAGTGAAGAGATTATGTAGAAAGAAAATTATTGAGCTTAACTGGTTTTAGTTTTGTTTTAAATCTTTTATATAATTTCTTAGTAACAAAAATGTCTCAGTAACCACTCAAACTCTGTGAAACTGTAGGTTTGATAGCATTGCCCCAACCAAAAGGAATTATGGAGTGTTAACATTTGGTGGCTGCTAAATTTAGTTACATAGACAGTACTGTTGGACTTCAAGGTTGCAGTGAAGTTACTTAAACTCAGGTCTTTTCTTTTCTAGTGTGTGCTTTTTTAGAATGAGTCTAAAGCAGCCATTGGTATAGGGCCATGATTCTCTATTGGCAGTTCTGCCCCATAGGGCACATTTGACATTGCAGATAAGGAAGGCAGGTGGAGTGGTGCAGGGGGAGGCACCATATCTAGCAGAGATATCAGGGATACTGCTCACTTTCCACAGTATCTAAACAATAGAGCTTTCAAGCCCCAAGTATTTAATAGTGCTGAGGTTGAGAAATCTTGGTCTGGGGTTCATTTGGCTATTTGAGCTATTTAGTATTTGAGCTACTATCTTCTAATAACTGTACCCAAAACTTCCTCTATTAGGAAATTCTGTCATGGCAGATAAGATTGTAACCTACACTTGGGACTTTGCAAGCCCCAGGGGTGGTTCCAGTTTCAACTATAGCCCTATCCTCACCCTCCATTCCCATCCCAGCCTGGTAGGTTCTTCACTACATAGCACAGATCCATTTTCTGAAGACGAGACTATACCCTTCTGTTTTTTTTTTTTTTTTCTTTTACATATTCTTCCCAATATTTTGCTTCACAAATTGTAATTTCATTGCCCTACCTGAATTGTGAATTCTGTCTCTTTGGTGAATAAGGCCACTAGAGCTCTTTTGGTGTTTTCCCCTTTTCACTGTAGTTTGGATACTCTTCATGCAATGAGCTGGTATACTTGCAGCATTCATTGTTTTTTCTCTCAAGTATTACTGTCCTGTGCTACCTATTGTCCATTGTCTGGATACTGTTGTTTCATATATTTTGTCCAGACTTCCAGTTTTTCAGTGTAGAAGGAAAAAGCCAGTCCCTACTATTCCATGATGATCAGAAACAAAAGTACTTTGTTATTTAAATTTGGAAAAAAAATAAAAGAAGCCTTGGTCATTAGTTTAATGGCTTTGAGGATGCTCTTTGGGGGCACCCTTTAACACTGCCCACATGAGAAATTTTAAAGCAATTGTCAGCCTCTGAAAGATTTGGTGTTTCTATCAAGACAATTAGCTTAAAATCTTAGTTGCCTGCTAATCATTTTGCTGTTTAACAAATGTTTCAAAACCAAAAGCAGAGAATGTGTAAATCATATTTTCTATCATGTTGCCATGAGTTGGTATGCAATTTCTATCCCCTAGCAAGCTAAATTTATCAGCTAAGATATAAACTTAGAAACACTATGGCCATGTTATCTTTGTCTTCTTGTCCAGAGTTGGATCTTCATGAATGATTCCTCACAATAGAGCTAACTGGCAATCTTTGTCATGTAAAAGAAAAGATACATGAGATGATCAAGGAACAGCCTTTTCCCAGGATTCTAGTGGTATCTGCTATTGTGTTTCCAACTTTCTGCCTTTCTGCTGACTTTGCTCAGATTAAAAAAAAAAGGGGGTGGGGGTTTTGAAGTTTGCAACACACAGCTTTATTTAACTCAGTGCAAGGACTATTGGCTACATGCAGAAAAGAGTGCCTTAGAAATACAAATCTCTTTTGTTTGCATTCAGATAAAGTTTTTCCCTTCCTTGTAGGACTTCACAAATGGATACAATCCAAAATTCTAACATTTTTCTACCAGTTCTCCCTAAATTTTCAACCTTAAAATTGACCTTAAAATTCAAAATTTAATAGTTTTGTTTTTGCTGACAAACACATAGAACTATACATGCCAAGAAACTCACCTAGAGCCAAGGAATCGATATTATTGTGCATTTCACCAAGATTGATGAGTTTTACATTTCAGGGTGTCACTTGGTACTGCTTTATATAGTACCAGTCAGGAATAAAAACCTTCCTCTCAAATATTGAGATTCATATTCACTTTTAATCTGAGCTTTTTAAATTTATATAATTTTAAATTCAAGATTAGTAAATTCAAAAGTTGAGGTATTATTAGGCTGCTCTCTAAGAAACTGTTTGATTGCATGGGTTATTATTTTTTTTATCTTCATGGTATTGCTGTAAAGGGATCTGTCTACTTGTCTACCTAAACTTGTGACCAAAAGCCAAAGGTAGCTTGAGTGTTTGCTTAATTCCAGAATTAGGTGCTTTCTCTCTCAATATTATTAGTGGAAATGGTGAAACTTTTTATTAGCTTTCTTTTGTTAGCCTTCCTATTCTTAAACTAATTACTATTAATGAAGGAGAAGACAACTGCCAGCTTGTCTCTTGAGCTCATTCATGTGGTTTCAGGAGTTTCCTTAGACAATGAGTGAATGGTCCTGGAGAAAGGCGGTAGGTCTGTGTTCATTTTGATAAACTACCAGAACACAGTGGTTTGGACTGGAGATGTAGCTCAGTGGTAGAGTCCCTTCCTAACATGTATGACATCATGGGTTCAATTCCCATTATCATACAACACAACCCTTACCCCAAATTTTAGTAGTAGTTTAACACAAAGGAACACATAAGAACTGTAACACAAAGTTTCCAATTGACAAGCAGCTATTGTTCAAGTGAACATTCAAGATACCAGTCTCCTATCTTATAGCTTCACCATCTTCAACAGATGTGACCTATGAGCTTTTAGACAAAACAATTTCTACTACCATCCTATGTCTCTGAAAATCCATTATATTAGGGACAGTAATTAAAACACATTCTCTCACATAGAAAGGAAACACATGAAACACTGTTCAGTACCGATACTTAACAATAGTAAAATACTATAAAGAATTTTATCAAATCCATCTCCCCTGAAGCTGAAGGAAGTTTTGATGCAACCTCCATTCTAGAGTTGGGAATGTTGGAAAGAACTGTCTTTTCATTATTTTATATGGCTTCTAGCACCAACTTCTGGAATGTTCTTGTCATTCCCCATGGTCACATCCTATCAGTATTCAGGAGCTATTAAACTTTTCTGTTCTATTTTCTACTTATGAAAATTTGGGGTTGAATAGTTCACCTAAGATTTTACAATTGTAAATGTTAGAGCCAGTTTCATGGTTCAATTAGTCATAAAATTAGCTTAAAAAACTTAGTCTTCTGATCTGTTGTCTTCTAGCGACTATACCCCAAATTCCTTTTATAATTTTTAACTTGATTGACTTTGTTTCCTTGCTCCTTGTCAGTTTCTCCAGAACTTTACAGAGCTATCTAGAGGCCATGTGAAATGACTTTGGTTAGGATAACAAAAGCCTTGATCTCATCTGCAGTCTTACATCTGACTTTATGCAACAGCTCTTCCAGGTTCAGTTTTTGCTGTTTTAGGTCCAAAAAAGGTCAGTTTTTCAAACATTGCTACACATTCATTTTTGATAATTATTTCCTGAACTTATTCCTTAGTGATAAAAAAGATAAAACCCAATACAGTTACTTTTAAATTTTCAACCATTTTCTGTGGATCAGTTCTGTGATCTACTTTTCAAATATTCTAGATGACACTTCCCAAATTACTTTCCATTACAAACATAGGTGTCCCTTTTTCAGCCTCCAAATTACGTATTCTACCACCCACTAAGACACCATTAAGTTGATGTAACACATTTTGTTATTGCTTTAGTAGTATTCAACTTCTGGTACTACTAAGGTACCAGTACTGTACTGGAACTTATTGTACTAGCTATAGTTATGCTAGTTCCTGTGACATACAACTTCTCATAACTTAATTTTCTCTCTTACAAAATGTCCAGAGAGGGCTGTTTCTAATTGAGGAGGATCTTTTCCAAGTAACATTTCAGCCACTCCTTTTCTTTCTTGACTCTAGCATCTCTCTCACAAGGTTTTGAAAATATAGAACTTCATTAAGCCAGAAGATAACATATCACTTTTAATTATATTTTAATGGAGAACTCAATCACATGAAAAGTTTGGCTGTGTGTTCAGCATAAAGAAAGAAGTTTCATGACTGGCAAGTCTCTACTAGATAGTTCTTTTCCCCTGAATCTACAGTGTCCAAAAAAGATGCTGGGAAGCTATACTATCCTATTAAGTACTATAACCCCTTACTCTACCAGTCTCAGCAGGGTCATCATTTCACTAGTATATAAAAGAACGAAAGCTCATCTTCTTCTAAATAATAGAATTATTTTAATAGAGAATTTTTATAATGGAATGGATACAAAACTTAGATTCCAGAGAGTTGATGAAGAAATGTTAAACAGAAAAGAATATAGATTACTTTTTAAAGAAATCTTGACTGTGAAAGAAAGTGAAAATTACAGAAGGATAAGCTAAGAAACAAGAATTTCTAGAAGGCTAAAACTAAACAGAGAGAGAGAGGACTGGAACTAGAGTATGGAGAGTTACTCTTGTATAGAACGGATTTTCTTACTCTCCGGATACTGTCAAAAAAGGAAAGATCAAGAAATTTAAAGCATTTGTAAAATAGAAGGAATTTGTGCTTAGTGGTTGGTTTTCTTGAGAAGTTTGCAGTCAAGTCATAATGAAATAGTGCTGGAATTTAAAGATTGCAAACGTGTTTAAATGAAAAACAAAGATGCTAAAGGACACACACACATACAAAAATGAGAAACAGGGATCAAGCTAAAATTATAGAACCTGTATCTGTAGTAGTTAAGATTCATAATGTAGTGTTGTTTCAAATTGAAGTTAGGAAACACTGCAGGAGAGAAACTGGCAGATTGTTAGCACTTTGTATGACCTTTTACTATAGCACTTATTACACGGTCCTTGGAAACAGACTGATTTGGCTATTACGAACACAGTAGGCACATGATACATTTTTACTTGAATGAATTGATTTAGTCATTGTCAATTCTGCTGAGGTACTTGGTAGAGTCCCGGCAACTGCCATATTTCATATGGTATGACAATGCTAAAAGAAAAAAAAAAAAAAAAAAAAAAAAAAACCCAGGCACACTTAAGCTAAATTTAGCAGCCTTAAAATGGCAAGTATGTCAGTTGACACATACTTTTTGTCTTGTGCCAGTACGTACATCTGTCTTTGATGTTTGCCTCGTTTTCTTTATGCCACTAGCCTCATACTAGATCACAAATGGATAATTCAGTAAGCTACACTACAGTTTCAAAACCTCTTCAAGTTCAGACAGTTTGAAAAAGAGCTCAGAATCCCATCTTCACTCCAAGACCTGTGCAGAGACAACGGCGAACATTTACGACCTTCACTTCACAGACACGGCTGTGCTTTAAGAGTGGGACAGCTCCACCAAGGTCCACCTTCTGCAAAGTGCGGCAGATGCCCCCTCTCTGGAGCTGAAGTGATCTCAGACATCACCCAGGTTACACTCAGTATCGCACAAGGGTAAAAGTCACATGTCAGCAAGTCTGCGATCCAAGATTCAACTTGGCACGGGAAGCTATTTTTCTTTAAACGAGGCCATCTCTAGAGACCCAAAGCCCCAGTTTTCCGCGTGCAGGAGAGAGCAGGCAGCAGTGCATCGCTACGCAGCCGCGCTCTCCTTGCTCACACGGTAGCCTTGGCCCGCCGGCAAGCCTCAGCACCGCCCGCCGGCCCTCGCCCCTCGCGCCGCCACTCCGGCGCCCGCTGATGGCGTCACCACGCTTCCGCCTGCGGCTGCGTTCTAGTCACAAGCCAGGAAGGAAGCTGGGTGGACTGAGGGGCCGTGTGGGGGAGCAGCGAGGACAGAAAAGCCATCGGGCGCTCTTGGCGCCCGGGCCGTAGCCGCGAGTCCGCGCTCTGGAGTAGTCCGCTTCGATAGCCGGCCGGCGCGTCTCTGCGGAGTTCCAGGGGTCCCGCAGCGCCCGGCGCTCCCGCCCTCCTGCCCCGCACTCTCCGCCCTCATATCGCGAGAGGCAGTGAGAGCTGGCGGAGCGGCGGCCGCGGCAGTAGAGGTGACCGAGGCGGTGGCGGCGCGGGCGGCCCAGAGCGCCGAGTGGGCCCCTGAGCGGCCAGAGTCGCGGTAGAGCGCCCCTCACGCCCCCTGTCCACCCTCACGCCCGCGCGCCGGGATGGAGCAGGCCCCGGCGCCCGCGCCCGCGGCGGAAGGGAGCCCCCCGGCGGCGGCAAGCGCGGGCCCCCCCGCGGGGGCGACGGAGGTCGGCGGCGGGGCTCGAGCGGCCTCTTCCCCGCGTGGGATGGTGCGCGTCTGCGACCTGCTCTTGAAGAAGAAGCCGCCGCAGCAGCCGCACCACAAGGCCAAGCGCCACCGGACTTGCCGTCCCCCCAGCAGCAGCGAGAGCAGCAGCGACAGCGACCACAGCGGCGGCGGCGGCGGCGGCGGCTCAAGCAGCAACAACAGCGAGGAGGAAGAGGACGACGACGACGACGAGGAGGAGGAGGAGGTGTCCGAGGCAAGGGCCGGGTCCCCGGGGGAGGCAGAGGGCTGGCCTGCGCAGGCGGCGGCGGCGGGACGTAACGCGGCGGTCCGGACCAGATCGGGCGCTGTGTGCCTCTTGCTCCTCGCGGCCTGGAGCGCGGTGCCGGGTGGGGCGCGACACGTGGGGCGCGGGTCCCTGTCACCTGCTGGGAGGATTGTGGGGCTCGGCCACGGCCGGCGGGACGGGTTAGGCGAGGCGGCGCCGTCCGGGTTGCGGAGGCGGCCGCAGGGCTCAGGGGACTCCCGGGCAGTGCGTGCAGGGCCGAGCGCGAGGACTCGAAAGTCATTTGTGTGCGGGAGAGACACGTGAGAGCCTGTACTTTTCCATATAGTTCTGTTGCAGGATTTTTCCGTAACAATGTGGCCGCTGAGTAATCTGCACTTCCTTGATCCCTCAAGGATTCTGGATGAGCTGATCTTGTACCTTGTACATTTGTAAATAACCGGATGAAAAACATTTGACACTTAACGGGTGCATGTACACGTACACAGTTCCCAATGCTTCCTTAGTGAGGAGCAGTACCGTGGCCTGTCGTTTTCCAGTAAATAGGAGGCAGCAGCGTTTGCTTTGGAACCAGCCTTGGTTGTGGTGAGTCGGAATAGGAGGCCTCTTGATCTGTCCTAGTGATCTGGTTTCATAATAAATTTATGGTTTTTTCTTGGGTCTACAGACAGGCGGCGTTGCAGGACCATATTCCTCAAAAAAGACCGTAGAACCCCAAAGCTGGAAGATGCCTCACTGATCACTAGCTAAGTTACTCTTACTGTAGTTATCGGGTCTTTTATAACTCTCCTTTCCGCTTCCTGAGATGGAAACATCTTAATCTGGAGAAATTATGATTTAAGACAGCAGAGGAAAACAGATTTAAAAGTTGATTAAAACTTACTTCTAAAGTGAACAACTGAATGTAGGAGTACTACTTTTATTCCCTTTGACAATCTTAGAACTCGGTGAAAGGGTAGTTTTCTGAAAATTGTATTGCATCTGGACTTTCTTGGAATACGTGAAGTATATGTTAAAGCATTTGAAATTTTTCTGTAAGACCAGATTTTTTTTTTTAATCTCAGGTTGGATGTAGGTAGAGATATTGACGGTTGGAATATGTAAACCAAAAAGATGCACTCTGCAGCTGTTGTTTCTGGTGTTTTAAATTATAAAGATAGTCTTATATTGATAGATTTTTGCATTGCTGTAGCTGGATGTTTCAAGATAGTGTGTTGTTCAAGTTGCACTTCAAGTGATGAAGAGAAAGATGTGATAGAATTCTTACCTGCAATTTGTGGTGGTATTTAGAATCAGTTTTGCGATTTTTCTCAGAAAGTAGCATTTTAAGAAATATCTAGCCATGTTTTATTTTTAAAAAACGAGGACATGGGAAACTGACAGGTAGTAACAAATTCAAGTTTCCTAAAGGCTAAGTACACTTACTTGTTTTAAGACAGTCTTGTTGGCTCGACCAAATAGCTAGTGGCCTAAAGTGCTCTGCAAAAGGGTTGCATCCTGATGTGCTGTGTCGGTCCCACCCCCAGGACAAATTGAGACAGTGAGTGAGACTGTGTGGCACTTGCCTGTAATCACACTTGCCTGCTTTCCCGGAGTTTGGGAGGCTGAAACAGGAAGGATCACAGTGAGTCTGATCTCTGTAGTGAGACTTGTATTAAAAACATTAAAAAAAAAAACAAAACTTGTTGAACCACTATATAGTCAAGACTGGTCTCAAACTGGCAGTGATCCTCTTCCATCAGTGATCCTCATTCCTCAGCCTCACAAGTGTTGGAATTTCAGGTATGTTCTACCACACCTGGCTAGAATAGTACAGTTTTTTTCCTCACTTTTTAGTGATGATTTATTTCTTTGTAAGTGATAATTTTTTTGTATCTTCCCTGCTGATTCTCTTTTCCAAAACGTTATCAATGAATTCCATGTTAACCCAGTCATGCAGCTTGGGGAATAAACACCTATATTTTACTAAGTTTTTATATTTTGTAACAAAATAGCTCTAGTTTGAAACAAGATTATAATACTTAAATGCAATACTCATTGAAGTATTTTGTATTTAAAAGTATTTGCAAAGCTAGAGACAATCTGTTTACAAGCTAGTACTAGTATTTTCTCCATATTGGACTTAGTGGGCGAGCAATGGTGAAGAAAAATGTTAAGACAGATGTACCAGTGAGTAAATGCAGGTTGGGGAAGCATGAGAGTGAGGTTGTATATCCTGTTTAAAGCATTGTATATCCTGTTTAAAGCATTTACATTGTTTCATGTTCATTTCTTTTCCACTTTCTGGTTTTGTAATGCAAAAGTGCTAGGGTTGTAAATGCATAGTATCATAGATTAGCTCAGAGGAGCAAGTTTGTTTTTCAGTTCCATCTTTTTAATTGATATAGATATATTTGTAGGCTAGTTATTAAAATCTTCGAAGTAGTAGTTCTTTTTTTTTTTTGGTGGTACCAGGGATCGAACTCAGGACCTTGCACTTACCAGGCAAGCACTTATTCCACTGAGCTATCTCCCTGGCGAAGCAATAGTTATGATTGTATCCTATAATAACTTCAATATAATACTTGATAAAATTTATTTTTTTAGTGAATAACTGGTACCTACATACGATCCAGAATTTATTCAGAAAAATCTATAAAAAATTAGAGTTTTTTCCTTGAGCCTCCAAATTGCTGAAGATTGGTTTTGAGCACCTTTGAATTTCTTCGGTGTTCCTTAGGCATTACAGGGAAAGAGGGTCGACGTAATTACAATTTGTTGTTAAATGCCTGATAAGTGTCTTAAGCCTCGTGAAAAAAAAAGCACTGTACTTAGTGTGTAGTGTGTGTGAAGCCTAAGTGGTAATAAAGAATGTGGATCTGGAGCATGGATTCACATCTTTTCTCTTTTATTTGGCGATACCTGGGGGATTGAACTCACACCCCTGCACTTGCCAGGCAAGTGCTTATTCTGCTGAGCTATCACATCTTTGATCGATCACCTTTGTAGAACCATTGTGACCTTGGGCAAGTTACTTCTTTCTTCTGCAGTCTCTATGTGTAGATGGTGATGATATAAATCTTACTTTAGCGATGTTCTGAGTTAGGTAAGTTCAAAGTTTTCATGTAGTTTCATTTTCATCATAATCCTATAATGTAGTTGCCACCACATTTATTTCATTTTCAGTAAGTATTTTGAATTTCTAATAAGTTTTCCATGTTGGACTTACTGGGTGAGCAATGAAGAAAGCTGTTTTAAGACAGATGCACCAGTGAATAAACACAGGTTGGGGAAGCATGGGAGAGAGGTTAGGTGGTTAATTGTATATCCTGTTTAAGGCATGTCCTGCTTCAGAGGTATAAAAAAGTATTGAGAGGGGACATTCATTTTCCAGGCAAGAGTTTGAAGTAACTTTTCAGAGTCAAATAGCTAATAAGTGACAGAATGGAACTTAATCTGCGTCTTGATTCACAGTGCATGCCACTCACTCTTTATGCACATGCTTTATTTTTCTGTATGATACTGGGTGCAGTGTCTCTAATGGTGATCATGCTCAAACAAGTTCATATATTATAGAAGAAAGCACTTTTTGGCAGCAGGGGAAACCTTTGCTAGCCAAAGCTTTTCTTTCCTTTGCTTTGAAAATTTATTTAAAAAGTGAAAAATATGTCCGTATTTCTACCATTCCTAGTAAATAATTAAACTGAAAACTTTATAGTGGAATATTCCATTTGTAGGGACACCTATTGATTCTTTCTTGCCCTTCAGGATTTTTATATTTCAAAATCTTTCCTTATTAAACTAAAGCAAAAGTTTTTTCCTTTAACACAGGGTTGGAGTTGTTAACCTGAGTTATGGATAGAATTTGTACCCTGAAATTAATTCACAAGATTTTGTTGAAGGTGTTTTTTTTTTCCCTTCCTCCCCAGCCAGGTGTTATGTAGATGTTTACTAGGTAGCCAGAGAGGTCTGTGACCTCAGTTCCCTCCGCCATCTTATTTTGAAACATTAAAGGATGGGGAATCTCATAGCCATGTGTTTTGACGTTTGGAAACTGCTTGTAAAAAGGTAATATGGTACCAGAGATAATCTGTCTGTAAAATACTAGGTCTAACATTCATCATTTCTTTCTGGTAAATCACCCTTGTGCCTACTCTCTTAGCTCGTATGGTGTAATGCTCTATGTTGTATAATAAGTCTTAGAATTTACCCGTTCTAGGTCTTCATGAAGTCAGACACCTAAAATAATGATGTTTTTAAGTATTTTTTAGCCACTTACGGGGAATTTTTGGAGCTTCCATTCCTATCCCCATCCTAACCTATTCAGGGGATTGAACCCAGAGAGAGAGAGAGAGAGAGAGAGAGAGAGAGAGAAAGAGAATGTGTGTGTGTGTGTGTGTGTGTGTGTGTGTGCGTCCAGTCTCTTTTTAGTTTGGGACCCCTGTCCCAAACTTGCTGTCACTAAGTTGCCTAGACTGGGATGGAACTTGAGATCTTCCTTTTTAGCCGTCCAGAGTGCTGGGAGCCCAGGCATGTACCACCATACCTGGGTTAGTCTCATTTTAAACCTTAGAAATCTAATTGGAGGTAGGATTGTAAAAGTGGTCAGTGTTCTATAACCATCACATAGTTACTAGTGTTTATTATTACTTTTTTTTTTGGTGCAGGGTCTCACTGTGCAGTTTGGACTCAGTGCTGTCTCTGAGCATCCTTATTGCTGGAATTACAGGCCTAGGCCACATGGTGCGCCTGGGGTTTTGGGGTCAGCATGCCGTGTAGGATCAAACTTGGGACTTTGTGCTTGCCAGGCAGGTGCTTATGCTGCTGGGTTATCTCTGCAGCTGTAGTCTTTATGGTTGTGCTATCCTGTTGAATAGAAAACATATTTTAAAGAGTGAGACATTGTGTTTAATTTGCAACAGTTTATTTTGAATTTATATAAATAGGTTAATAAATGTAGATATAGAGATATTTACAATTTTTTCATACTTGATTGAAGATGAGAAAAAATTTAATTTCACAGTTTGAGAAGTACAGTCTGCTGATACTGTTCCATTTTTATTAGGACCAATATCCACAGTAATCTATGTCTTAATTTTCTTCTTTCATCTTTTTTTTTAGGAAAAGGTTCTTAGTGAATTAATGATGGATACATATGAATACCCTTCTAGTTTCTTAAGCCTTACCTATGAAATAGACATATAAACTTTGATTTGCTACCCGAAGGAAAGTAACCTTCCTGACTTACGATGTTTGATTTTTGTTGAGTCTTTAGAAATTATTTTTAGTCATGAAGGGAAATGTAACCGTGGAAGCAAGGTAGGTATTAATTGATCATGATTTATAATTAGGGATTTTAATTATTAGAAAGGACAATGTTTATTTTCCCCAAGAATGATGCAAAATTCTGAATTAATGCAGACATAATTATTGAAAGTATAATTTAGGTTGGCTCCTTCTGTTGGTTACAAAACTCACAAACTTTTTTTTGAGACAAGGTCTCACCACATCGCCTAGCCTGGGCTTGAATTTGGAGGATTCTGTCACCTCAGCTCTTGAATGCTGGGATTATAGGAGTGCACCACCATCCCCAGAAATCGTCTGTTTTAGGGTTGAATTTTTTAAGTTTACATCCAAGGCAAACTAAAGATAAATGAGAGTTGGGAGAAAAATTGGAAAGACCAGACAGAGTACATTAAGAATTCCTATTGTAGACAGTATTGTTTGTTTCTTTATAACCAATTGTGTTACATGGTAACATCTCTCTTGAGCCTTACAAGTTGATCATAGTGAATTGTGCTGATGAAAGTAGACAACATGATTAAAAATATTAAATGGGTTTTTATGAGTCAAAAGTAAAAAGAAAATGTGCTTTCTTAGTAAATAGTCTAGAAAAAGTGCTTTTTTTGTATAAAACTTTAGTATAATGTTGGACAAGTTTAAGTAGGTATTGAATATAGCCAAAACCGTAGAGAATCATGATACCCTCACAAATCAGGTTATGTGTATTTCTGATTGCTACACCATGAATGTGATGACTAAAACAAACAAAGGTCTAGAGAAGGTTAGTTTTAAAAGTGAAGGAGAGGACCGGGGTGATGGCTCAGTACAATAAGTGCTTCCCCAGCAAGTGTAAGGACCTGAGTTCAATCCTGGGTTCCGCCAAAAAAAAAAAAAAAGCAGGGGATGGAGAGTTAGGGATGGAATATATCAATTAGGACTGAAGATTGTGGCAATATTATTCTCATTGCTTATTAATGCTCAGATTGGCCAGCTTTTCAACCTGTGTTTTACTATGGAGAAAGTCAGGAAGACTGTTACATAGAGTTACTTCAGTTTGAAGATAAAAGGAGACTCACTTTTCATTTCTTAAGGTTATGTGAATGTAGACTAGCCGTGGCATATTTATGGAGCTATATTGTCTATATAGCTGTGCATTTCTAAATAGGGATTTTGTCTCTTTCCCTTTTCCCCAAAAGACTATTAATCTTTCACCTCCATCTCCCTCTGAGAAATCTATTCAAAAATTCTTTAAATTTTTTTTTGTGTGTGTGTGTGCTGGGGATTGAACCCAGGGATTTGTGTGCTAAATTAGGAAGGAAAGGAGCTCTTTGTGTTGCAACTGTCTGTTTACAGTTGCATCTCAAGCCTGTTACTGTTTCTTTCTGTATTCCATGTTTGCCTCTTATTTTTATGTGGAATTAATGTTGAAAATAGCCAGTAGAAACTAGTGTATCTCTTAACTGAGGTGAAATGGAGGAAATTAATTTCTTTGACATTTAGTGTCTCTTGTGTTTGTTTGACTGTTTTCAGTAGTTCATAATCTCAGTTCTCTTCTTCCCTGTGAATGTTATAAAGTTAGCCATAGTTAAAGATCAATGTCAAGTTAAACAAATTTATACATGTGATAAATAGGAAAATTTCCATGGGAAATTCCTGTAGTGATAGAATTTAGTTCTATAAGGTTTATTTATGAAGGATTTTTGAGACCTAAAAAAAAAAAAAAATCACCTATTTGGGATTTGAGGGGGGAAAAAAAGACATTTTCCCCTACATTCATAAAAATTATATTTTGTTGAAGTGAAACTGATAGAACTCTTAAGGTGATTTTAAGCTTGTATAATTACCTTATTTGAAAGCCTGTGTTTTCTATGTAACTCAGGAATTTGTTTTCTTTTTTTTTTCTAGTGTACTTGACAACTACATTACACTTAGAACTCACCCATGCTGCTTTCACCCTGAAGATTTTGTAGTAAGCAAGGAGTATCTGTACATTATTATACTTGGTGATAGTTGTAGGTAAAGATCTGTTGAAATAGGTGAAACAGAAGTACAGAACAGTGAAGGGTAGGAAATACCTTCTTTTAAATTATATTGCAAATGTTTCATACTACTAAAATATTGTTAGTTAGCATTACTCCTACATGTAGAAGCTTACAAATTCGTAGAAAATTTGCCAAACGGATTTAAAAAAATACAAAAATTAATAATCTTGCTTTTCAGAATTATGCATTGTATTACCTTCATTTTTTCTTGTTTATCCAGTTATCATGAAGAAACAAGTTGTTACTTAGAAATTGCCTGCTGAAAGTCATTTTTCAAATACATCAATTTCAAGTCTTTATGTAGACTTTTTTCTTTTAAACCTTTTGAGATGGGGTTTCACTATGTATTTCAGATTGGTCTTGAGCTAACTTTGTAGCCAGGCTAATCTTTAACTCCAGTGATCCTTCTGACTTAGCTTCAGCCTCCCAAGTACTGGGATTACAGGTGTGCGCCATCACACTTGTAAGATGAATGAATGCATTTATTGTTGTTTTAAAAAAAATCTTTATAATCTGTAATGGGTTTTATCTAACTTCTCAGAGTTAATCCTGTTAACAGCTTGGTGAATATCAAATCTTCCATTTCTTTTCTGAGAGGGAACGAATATGTCTGTGTGAGAGTAAGTACATTAAGAGTTTGCCACATTCTACTTGTTTACTTATGAATGGCCCATAATAGGATTTTTAATAATTTCTGTCTATTGCTAGTGGACATTTAGGTTGTTTTCACTATATTGCATTACAAATATAATGGTGAGTTACATGTTCTTTTATAGTTATTTTCTAGTATAAAAATATTTCTTCATTTTTTAAATGATTTTGTTGTCTTTGTTGTGACATTATTTATATGCCAGCAACTTGGATTTAATTCTCCATATATTTGTCCTGACTGTTGTAACTTGGTTAATTATTGGGATAAGGGATACTTGTCTGTAACTTTGTTCTCTGGGTGATTCTTTTTTTGTTACCTTTTTCAGCTACCTCCTAAAATATAATAGGCATGAGAAAGTATGCTATCTAAACTGTACCACCTTAGGACATCCTACAAGTTGGTTCAGAGCCAGGGTCCCCAGAGTGTCTTAAAAGTTTAAACATATTAAGTCTTTAAGTAGTTTGGTAGTAAG
This sequence comes from Ctenomys sociabilis, assembly GCA_004027165.1. Taxonomy (NCBI): domain Eukaryota; kingdom Metazoa; phylum Chordata; class Mammalia; order Rodentia; family Ctenomyidae; genus Ctenomys; species Ctenomys sociabilis. The sequence goes on from PVKA01000367.1 coordinate 41,027, forward strand.
CTTTTCAAACACTGTAATTTCTATTTTATTTTTTAATCAGGACAGTGTAACACTTTATAGCAAAAGATCTCTTAGTTAATAGATTTTAGTTAAGAAATATTTTTAAGAAAGTTTTTGAAGCCTGTCTGTATTCATCTCTGTGCTAAGCCTATTCTTTCTTTGTTTCATGATTGTTTGAGGACATCTGAAATGTAGAAATAGTTCTGGGGTGTTGTATCAGTCAGAGTTTGACCAGAGAAGCAGAGCAAGTAAGTTTATACATGAAGGAGGACAGGGAGATTGTGAGGGCTGGCTAACCAAGTCTAAAATCTATAAAGCAGCAGTTAGGAAGGGAAAATTGTGGGCAGGCTGGAATTATGGGCAAAAGCCAAAACACTCTTCACAGATAGTCTCACGAGATCCAGTCAGGAGAGAGTAAGCAGACTCAGCTGTTGAAGCACATTTTTGCCAGGAAGAATCATATCTCTTAAAAGGACCAGGTCTCTCGCTGCTGAAGGTCAGACTCACTGGAGATCACCTTAGCTTGCAGTAACTCTGGGTAAGGGCTTTAATTATGTGAACCGAATCCCCTTTCAGTTATTTTGGTTGTATAACTATGGGAAGGTATGCTACAAAATGGGTGTTTCCTTCCCTTCCTTTTTCTTCGTTTAGCCTAACAAAGTTGACACATTAGACAACATCACAGGTGAGAAAGCACCACTCTTAATTTTGCCATAATCTAGCAGAGAATGCTTGAGGTTACAAAGTTATGGTCTAATAAGCACAGATACAACTGCCTTTTTAGCCAGAGAGGGCCCAGTTACTAGATTCTTCCAGGTTGAGGTTTGCTGTTGAGACAGCTTCTCCTCTTAGTACTGTTTTTGTATGTCTCAGCTTGCAAGCTGCCTAATTTGTAGCTTATTTTAGTTTTTTGGTTGGTTTTATAAATTACCTTAGAGTTGACAGAGGTGTAGCTCACTGACAAAGCATTTTCCTGGCACACAAAAGGCCCTGGGTTCAATCCCCTGTGCAAAAATAATCTGTACACACAAATATTGTGAGTTTCTTGAATTCCTTTTCTCACATTTGTAAAGTTGGTGCAAGTGTGTTGTGCAATCCTTGTTATGGTAGGAAAGAATTTTATTATAAAATTCTGGAGAAGTGGTCTTTGGAATGAGAGTGGGTATTAGGGGATAATTAATGTCTTAAGTAACTCTGGGACATATTGTCATTTTAGCTAACAGTACAAAAGACAGACTCTGTTTCTTCCAAAAATTTTACTGTACTCGGTTCATACATCCACTGAATTTTATCTCTGACCTGTTTTGAAACACTACCTCACTGCATTGCTCAGGCTGGGTTTGAATTTGTACTCTTCCTGCCTCAACCTACTAGAATGCTGTAGGAATGTGCCACAACGTGGAGCTGTGTATCAGTTCTTAAACCACCCATTGCTAGGAAAAAGGGTGTTCTTTTTTGTTTAGGACTACATCTTGGTCTTCTGCTCTGTAGAAGTCATTCCTTCCTGAGCTTCATGTGATTTCCTTTAGGAAGCATTCATGTTTCTAAATAGTGATGTAAGGAGACTGAGAAAGGAAACAATATTGGGCACAAGCCCTCCGAAGTATACCTTGAATCTTCCCACTTTTGTCTTAAGCACTGATTGTTATTTTACTTTGGCTTTCATAGTGAGTAGTTGTATTCTGATCTCATATACTTCATTTCTTCATGTAATTAAACTTATCTTTCTGACAGGTAGATTATTATTTAACTTCCTACTGATCTTAAAGCAAAATCCAAATTTCTGTTTCTGCAAAACATAGGTAATTGTGTTATAGTTGGTACTATATTCTTTCCAGCTCACACGTTATCTTGTTTGTTGGACTGGCCTTCTGTTTTAAGAACATGCAGATTTTTTTGGCATGGGATTGTTTTGCTTCTTAGAATGTTTTTCTCTTGGTTCGTGGTTTCTTAGGTTTCTGTGTAGGCATCCTTTTCCCTTAAGGATTGTTGGAGGAAACTTAACCTTTTCCTTGTCCTCTTATCTCTCCTCTAAGTTTTTTACTTATAGCTCAGTAAGTTGAGCTGCAGTGAGAAATGGAAGCCCTGTTGATCTTCATCTAAGCTTTATTAGTATGACATGTTAGTGAGATATGGCTCTTATGTGGGATATAGGGAATTTTAATATTTAATACTGCAGATCTGTGATGGTCATTTGCTTATTCCTATGCCCATACTCAATTTAATAGTTACTATTTGAATCTTGTGAATTGTTGTTTTTAGCAAGTGAGGTTATCAAATACATGATTTAGTGTAATGCATTAATATGCGTTCATGTCTTAGAAGGCAACTTTGATTTTCTGTTTGTCAGGAGTATACTTATAAACTGTATCTAATGCATTTACCTTGTTAGATATACTTTATAATCTTCTGTAAATTTATGGAGAATATTTTCATTTATATGATATATATATATATAATTTGAAATTTGAATTAATTGGAGGAGGTAGATGTACAGAGTATTTTGTTCCTGAAACAGACTCTTCTGTTTTTAGGTTTTAGGTATTTATTGTGTAGTTTATTAGAGGTTATTTTATAGTTCTTATTACTTTCATGATTATATCTTTTTTTATATGTCCTAATTAGCTGCCATTATAGACTTTGATATTTTGATCAAATCTATGGCCACTAAACTGAATTCTTTTAAGACAGTTGATTCTGTTGAATTTTCTGGCTAAACTATTATATTTATTTCACTGTATTATTCTGAGCTTTTAGTAGTTAGGGTTTTTTTTAATGGTATAGATTTTGAATGCTGCCAAACTACTTAGTTGGGCTTCTTTTATTTTAATTGCAAAGTTGTGTCATTGTTGAGTATAATGCAATTAGTCAGTATCAAGGTATTATATTTCTCTTAGCTCACTAAGTTTTGTCAGAAATAATATGTTAAATTTTATCTAACATATTTTTGGTATCTATTAAAATGGTCATTTCTCCCCTATCCCATCGGTTTATTTTATAGTTACAGATTACCTAATAGTAAGCTGTGTCTGAAATAATAGTAAGCTGTGTTTGAAATAATTAAGTATGGTATAAATTAACTCATTTATTAGGCTTGATTTCATTAACATTTTTAATTTATATTTTCTGTGATGATTATCCATTTTCTGTTTTAGATTTTCAGATTTGCTAAAACTAAGTATTTCCTTTTATCAGTCTTACAGATTTCTGCTTTATACATAACTCTTTCCTTTTAATCTTACAGGGTACAATTTTAATTACACATGGCACTGGGAAGCAGTTTGATCAAATGCTTTGATGTTTCAGTAACTTAATACTTACTAATATTATGCAATTAACATTTTTAAAAAATTGTAGTAAACAACAAAATGCAAAATTTCCCGTTTTCCCAATACTCACATTTGTTTATCTACTTACCAGCTGATGGACATTTGGGTGCTTTCACCTCTTGGCTATTCTGCACCTTATTTTTGATATTTAATTCATTTATTTTAAATTTATATGGGATCATGGAAGGAGATAGAAACTTAATTTTGTAAATTCTGATAATTAACAGCAATTTCATAGTCTGAAGTGCTACCTTTTAATTAAAAAAAGTTGTCTTCTCTGAAGACTTAGTTGATGGCTTAGCTTTTACCAGTTTTCTGTTATAATAGGACTCCCTCCATAAAAACATTTTTATGTAGTTAGAAAGTATTACCTTTATTTCATATGTATACATAAAATAATAAATTGGATTTTATCTGCTCAGTGTATTTATTTATATATACAAGGTAGGTACTGTGTTTGTATAACCCTAACACCCACACATTAAAAGTAGTTATGCTAAGCACTTGCCTATGTTGTTTGTTAAGTAGATAGCATCTGTGTGAGATTTTGTGGTTTACAAAGTAATTTTATTTATTTATTTATTTATTTATTACGTATTTAGTACAGAATTTACAGGGTCTCACTATGTAGATCAGATTTACGGTGATCAGCTTATGTTCATCCTCCTAAGCGCTGAGATTACAGGCATTCACCACCAAGACCAGACTCATTTGGGGATCAAACCCCAGCCGCTGTGCTCTGCCTAAGCAGGCACTTTAGTTTGCTGAGCTATCTGGCCAGTCCCCCCTGCCTTTTTTTTTTTTTTTTTTCCAGAACTGGGGATTGAACTCAGACCCTTGCACTTGCCAAGGAAGTGCTTATTCTACTGAGCCATCTCCCTGGCCCTGGCCAGCCCTTACCAAATTAATTTTATATGTTTTTCATCTGAGATCATGGTCTTTTTTTCATGACTTTCTTAATTTCTTCCTTTTCTCTATAAGTTTGTAGTGTAGAAGTAAAAGTACTTTCATGAAGAAAAGCGCAGCACTGACTTCTATGCACTATATGTTATTAGCCTGTCTTTGGATTTCAACATTTTCATATAGGATGAAGGACCTACAAACCTGAAATATTTTGTAATTCTCTCACACTACTCAGTGCTCTTTTAGTTTGTTTTCTGTTTGTTTTTTACTATTTGTATATTTTAAGTAAACTGGGAATAATTTAGAACTTACATAGTTTCTTCAGGAAATGCCAAAGTAGAAGAGTTAATATTGGGGAAGTAGGATAATATCCCCCAAATCAAGCCTGTTCTAAAAATTTGCGCCAGTTATATTAAACTGTGAGTAGCATTTTATATTTGTTACGTTGGTGAAATCTTAAAGGGATGTTATGTTATCTTTTTCTGTTCTATTAAATCAGGTAATAAATATATAAACTTAAATAGTAGTGGAAGATAAAGAATAAGATTAAAAACTCCCTTTTATATTGTAAGTATAAAGTTTAAATATATATACAGTAATCCTGTGCCTTTTTTGTGTATATTTTCACATATACACACAGTATACATTAGTGCTAACACATTTTTTTTGCTTAAATGAGAGCATTATAAAAATACAGTAGTGTCTGAGACTTCATTTTTAATTAATATGCTGTCATACATTCTTTATATGTGAATGTACATGTAATTATCTTACTGTTTTTATTTTTGTTTTATTGAAGTACAAATATCAATGAGACATTTTTAAGATACCTTGACAAGATGGATTTGATAAATTAATACATTGCAACATGTTTTCATAATGTTTTGGTATCATAGAAGGTGCATACATGATATTATACTTACAGACATTATTATACCGTATGTCTCTTATCATTAAATAGAGTGTAGCTGTTTGCATATCTTATTTTTTATACCTGAATTACATCAGAGATTCAATAATTAATACTTTCTACCTTGTTATTTTCCTAGTGCTTGTCTGTAGTACTTACTGTCTTTAAGAGTTATGAAATATTGGTAATTCTTTTGTCAGGTTTCATGACTTTTTTTCTTATTTATGGGAATTTTGGTTGTACCTGCTATACTACCATTACAGTGTTGCAGTTGATGTTGTTTGACTTGTGTGTGTATGTCAGTATGAGATGTTATGGCAAAAAAGGTATTTAAATTTTAAAATTTGTTATAGTAAATGACACTTTGACTTTAATCCCCTTCAAAATACTCCCTTGCTTTGAATACACTTGTCCCATCATTCTTGTTATTGGGTTCTGGAAGTTGCCTTTCATGAGGGAACTGTAGTTGCCTGTAGTTGAACTGACATGGCTGCTTCGATATCCTGAATCAATTCAAAACACTTACCTTTAGTGGTCGTTTTGACTTAGGGGATGAGCCAGAAGTTACATGGGATGTAACTTAGAGGATGGTGCCAGATTTAATGAATAAAATATATAAAGACATGGTATAATGTTTCTACAAGGCTTCTTTCCCTTTAGATGTCACTTGGTACTACCTTTTACTCCAGTTTTTATCATACCTTGTGAGGATACTAATCAAGAACTTCTAGAACTGTTTCAGAAAGTGGCAAGAATAATAGGATAAGTAAATTCAAAAACAAGGGGAGTATTTTGAGTGAGATAATGGCAGTGTATCTTTCAGTTCAATAAATATTTAATATTTAAGTCTATATTGTAATCATACTTCATACATATTTCTAGTGGTGGAAAGTGCTAAACGAAAGGTAAATGGGTCTGTTCTTACAACTTCATTTAACAACATAATTGTTAACAAAAATTTTAAAACTAGTTGTTTTGCAGCAGTATAGGATCTGTTGGGTCAGGTGTCAGATTTCAAGCCCCATTTATATCTACGCTATGTGGATAACCCTTCCACTGATTGCTTTATCTATAAAAGCCAGATCAAATGATAAGGTTTTGCAGATGTCTATAATACCTAGCATACTGAGTAACCTCAGTTATATTTTATTGAGTGGTTACTATGTGTCAGGCACAGTTCTAATTGTTTCATGTTTATTACTTCATTTAACTTTATAATCCTAGTAAGTAGATAATTAATTCATGCATTTGATAGTTGAAAAAATTTAAAGGAAAGTGTAAACCACTTGGTTATGGTCAGAGTAGATAGGGGAGAAGACTATGGGCAGATTCACTTCAGGCTTTGCTTTCTTTACTCTCATGCACAAAGGCTGCCTGGTAACCCTTTCCTGGCTTCTCTAGTAATTTTTGAAGAAGTGTATGTTGTATAGATTGTAGTACTCACTTTGGCTCATTCTATCTTGTGTTTAGGGTTTTGATAACGGTACGTTGCTCTAATTTGTGTGTACCAGTCAACTTCCTACTACCGATACAGCTCATTGGTATGGCCAGTGTTTTGTTCCATCTTGTTGCTGTAAGTTTCATCTTTGGAAGATTTATTTCATTGCTCTTGAGATGTATTTCTTAGCTTCCGAAGAGTATGAGTAATTAGTGTAATATGTGTCATCATTTCTGAAGCATCAAATCAGAGTACATACTTTGTAGAGGTATACTAAATTCACAAAATTTAAAATAGAACATTGTTTTGGACTTCGTTGCACTTAATCATGTTATGGGGTAATTGTGGCATATAAACTGAATCTCAGAGCTTTTCACAAAAATAACATGATAATAACTTTTCTTTGGTAGGGACAGGGTGACATTGGATATGGAAACATTTGTGAATATAAAAGAGTTTCATAAATATTAGTTAAAACTGTAGTATGAGGAAGATGGGCCTGTTGACTAAGACACTAAAGTCATTTTTTAACTTAGAAAAATCTTACTTTCCTTCCCAGTTTAATGTAAAATTTTTTGATTGAATACAGATTGCCAACCAAAACTTCACAATTGTAATTTCTGTTACTTATTTGAAGTGGAATTGACATTAGCATGGGATGAAGATGTGGCATTCTGTAATGAATCCAAAAATGTTACTTGTTCGGACTAGAGGTACCCTTTTAAGATTATCTTCTGGGTTTATTTGATCTTTAGAATTTATTTATTATTCATTTGTATTTTGAGACAGGGTGTACAGGGTCTCACTTCGTAGATCAGACTCATAATGATCCTCCTGTTTACAGCCTCCCAAGTACTGAGATTACAGGCATGGCTACCAGGCCCAGTCTCAATTGTATACTCTGCATGCCCTAGGGGCAGGCTGGGGATAGAACTCACTGCCCGTGTCTGCCTAAACAGGCACTTTAATCCATTTAAATTCTAACGAACAGAGGGTCAGCCAGAGAGCTCAGTGGACCTGAGCTTTGGCAGAGCACAGCAGCTGGGATTCAATCCTCTGTTCCATGCCAGCCCTGCCCCCAGGGCACACAGAGATGGCCATTGTCGCTGGGCATGGTGGTGTGCACCTGTAATCCCAGCCCTGAAAACAGGAGAATCACTATGAGTCTGATCTACGTAGTGAGATCCTGAAAACCCTGTACTAAATACAAAAATAAATACATAAGTAAATACTAAAGATCAGGGTCTTGCTACACACTTTGGACTTGTGAGTGATCCTCCCGTTTCAGTCTCCCTTGCTGCTGGGATTATAGGCATCCACCATCATGCCTGGTGTGGTGTCTAGGCCTCCATTATGCAGGGAGGTACTGGTGTTTGGACTCAGGTTCTTGTGTTTGCCAGGCAGGCACTTAGACCACTGAGCTATCTCCCCATCCCTAAATGGAATATATTTTAAAATTATCTGGAATACCTTGTCAAACTGTTAATGAGAATAATGGAAAATGCACTCTTTTCATATCTTACCTGGGAATGATAAATTAGCAAACCATGTTCTTAGTATGTCTCTTCTGTAAACTTAGCAAAGAATACTAGAGTTCTAGGTAAAATGCCATAGTGACAAAGAAAAAATGTGAGCTAGACTTCTTTCCTTTCCCCTGCCCTCCTTCCCTTCCTTTCTTTGTTTATTGGGGGGGAACTCAATGGCTTGTACATGTTAGGCAGAGTTTCTACCACTGAATTATATACGCAGCCCTTTAATTTTTTTGTTATTATTACTTAATTTTGAGACAAGTTGCCAAGGTAGGTTTGAATTCACAATATCCCTCCCTCACCATTCTGAATAGGCAAGATCATAGATATGCACCTTGTGCACCATGTCCTGTGATCATGTTATTTTCTTAATCTCAGAACCAAAAAAGATTGCTGACTTGCTTTGTGGAATATACTTTCACTTGTATCTTCACTCTGCCTTTATATAACCACTGATTCCAATTTTCTGGCTAAAACAAAACAAAGATATAGTTTCTGAATTCTCTTAGTCTGGTACAGGTACTTGAATGTGCTTTAAGTTGTGTATCTGCCTTAGCATATGTGAGGTCTTTTCATATGAGAAGATTCTTACTCTAGTCTTATCACTAATTCTTCCTGCTTTTATAAGCCAGTGCATGAAGAACACAGTTTTGGTATTGTAGCTTTCTGTCTTCCATGTGTGAGCAACTTTGTTTAATATTACCTGGAGCCTAGAAGAACAGCTTTCTTGGCCTGAGAACCTGGTCATTTGCTTAGGCAATCTTGGAATGTTAAGATTCATACACCTCTTAAAATACTAAGGGTCCACTGACCTTACTAACATGGCAGCTTTTTTTTTTTTTTCTGAAAATCTTCAATTAAGGAGACTCAAAAGAATGAAGTGGATTAAGGTAATTTTCTTTTTTTTTTTTTTTTTTTTTTGGTTGGAACTGGGGATTGAACTCAGGCCCTTGTGCTTATTTCCTTGAACCATCTCCCTGGCCCCTTTCTTTTCTTTTTCTTTTTTTTCTTTTTTTTTTTTTTTGGGTGGAACTGGGGATTGAACTCGGGCCCTTGTGCTTACCAGGAAGCGCTTATTCCCTTGAGCCATCTCCTTGGCCCCATGATTAAAGTAAATTAAAAGGAAAAAAAAAAAACTGACTTCAGATACAGTTAGAGAAAGACATCAAAGAGAACCATAATTGAGATTTAGATTTGAGAAAACATTTGCAGTAAGTAGTCATAACTCCACTAAAAGGGAGAGTACCAGAAAAGGTTTTGAAAATTGCAAACAAAAATATATAAATATATATTTAATGGATGTGTTAAATAATTACTTAGCATGAATGAAACTGATTTGTTTGTTTGGTGTTTAGAGAAGTTCTCTATATATGAAACAAAAGAAATCTAGAAAACTGGTAAAGAAAATTATAGGAAACATATCAGAACTTACATCCATAAATGAGTTCCAAAAGCAGAGATCAGAAATCATAGGAAAAAATAATTTAAAAAATAACTGAAGTAGGGGTGCTGGAGGTAGGGCGGGGCATGCAGAAAAAAATAACTGAAGCAAATTTTTTAACTGAATAAAAATAATGAACTTTAGATTGAGAATGGCTATCTAGGACAAAGCAGGATAAATGGGAAAAGATTCACATTCAGAGTTCAAAGAATGAATATGGAAAAAAAATCTGGTAAGTAGAAGGAATAAAATGTGGAAAATTAAATGACTGAGTTTTTAGCAGTCATACTCAATGCTTAGAGATAGTGAGGTAGTAGCTACCTTTCAAGAAAAAATTAAGACCTAAATTTCTATATACAACCCCACTGCTTTGGGAGGGCTTTTTTTTTTTTTTTCTCAACTTGTAAAACTATTCACCCTGTGAAAAGATATTTGAGATACTATAATGTGGTGAAAAAGAAAATTTCATATTCTTTTGGATGGTGGGGTATGTGATTAAAGCGTGAAAACTGATTTGATAATCTTCAAAAACAACTGAAAGCTACGAGGAACTTCAGTTTTATTAGTGTATTTAGTACTAAGTAAATGATAGGAAATTATGTTTGACTGCAATGACTAGTATTTACTCAATTGCACTTAATTTTAAGTTTTTAGAATTAACATAGTAAGCCCATATGTGTCTAGAAGATGGGCTCAATTAGAGTTGAGGAGTTGAATGTGTTATAAACCTGTAAAATGTAAAATCATCTATAGATAGAGGGAAGAGGGTCAGTGCTCATGTCTTCAGTGGGCAGTCTGTACATAGTTGTGTAAGCCATTTTGGTGCAGGAATATAACAAAAAGGACCTATTGTTCATTTTGTCCTTTTGTAATCTTTAAATTTTTAAAAGACTCCAAGTACATACATCATATTCATAATAGTAAAAAGACTAGATATGTTGTGGTATCTATTTGTCTTAATTACTGCCACCACTATAGGGAAATTAATACATTTGACTGCCAGATCATTTTTAGAAATTGAGGTAGAAGAACCATGGGGATTAAGTCCTGAAAAATTAGAAAGTTGCACATATTACAAGGTTTCTTATGTCAGTTGTATGATTATGTCTTGATTGACTCACTCTGGATTTTGCATGTTATTTCTGGACTCCATTAAGATCTGGCATCTATCTATCTATTAAAAGGTATCTATCTTAAGTTACATGTCCTGTGATTAAGGAGAGTCATACCTACTGGAGTCAGGGAGTAGGAGAAGAAAAGGAAATAGAAATTATCATTATCCCTTACTTGTTACTTCCTATGGTAGCTCTCCCCTCTTCATTGAGGACATATTGAGTCTTGCTCAGTGTTTGTTGAAGGAAGGAATCAATTTGATGCTCTGTTAAACTCAAATTAGTATTTGGTTTATGTTAATATAAGCAAAATGTTTTTGAAAGCTTACATTTAGCTTAAAAACACAATCTTTTGAGAAACAGATTTCTAAAAGTATATTTTTGTAATTTGATTTTTTTAAAATAGAACATGTGATGGCATTATGAATATTTAAGGATTGACAACAGACTGCAAAAGACCTTAAGACCTGGGTCCTACACAGTGATACTGTTTGAATTGTATGTAACTTTCTGAGGATACTAAGGTGTTGAAAAATAAATATCTTAACTATGACCATTTTACTGGAAATTATAAAATTTGTATGTATAGAGTGGGTTCCTCAAGCACATAAAAAGACAAGCATGAAATTGTTTGGCACTGAAGTTACACTTTTAAACATTTTGCAAACTATTGTTACTTTATCTAGCCTCCTGATAATAGGGCTGACTTCACTAGAAAAAAATTGGCATGTATATTTTTGAAGAAGATAGTTGATAGGGTTTTTCAAAATATTTTACTAAGAACTTGGTATTAAAGGATACAAGCATGGGTCAGATTTGATTCCAAAACACGTGCAATGAGATAGCTATTATTATACATAAAGGCTGGAAAATTGGTCCCTTCTGTGGAGATTTGGTAGTAAACTAGGTATCTGAAAGTTCTAAGTGACTATAACATTTCTAGTGTGAAGATAGCCTTCTGACGATGAAAGAGGTACTTCACAATTAAATGAGAATAATATTTTCTGACTCCATACTATAGATTAAGCTTAGGGAATACTGAGTTATGTCCTTGGGTCTATTTAAGTTTTTTGTTGTTACTGTTTTGTGAAACCTGGGATTGAACTCAGGCCCTTGGGCTTGCTAGTTTTTTTTATTTTATTGTTTGTTTTGTTTTTGTGTTTTTGAGACAAAGTCTCACTATGGCAGTTCAAGCTGAACTCAACTACAGAGTGTAGGCTGCCCTAGATTTCCAGTGCCTTGAATACAGGCATGTACTACCATTCCTGGCACTAAAACATTTCTTATTTTGAGACAGTCTTGCAAAGTTACTCGAGTTGGCCTTGAACTTGGAATACTCCTGTAGCTAGGATTGCAAGTGTGTGTGTCACCATGCCTGGTTTGAACTCATTATTTCTTTGTTTTGTTTTGAGATAGGATCTCACTGTGATGCTAAGATCATCTTTTAATTGTTGGGCTAAAGAAATCTTCCCACTTCAGCCTCTAATGTAGGTGGGACTGCAGTCATACCACCACATCTAGTTTAGATCAGCATATGTGAGGATAGTGAAGAAAATCCTGTCTATATCCACTTAGAGAGTGTTGGAATGTCATAGTCATGCTCTTGAGATTCTCTACATGTGACAGCCCTTAACTTGTCTGTGGTACCATTAGGGTCAGGACACTGGAAATCATGCTGCAGTTGGCATTTTCTAGCCTAGCCCATGGTGGTTAGACAATTGAAGGCAATATATTCCTTAATTATGAGTTTGAAAGAGTAGTCCTTTGGTAATTGAAATAATTGCCTTTAGACAAGTCATTCCAGGTAAGTTCTGGAAATAGAATGATAACTGATATTTTGATACTGTACTAATTGGAGCTTGATGTCAAGTATCCCAGATCATCAAAGAACCAGAAAAGAGGAACCAGTGAGTGTTATGGGATTCCAGTGATACTTGGGTAGTTTTTACATCCACTGTATCCTCCATACTTTTAGATTTAAGGTTTTTCTTAAAATTTTAACTTTTATTCCTAGTTTTCTTCTCTGTGTGATTTCTTTTTTGTTAGTAGATAATTGTAGCTTTGAAGCACATGACAATTTGTTGCTAACTAGATTGAAAATGTACTACTATCAGTAGTAGTACTAGGCTTAGCTTGTTTTTCAACAAAGTCATTGAAATAATTTGTATCATGCATGTGTTCATTTTTATTTTTATTTGAAAATTTTTGCAATACAGGTTTGAGAGGTGCATATTTTATCAATCCTATTTATGCAGAGCCTATTGCAAAATACTAGACTTAACAGTAAATTCATGGTGTGACCTATCATGGATAGAGGTAACAGTGTAAGAGTCCAGCAGACACTAGAGATGCAAAAAGAGGGGCTGGCTGCTTCACTTTTTCTTTTTTTTAAGTGTGTTACTTATATTTGGACAAGACTGTGGTTATATACTGTTGTGTATATAAGATGCATCTGGGTGAAATATTTTTTATTTAAATATTGTATAGTGTGTCTTTTCTGTTGTCGAAGGTTGAAGTTTAAATTTTATTTATTAGATTAGGGAAGAACAGAAAAGGATGGTAATGAATCACAGAAGAGGGGAAAAAAAGTTTTGAAGATTGTAAATGTTAAACTTGGTCAAAAGTCATGACTGAGTTCATCTGGATTATGGACTTTTAGAGGTAGATTTTAAAATTTGTTTATATGTGCTTTTTAGTTTATTGGTAGTTTTGTTATACATAATGATCACATCTTAGGGAACTTGTAGCTGTACATGATGTATCTTAGTTCCTTTTTCCCCCATTACTTGTCCCTCCTTTTAATCTTTTTCTCTTTATTTATAAAACTTTGCTTCCATTTTATCCTTTATGTCTGTTTGTTCTTTTCCCTTCCTCCCTCTCTCCTTTCCTTTTCCTTTTGAACACCTTATTCTGATTTTACAATATCTGTTATATATTTTTGTTTTTATTTTCATTTTCAGTTTCTCACACTAGAAAAACAGTGATATTTACATGTGGGTCCAATTTATTTCATGTAACAGTGGTCTCAGGGTCCATCCGTTTAACTGTAAATCTCTTACGTGTATCTTTTTTATGACTAATGCTCCATTATATTTTTTTAAAACCCCATCTTTTTATGAATTCGTTGACTGATGGGTATTTGGATCGTTTCCAAGATTTAGCTATTTCTAAGTGTGTCACTATAAATGTGTGTGCACACATCACTGGCATGCAGCAAATCATCAAGGTTTTATACACCAGGACTAAGTAGGATTCATCTTAGGGATACTGTGGTGGTTCAGCATATGCAGATCACTAAGTGTAGCACACCATATTAACAAAGCCAAGGACAAAGAAAAACATAGATGCAAAAAAAAAGTTGACAAAACCCAACACTGATTCATGATAAAAACCCTACAGAAAGTTAGAATATGTGGTCTTTTTTCTCAATCTGATAAAAGCCATCTATGGCAGACTAACAGCCAATGTTGTACTGAATGGAGGTAGACTTAATTTTACTTGCCATTTGATATTCAATTCTTGAAGTTTGTTACCTGATAAGACCTTGTTAAATATTTCTATAAATGAGTGCTCAAAATATGTTAATGGCAAAAAAGGTCAATGACAATTTTTTTTAACTTATTAGGACTTTTAAAAATAATAGCCTTGGATAAAATTTAAGCAATAAAATGTTTCACAATATTTAAAACTAGTACATGCCCTGCTTCATTTGGAATTTAGATGATGGCCTTAGCATTTTTTAATTTATGAAATTATAGTTTTTTATATCTTTAACTTAAGCTTTGTTACTTAGGTCTTTCAAGTATTTCTCTACTGTATGTAGAGATGTGTCTATTTTTATTCTAGAGATTCTGATCAACATTATTTTTTAAATGTTATTCTCTGAATCCTATCCAGGTTGTATATTAAGAACTGAAGACTGGGCAGAGTGGCACATGCCTGTAATCTCACTGGATGTCTACTTAGGCCCTGTCTCAAAGAAAGAAAAGAAAAATAAAAAACTGAGATTGTACTATTATTTTTTTTCATTAACTTTATTGAACATCAATAAAAAGTTGAGGATTATTATTATTTTTTTTTTCTTTTGGGCTGGCTCAGGCCGCGTTAAGGGAGGGTCTGGTGAGGCAGGTAGAGGTGGGGATCAAACCAGGGTATCCTGCCCCTGATTGCATTTGCATGAGCAGGCTTTTAAACAACTGAGCTAACTGGCAGGTCCCTGAGATTGTACGATAAATGCTGATGTAACACTTTTCTCCTTGTGTACATTAAATGTTTTTATAATGATAGAATAATTACTTTTGAATTTTAGGCCTTAAAGATGAATAATTTGAAAGTAAGAAAGTTGGATGACAAAGAGATATATCTAGCCAGAAATTATTTATGAGAAATTCCCTGAAGAAGTATTTACAGTAGTATTTACAATACTAAACTTAGCAAAACTGTTTTTTCACAATTTAAGGTTAAAGAACTCATTAAACCTGGTTGTGGTTTTGCCTGCCTGTAATCCCAGAATCTTGAAAGGCTGAAGTGGAGAGTCCAGACACAGCAATTTAGCAAGTTGAGCTCCTGCCTTGAAATTGGAAAAAGAAAAAGAAAAAGAAAGGGTTTTCAGGGTTAGGAATGTGGCCCAGTGAAAAGACCCTGGATTCAGTCTCCAGTATTAAAAACAGCCAAACAAAGCCCATTAGATCTTAGATATCATTTGTGTTTTAGTTTTTTTTTTTTTTTTTTTTTTTTTTTAAGGCAGTACCATTTGACTAGTTCTTTTCTCTAGTTGTATGGTACACTCTGCATTGTAATTCGCTTTTATCTCCTTTTTGTTTTCTTTTCCCCTTCTTTTTTTGTTTCCTTAATATCATTTGAAATTCTTAATCTAGCAAGAATTTATACAATTTTTGATGAGGGGCAGAAGTTAGATGAGAGTAGGCGTAACTTCTTTTTTTTCTATAATTTTATTGAGAAACAAATAGCAATGAGACAGTATCAAATCAAATCAGTAGGACAGTTTCAATAATTAATACATTGCATATTGTTGGCTTAGTGAGTATTCATTGTACAAGATACAGACATGATACCCTGTTTACAAACACTATTAGAACAAGTGTTCTATTCATTGAATTAAGAGAATGTAGCTGTGCATCTATTCTAACTATTTTGAATACACGGATACAAAATGGTCATTCATTTGTGTCCAAATCATTTATTCTGGTTTTTTTTTTTTTTTTTAAGGTCTACAAGGGTATTCAGAGTCCCTACCAGATTTGACTTGTAGTGATCCGCATGTTTTCAGCCTCCCATGAGCTGGGATTACAGGCACACAATCATACCCAGTCTCAGTTGCTGTCTCAGTGTGCTCTGGGGGCAGAGCCAGCACAGCCTGCCTAGGGTATCAAACCCCTGACCTTGCGCCTATAACTTCTGATTTGATATTCCTTGAAAAGTGAAAACATGGTGAAATTAGTAAAGTCTAGATAAATATTTTGTAGCTAATGCAGATTTCAAATTTGAATTTTTTAAATACTGTAGGCTCATATCACTGTGTTTTGTAAAGAAGAAGGCATATTCATTGACTGTATAAATTAGTTGGTAATGTGTATTAAAAATTTCAATAAATGTATCTTGAAATTTGTTGTATGGTTATATATTCAGACATATACAGAACACATATCCGAGGTTTATTGTAGCATTATGAAATGTTAGAAACAATATAAATGCCTGTCCATAATGGACTGAATAAATACATCATAGTATGTGGTTCTTAAGTGAAAGCTTGAGGAGCTGTCAAAAATAAAAAAAGATCTGTGTATGCTGCTCTGAAACAATTAATCATAGAGTACTACATTTAAAATATGAGGCTGTAAAAAACTGCTATTATCCTTCAGTGATCTGTGTCTTTGGAGAGGTGAGTCTGAGATCTCTTTTGGATACTAAAATCTATGAACGTCTTAAGTCCCTTACATAAAATAGTAATTGTTTGTATACAATATATTTGTATCTTCTCATAAACTTTGTATCATTCTGTACTACTTAACAGTGTTAAGTATCTACTATATTGTTTCAGGGATAACAAGGAAATGTCTGTAAATATTCTGTACAGGTGGATATTTTTCTTGAATATTTTTGATCTATGATGGATAGGACATATAACACTTGAAAAGAGAGGGCCAACTATAAAATACTCTTCCATTTACATAAAACAAACTTATACCTAGATAGGATTGAAATATATTAACACTGGGGTTATGCCTCTTAGGGGCTGGTGAGAGGTTTACTTTTATATATATATATTTTTTTGATGTTTTACATATATATATTCTATGCTGGTGAAAATGATAGTTAATGAAAAAGAAAATAAACTATATTGGAAATGAAAAGAATGTTACTAGGCTGTATTAGATTCATACCTCAGACAGACAAATAAATTGCAAGACTGGTTTCAGAGAGACACAAGGTGAAATTATGGCAATGTACATATTGTTGTTTAAATAATATGTGGACTTTGAAAATTTTACCAGATTATATTAGTCTTTTCATTAGAAGCCTTTGAGGTGTCTTTAATATCTGTCTTCATTTATTTTTCATCTAAATTGATGCACATAGTTTCTAGTTCCATTAAACTGTGCTTTGGCTTACAGCATAGAAACATGTTACTTTCATGTTTTGAGAAGTGAAATTTTTTTCTAAACTGTTTCTGTGTGGGTATGTGAAATTATTATATTTGTTCTATTAGTAATTATATTTGTTTTGTTTGCATACATGTATTTCAAAGCCAAACCATGTGTTAACTAGAAAAAAAGTAATGAGAAGAAAACTACATAGATTTGTTGATTTTTATTTTTTATTTATTTATTTATTTATTTATTTTGTCTTTTTTTGAGACAGGGTCTCACTGTGCAGTTCAGGCTGGCCTTAAGCTCACTTTTGTAGCTCAGGCTGGTCTCGAACTCACAACAATCCTCCTGCCTCAGCCTCCCTAGTGCTGGGATTACAGGCATGCGCCACCACGCCCGGCTCGATTTGTTGATTTTTAATAAAAGTTCCATGGGTGGACAAATGGCAAAGTGTTAAGTCATGGAAATAGGGTTCCTCGTTTTACAGCTCATTTCTGTGTATTTTTACTTTCAGTTTCTTTTTCACTGTTGAAGGAAAGCAGTGCTGGTTCTAGGTATTAAGCTACTTCTGGCCGTCTCCCACTTTTTAATAAATGGAAAACTTCACTCTGTACATTTAAATCTTGTTTTAGCCAATATTTTTATTCGTGATTTTGATTTTTGTGTTTATTGGTTTCCATTTCTGCATAAGATAGGATGTTAACTTTTTGCACTTCGATATCTTGATCACTGGCAAAGAAATATGAATGGTTTTATGCTATTGAAATCCCTTTCAGACAAATGGAAAGATAAGTTGTTTGCCTAAGATGAGCCAAAGGTGGTTCACTTTTAGGATGGTAGATCTGAGACATATGTGTATAAGTCTCACTGACATGGTTTATCAGATTAACAAAACATCAGGAAAGCAAAATTATTGAAAAAAATAATTATTTTGCTATGCCATGTGAAATTTACAGAAAATTTGAAATTTATATTGCTTGTATTGAATTTCCTTGCTTGTATTTTTATTTCAGTGTCTAAAATAACAGTCAACAAATTTTTGTTACCTGAAGTTGTTATGTACTAGTGGAGCAAGAGGTGCAAGTGATCAGGCATATGCATGTGCAAGGCTCTGGATTTGATTCCCTAGTGCTAGCCCCCACTCCCCAGAGATTAGTGTTAAAGGGTTGTAAAAGGAGTTAGGATGTGTTACTGGATGTCAAGTGATTATTTTATTCATGCACTTATTGACAAATACTTCATGGCCTGCTCATGCTCCCACTGCTGACTCTGGATATATATTGGCAAGAAGTATTCCTGTTATCCTTTAAGTATTCCCTAAAGCTTTTGGTCTGTAAGGAGACCAATAAATGACATATAGCATCATTGTTACTGTAGGAAAGCCATAACCCCATATTTATTAAAAACTGTAGCTGGGTTTGTGACTCAGTGGAAGCATAAATTCCAGGACTTTGGGTATGATACTATGCACCACTATAAAAATAAAAAATAAAAAACTTATTAAACATTAAAAAAAAGAAGTACCTCATAACCTATAATCATAGGACAAAACAGGAGGAGAAAGTGAATGGTGCGGTTTACTTATGTTTTAAGGGGGCCTGATTTTTTAATAAAATAAGATTTAGAAAGTTTGTTCTTAGCTTATAAGAAATATGAATGCTCCAATATATGGGTTCCTTTGATGCAAACCTTTCTTTGCTTACTTAAACTGGAGGAAGCTTTGATGAAGCAAAAAATTTATTGATGAAAAAAATGTATGTAATTGACCTGGAAGGTAGAAAACAGTGAAAGCCATTTTACTGGTTCTGATATAAGACCTCCAAATGATACAGGGAACTTTTGTAACTCCTAACCTGCTTGTCTATATGCTGAACTACTGCTCCCTACGATCGAAGAATGAATTCTGAGGAACAACAAGAGTTTAAGAGTAGGAAATTTTATTGAGAGAACAAAGACAGGAGGGGACCCAGAAAGTAGGTTGCCAAGGCCAGTTCTCAAAGGAAATTTTATAGAGCAAAATCATGAAGTGGGTGTAACATGGGTTAAAACTGATCAACCAATAAGATTACAAGTGTAGCCACTTAAATAATGTTCATCTAGTGGAGAAGCAAAGACCCTTTTAGGAAGAGATGGGTCAGGAGGTCCGGATCACCCATCCTGGGTAACTGATGCCTATTATAATATTGATTACAGTATATCGTTTATCGTTCAGGGAGGTATGTAGGTGTAGTTTATCTTGCAGCCTGGCCTTCAATGAATGTAACCTCCAGCTACAGTTGTAATGTGCTCTCATTCTCTACACTGACTTTCTCAAGGGCCTAGCCCTGTCTGACTGCTTGTAATATTTCTACCTAACTTAGCTGCCTATAATAGTTCCTCCTTAAAACAGATTTTAAGGATGTGTTACTTTGAGAAGTCACCAAAAGCCAAGCATAACTTTTATACATAAATGAAAACATTAGGTGTGGTCTGAGGAAGAATACTGTAGTATCATTTTCATTAATTTCGCATAAGTTTTTTAATTACACACTTCTGGGTTTGAATTTAGATTTGATTCTCACATGTAAGTGTTGTCTGAAGCTTGGTATTCTTATCTGTATAAAAAGTTTTATCACCTGAAGAAAGTGTTCTGCTTGATTCTAAGGGTAGAACATGGAGCTAGTTGCCTAGATTTAAATCTTAGCTCCTCAGTTGGATGAGTTTTACCTGAGAATATTTGGTAAAGAGAAAGTTAATTAATCTCTCTTTGCCCTGGTTTCCATCTATGTAAAACAAGGATAATAATACCACTTTTAGAATTATTGTGATAATTAAGTGAGTAAGTGTACAAAAAGCATTTTAAATAGCAATTCTGGTATGGTATTAATGCCTCCTAAATACCAGCAATTATGTAATAGGACTTTATCTCATTTCATTTCATTTTGTTTCATTTCATTTTATATAACTTGTTGAGAAGAACTGTCCATCTTATTGATTGTCCCTAGAATACTTTCTGCTATACCACGGATATACCAAGTTTCTTTTAGTTGTGTTTTTATTATCGAGAAAAAGACCATTTTATTGGTTAGTAAAAGAAGATAAAGGCACTATCAGAAAATGACTGCTTCATGGTATATAATGTCTTGTTTCTAACATCATAAATCAGTTGAATATTAATATTGTATTCATAGATAAAGATGCACTGTATAAAAAGCCAGTTTGGTATTAAAGATGATTAAAGATATATTAAGATGATTATTTCTAATATTCTCAAGTATTATGTATATGTCAGTTAAGCAGCCCATTTGACTGATAGTACAGATTTCTTAGTATATCTTGCCTCCTTTGTATTTTTTACTACTGCCATTAAGCTCACTACAGTGCTTTATTAAGAATACTTTGCTGCATAACCCACTTCAGCCTCTTTTGTTCGATCAGGAAGCCACACATGTTAAGTAGCTTTTCATATATACAATTAATATAAATATTTTATTTTTGAAAATTTAGGATTTCAGAATTTGAAATGGTAAAGTAAGAGGTTTTTTTTTTTTAAATCTATTTTGTCTATTGAAATTACTTGACAGAAGTTTGCTTTGGAATAGAGCTTCTGTATCTTTAAAAAACACACACTGAGTCACCCCCTGCTCTTTTGGTAGATGCCTGGCTAGTCAACAGCTAAGCTGCTTTAGGCATGTAATAGAACATTCCATTTCCTGTTCCCTTGCTGACACAGAGGAGTGTTCCTGCTGGCAATGATCTAATCACAGTGCAGTAAGAAACATGGCAGTTTGATAAAACATGGTGGAGACAGCGGCTGAAATGGAAGCATATGTTCTAGAAGACATTCTAGAGGTAGGGCTAGATTTGTAAATGAAATGAAAGTTGAAATTTGAACAAAGAAATCTTATCTGCTGGAATTATTTTACAGATGAATAAATTAGAGGAGAGAGCAAAGAGAGACAGAACATAAAAGCAGGACACAGTCAGACCTATTCCGTGTGAGAATGTGTCAGATTTACATGATTACTAAAGAAATCTAGGTTTATTTTGTTTAAACTCCATGTTTCATAAATTGTGAGGTAGATATTAATGGGGGGAAAGGGAGAGGGGCTTTAGACTTAATAAAAAGCCTTGTGCAAGTATTGACCTTTAGATTAACTCATTAGAAGGTGGGGTCTGCAAAACTGCTTTGAGTGGGTTTAGTATCTTATGTCTTAGAATTCATTTACATATCTAAGCCTAACGCTGTGCTTGCAATTAACTATTAAATATAGCAGATCATTTTAGTTAAAAATGAAGCATATAAGCCTAGTTGGTTAATTTAGGTGGTACACTTGGATCTTGAATTTTTCATGTGACTTTGATCGTTATAAAATAAATTATGAAATTTAAAAATCCCTACAGAGTACTAATGCTAAAGTGCTGTCCCTAAAATTTGCCTGTAATTTAAGTCAGGTGAATTTTAAATTATTTTTCCTCATTGTATCAATTTTCAAAGAAACAATATACATGCCAAAGTGAAACTAATTGGTTCTGATCTTGGTCATAGTATACTACCAAAAATTTGTATTTACAGGCATAGCTATGTAGATTTTTTTTTTTTAAATCTACAGGGTTATAGATTTTTGTGTGTTTATTTTCCTTCATTAAGAAAAAAATGAATTCAGTTAAGCTTCATAGTGGTGAGTGGTATTCCTAACACTTAAAAACATAACAATTTTTATTAACTATTTCACTGTCTTCTGGAAGAGATTTTAAATGTGGGGAGAGGCTGCAAAGGAAAGCCAGGCTGGGTTAGCAGGAAAAAAAAAAAGGCTATGCGCATTATAAAGTGCTGCATGATCAATGAGCATTTTCTGGAGTCCCTCAGTGAGTGCCTGAGCTGACATTGCAGCAAGTCCCACTGTGGTTCTGCAAAGTGAAAACTGAGTCCATTTTATCACCTACCTTCTTGGAGACACCTGCCAATAAACACTTCCCCTTCCTAAAAGCTATTGTGTGAGTTGAGATGTGTGGTTTAATTTGTTGTTTTCCTCCTTTAAAAAAAAAATTTTTTTTATACAGTTAGTGAGTTTCCTTTAAAATGTTTTACTTAGAAATAGTAGTACATACTTTCATTAACTGACCCTTAATTACAAGTGGTCACATGGCACTTAATGATTCATTTTTGAAAATAAGTTTATAAAGTTATAGTGGAACATTTTAAATTGCATGTTTAAATTTTTGCTTTGGATTTTATAGAGTGTGCTTTGTAGTTTGTGAAAATGTCAGCTTTTTTAGCTATTTAAAATTTCACCATAGGGCTGGCAAGATAGCTCAGCGGTCTAAAGCGCCTCTCAGGGACCGCAGTTGGAGCCCCAGCACCACATGCCATGCCAGCCCCGCCCCCAGGGCAGGCTAAGCTGACCCACCCCCACCCCCGCAAAAAAAAAAGAATCCGTGATAAATAAATGAATTAAAAATAAATAAATAAATAAAATAAAGGTTTAAAATTTCACCATATAACAGATGCTAGAAGTCTTAATTTTGTAGTGAAAAACCCCACTTGAGCATAGTTTTGCACTTTAAATAGTTTTTTAAAATGGCATTTTCACAGTTGCTTTTTATTGTTTCTTTAAAACTGTCAAATTAAGATTTTGTAATGACCATTGGAGTTTTAATTATTCTTCTTTTTGAGCCATCTTAATTTGGCTTCTTCATACCTGTTGCATTAAACCATATTAGGTGATTAGTTTCTCTGTTTAAAGTACTATGATTTAATTTAGTATTTGTCAGTAATTGACAGACTAGATATAAAAATTTTTCAGGTAATAATAAAAGGGTTATTTTTCAAAATTATGAGTACTTGTAGTGACCTAGTGCCATAAAAGGTACAAAGAATAAATTTGCTAACTCTGAAGTGCCGTATACCATTTTCTAAAGCACCTCACATAGCAAATTGCTGTTATATATTAAGCTTTCCATAAAAGAAATATTTTAAAGGGGTAGTTCCTTACATAAATGTCCAATAAATGTAGTTCATCTGTATACCACAGTTCCCTTGAGGTCATTGTACCTAATTTTCAACTACTTGAAATTTGTTACCGTAATTGTCATCCTTGGGTTTTATTTATTAAACCTAGAAAATTATATGTAGGTTTTTATGAAATTTACATTGGACTCCTGTTTTTTTCTCTCTTTGTAATTTGGTCCTTTGCAAATTTGTAAAGATGGCTCATATTACATCTGGGTGAAACAGGAGCCTCAATCAGTATTATAAATGAGTATAGTACAGATAAATTCTTATAGTTTAATAGTAACTAAAAAGTTCAACTAACTAAATTGTATGAGTTGATAAAAATAATACTTCCCAGGCCAAGGATATAGCTCAGCAGTATAAGCACCTTCTGGCAAGCACAAGGTCCCGAATTTCATCCCAGGTACAGAAAATAAAAGACCTTCCCGAAATTCAGCAAGAAAGTTTGGAATTAAGACATGTAGGACAGTTGTATCTCTTAATGCCATTTTTACCTATTTATTGAATATCTAGGGGTGCTGGGCACTTGAAATTCAATGCAGTTGATATAATAATTTTGTTTATAATTTGTTTCATGAAGGTGAAGGAACAGAAGAAATATGTGTCTGCCATTGGAATTTTAAACAGTCTTGAATTCAGGATGC
Source organism: Ctenomys sociabilis (assembly GCA_004027165.1). Lineage (NCBI taxonomy): Eukaryota > Metazoa > Chordata > Mammalia > Rodentia > Ctenomyidae > Ctenomys > Ctenomys sociabilis. Next base: position 64,939 of record PVKA01000367.1, read on the forward strand.
ATACAAATGCATGTTTGTATTCTAATGTCTTCATTGGTTCCATCTGAATACTTCAACACATGTATTTAGCAGTGTGCTTAGAAAAGTTTCTCTTTGTGTATTCTGAAAAATACAGTCAGTAGATATCTCTTGACGTAGGTAACCTTAGTTTGCTTTTTTTTTTATGTGTGCCTATTACATTTCTTTGTGAATAGAGCAGTTAGGAACATCTGTTTTCATACTTTTATCCTTTAGGGGTTTTTTGCCCTTACTGTATTACTGTTTTTTATCCTTACTATAAGTATACACACATATATACATCATATGCATTTACTATATATCCTTACGTATACTGTACATGTTACTAATTTATACAGTGTGGAAGCTCTTAATTTGAATGTAGTTTGTCTTGGATGGATGATGTGGAAATTGCAACATTGAGTTCATACACCAATTTTGGAAGAATGCTAGAGAAATTAGATGTGTAAAAAGACATACTTTTTATGTCAGTCCCTATAGAGATGAAATATTTTAGTGGATTGTAGAAGATTCATACAGCATGTAAAAATATAAGTAACTAGAAGTATATGAATTGATGTGTCATACATGAGAGTAAGGGCAAGCTGACTAGTCCCACATTCACTCAGCATAGCAAGCAATCAGTGCTTGCTGTGGAAAATGAATTAAAAAAGATCTGTATCATGCATTATCTGCACATATATGCAACAGTATTGACACTTGTTCTGAATTATTACGAGTTTTCTGTGTTTTGGTTTTTTTTTTTTTGACTCTCAACTAAAGAGCTAATCCAGGTGAGATGATCACTATAAAGTTGAATAAAGGGCCAGGGAGATGGCTCAGTAGAATAAGCACCTGCCTAGCAAGCTGCCAGGGCCTTGAGTTCAATTCCCAGTTCCACCAAAAAAAAGAAATAAATAAAATTGAATAAGCACCATACTCTTGCGTGACTATTGGGAGCTTAACATGTGGTCTCCAAATTTACCAACTCAAAGCCTCTTTGTAAAATGCTTCATGTCAATATCTATGAGATAACTTTGGGTTGTATGAGTTGGACCATTATTGACTGTTCATAATTTGATCTTGGATGGAATCTAACTACCAAATGTGTGTGTGTGTGTGTGTGTGTGTTTTGCAGTACCAGGAGTGAACTCAGGGCCTTGTGCTTGCCAGGCAGAAGCTTATGCTGCTGAGCTATCTCCGCTCTGGTTATGCACACATAATTGCATGATGACTGTAATACATTACCTAGCCTATATTACATAAATTACATAGAAGAGGAACTGTGCCAAGTGTATATTTCATCCTCATGTAAGGAATAAATGAGGTAATCTGTGTAAACATGTAGCAATATACTTAGTGTAAACTCTTAAAAATGTTTGAAGATTCAAAAGACTTTGAGAGTTGTCTGTAAACATTTGCCATATTAGAAATTAAAGGCAGAAAATACGAAGTCATTTGCAAAATTCATGTAAAAATGATGGATATTATAACTATTGTGAAAATACTTTTATTAAAAAATTATTCTCCAAGGGCTAGCCTGATAGCTCAGTGGACTAAAGCACCTGCTTAGGCAGAGTACAGCAGCCAGGGTTTGATCTCTGGAGTGCCATGCTGGTCCCACCCCAGGCAAGCGCTGAGATGATGATTTAGACTGCGCATGCTGTAATCCCAGTGCTTGGGAGACTGAAAATAGGAGAATCACTATGAGTCTGATCTTCATAGTGAGACCCTGTAGACCCTCTATCCCCTGTCCTAAATGCATTAAAAAATAAATATTTTAACTTTTTGGCAAATATTTTTGGAGTCTGCCTTCAGATAGTCATCTTGCCTCAGTGCTGGGACAAATACACGACACTCAAAATTAGGAGGGAAAGGTTTATTTAGCTCACTATTACTGAAAGTTTTGGTCCATAGTTGGCTGGCTCCAGTTAACAGTGGCAAATGGCAGAGAGCCAAAGGAGGAGTAGAGGCAACAATGGCTACAGAGAGTGAGTCCGACTTCCTATTTTGCATCCAGGCTATCTGCCCCAGGTGTAGTACTCAGTCATAATCCCAGTGGATCATGAGTTAATAACAAGCCCAAGAAGTCCTCCCCATGACTGCATGAGGCTTTGAGGGGACAACTAGACACAAACCATAACACCTCTATCTGCTTTTATATTCATTGTTATTTTGGCTGAAGTGTATGAAAAAAAATCTGATGTTATGTAGAGATGGGGGGGGAATATAGCAATAGCCCTTTCAGATAATCACATATATTCTTTTACACTACTCTTCATATGTGCAAGTGGTAGTTTTTTTGCTGGGTTTGGGAGATAGCTTGGCAGTCTAAGCACCTGTTTGGTGAGCTCAAGGTCCTAAGTTTGATCCCTAGTACCACATACCATGTGGGTCCCACACCCCTGAACGAGCAGTGCCAGCCACTGAAACCAGGCATGGTGGCACACACCTGTAATCCCAGCACTGGGGAGGCTGAGACAGGAGGATCACTGCAAGTCCGAACTACATAGCAAGACTATATCAACAACAGCAAAATCAAGTTAGCTGCAGTGTAGAACCTAATGAAGCACCAATGAACTTTTTAAAGACTAATATTTTTACTGCTCCATAAGGAAAGCTGGCTTTGTGAAATGTTTTTTAAAAGACTGTTAGTGTCTGGGTGTGGTGATGCACAACTCCAACATTTGGGAGGCTGAACAGTTGCTGGAAGGTCAGCCTGGGCTCTGTGAGTACAGGGCCAGCCTAAATTATGTATAGAAAACGTTGCTTAAACAAAAACAAAAAAGATTGTGAAAGAGTGGCACAGATGAATATGTTGCTTACTATCTAGTATACATTGGTTTTGATTTATAAAAACCAGCAGGTATACCCACTGACATTTTTGTATCAGTGGTTTTGTGTCAGTATAGTAAAGTAGGTAACTACCTAGGTATTGTAAAAATAATTTTGACCTCGCAGCCCCTCTAAAAATTTAGAGGAACCTAATATATCCCATTAATTTATTAATTCGCAGCATGCCCCCCACTTCTCTAATCTCTTTGACACACTCTGCACCATCATTGTACTTTTAACTATAGTAAAACCAAATTTAAGAAAAGGAAAAATACTTGGTGTGATAATCTGAATGCTAATTTGAATATTTTATAAGTCATATCTTAGAATTTCAGAAAGTAAGGAGTTTATAGGCTCCATAATGAAGAAATAAGTAGAAAGTGGTATTGCTTAAAGAATACCACCATGAGTTTGTAAATTCTGAAAAATTCCATGTATTGTGTGAAAATTTTCTTCAATTTTTCTTTTTTTTTCACAGAACCAGGGATTAAACTCAGACCCTTGTGCTTGCTAGGCAAGTGCTTATTCTAGTAAGCCATCTCCCTGGCCCCATGTGTAATTTTTCTGAAATTAGAATTGATCATTTATTTTGACAAGTGAAACATACACAAAATATTTGTAAACTTTGTTTTTCATTTCAAAAGCTATAGATTTCGCTTTTATCCTTCTAGTTTTCTTATCCCAGGAGCCACTTTAGTCTTCCAGACTAGTTTAATATGTATATTCATTTATTTAAAAGTGAAGCTGTTAGTCTGCAGTTTCCTTATATTTGCTGTGATTTAAAGTTTTTTAAAAATCCACTGCAGTAAATGACACATGGTATGAATTCTCAAAATTCCTTACTTCAAACACTTAACCTTTTCTTAAGACCTTCAGCATATCCTCTTTGAGTACCTTTACTTTCCCTGCTATGGCTGCCTTGATATCCTGAATCCACTTATAATGCTTACCTTTCATGGTCTTTTAGTTTGGGGATGGAGCTAGAAGTTGCATAGTGTTAGATCTGGTGAATATGGTGAACAAGGATGCAGCATAATATTTTTATAAGCCTGCCTTTCTAATGGATGACACTAGGTCACAACTTGAAAACACATTTATGAAAGGACTTCCTTGAACTGCTTTAGAAAGTGACAAGCATGATAGGTTTAGAGTACTTGTAGTGAGAACAAATATTTTGAGGGGGTCTTTTAATATAAATGCATTTTTAAAAATGTTTACTGTATTTTTTCACCATATTTTCCCCTAGCAAAGTTGAGTCATGTAAAATTGACTTTGTAATTTTCTGTTGTATTTATACAAATATACATATTCATATTAGCTTAAATTTTTACAGTTTTCTTTGGACATTGGCATTGGGATCAAACAATGTGTTTCTTGGAAAAAAGAAATGATAATATATACACCTCTCTCGGTCTTTCTACTTGTCAAAAGCCAGTTCATGTTGAATATAGCCTTTTCATTTCATTTTTGTTAAAACTTTTTCCTTGAACTAGTATCTAGCTGGCACTAACCTTGAATTTGTCCTTTGCCAGTTCTCCCATTCCTGTAATATGTTGTATTTGTACTTTACTTCCTGACAACATATTATCAGTTTTACTTTTTTTTTTTAGGTTAATTTTAAAAATAAAGTTTCTATCTAAATACCTCCCCCGCCCTTTTTTTTTTTTTTTTTTTTTTTTTTTGGTGTTTTTAAGATGGGCTTTTGCTGTGCAGTTCAGGCTGCCATTAAACTCTCTTTGTAGACCAGATTGGCCTTGAATTAACAACAATCCTCCTGCCTCAGGCTGCCAAGTGCTGAGATTATAGGCTCTATCACTGGGCCTCTGAATTCTTATATTTTATTTTATTTTTTTCCATGATTTTATTGAGAAACAAGTAGCAATGAGACAGTTTCACATCAAATTAGTAGGACGGTTTCAATAGTTGAAACATTGCATATTGTTTTCTTAGTGGTTATTTGTTGTACAAGATGCAGACATGATATTCTATTTACAGACACTATTAGAACAGATCCCTCTATTCATTGAATTAAGAGAATGTAGCTGCATATCTATCTTGTTTTGAATCTGCAGATACAAAATGGTCATTGATTTGTATTCCATTCACTTATATACATTAGATGGGTAAGACAGTGATCCTGAGAAACATCAGGAGATACTTGAAACTAGCAGTTAAGTGGAAGGATTTTCACCCCGACTAACTATATATGCTGATACCTGTGAACCAAGCAACTACATTTTATTTTAAAGTGCTAGTTTAGGACTGAAACTATAGCTCTACTTTAGGCTATCTGCTTAGCATGTAAAAGACCCTTGGTTTGAACTCTAGCACAGCATATCAAAAATCAAAAAAGGAAAGAAGACAGAGAAAATTAGGGAGTTTTGAAATGTGTACTTTAAATGTTCACACATTGAAAAGTACTTCCTCTTAAGATTGTATGTTATATTTGCCTAATATTTTATTTTTTCAACTGTCTTAGTTTCTTTTTTTGTTTGTTTTCTTCGTAAAATAAAGGGAGAGAGCTTTGATAGTAGAAAGGTCACCTGTTCTATGAAAATTCATTCCACTAAATATCCAAAATATTAAGATTAGATGCTCCATGAATAATTTTAAATGAAATTAATTTTGTTTAATTGGCAGCTCCAAGTGTCAAATTTAGCTTTACTACCCCTAGTCTAAACAGCTCGCTTTCACCTTGTCTCTTACCTAATCTCTTTTCTGTTCCAGTTTTGTCTACATACTTTGTCTACCTACATATATACCTGCCTACCTACCTGTCTCTGACTTGTTTTAAGTCCTACTTGTGTCCTACCCTAGGGTGTTGTCTTTCTAGATTTTCTTTCCCATTGTTTTGTGCTCTGAAAAATATGGTCACATATGGTAAGATGCTCAATGGACTTAGCACCTGCTTTGGCAAGCACAGGGACCAGGATTCAATCCTCAGTCCTGCACGCAGCACCAGCCCTGCCCGTGGGGCTCCCTAGTCCTTCCCAGCAAGGTGTCACAGGCCTGTATTCCCAGCCATGGGGAGGTTAAAAACAGGAATATCACTGGACATCAAGCTATATAGTGAGATACTGTACTAAATACATAAATGAAAATAATCTGTATAGTCCATGTTATATCTTAGACTGAGTATATGCTCTATAAAAAACTACATAGGCAAAAATAACACCAAAGGGAGAAATGTAGTACAGAAAAGTATATATAGTATGCATAGATCAAGTTAAATGGCAGTAAGAGCCAAACTTCAAAAGTTGGTGAATTTTGAGATTTTTGTAGTCTTTAGTTTCATTACTGTCCTGGATGATCTGGAGAATGCTTTTATCAAAACTTAGGTCCAAGAAAAACATTGCTCCCAAATCCTTATGATAGATGTTTCTATGATTTTAAAAATATGGTAAATGATGTTGCCAAATGACATCTAAAGGAAAAGGTAGGCTTCTAAAAACATCATTTTTTGTCCTTACCCACTTTATTGACTGAATTGAGTACCTTATGTCTTTTGGCTGTTTTCCAGAGTCAAAATGATCATAAAAGATAAATCTTTATAATTAATTCAGGGCATTGAGAAAGTCTTCCCAACACAGTTAGGACACTCATGAAACTGGTCTTCTGGAACTCCTTCAGAAAGTAGCAAGAAGGATGGATATTTGAAGTAAGGAATATTTTGAGAGGAAGAAATAGCAATGTGACTTTTACTGTAAGACATTTAAAAAATTTTGAACATCTTTTTAAAATTACATTGAATAAAATAAAATCAGTTTTTGCCTATTTTTATGCCACCTAATTCCTTACTACTTATTGCTTCTAGGTAAAATATTTAATAGACGTGTTGGTTGTGGGCATCCTTGCTTCCTTGAGTTTAAGTGGTATTGTCTTTTACCATTAAGTATGATATTATATATGCTTTTTTTTTTTTTCTTAATTACTCTGAGTGAGAATGTTCTTTTTTGCTCCTAGTTTGTTGAGAATTTTATCTTTCAAAGATGTTAAATTTTGTCTGGTTCTTTTGAGATGATCCTGAGCTTTTCCTCCTTTGATGTTTAGATTTCTAAGCCAACTGTTTATATTCTTGGAATAAACTCTACTTTTTCAAAATGTATTACTCTGTATATATATGGACTTGATTAACTGATATTCTGTAAAGGATTATTATGGTCTTTGTTTTCTTGTCTCTTTTTAACTTTTTTTTGGTATTAGGGAAATGCTTACCTGATAAACTGATAGGGAACACTCACTTTTTTCTGCTTTCTGAAAGTATATGTAGAATTGATTGAATTCAGTAATGAAACTATCTACTCCTAGAGGTTTGTTGGGGGGGGAAGATTTTAATTAAAATTTCAGTTTCATTAAATAAGTGCTTTCTGCTTATTATTCCCTTTAGATTTAATGTGTTACTGTTTTTCTGTTTGTTTTGTTTGTATTCTTGTGATAGGGTCTCACTGTGTAGTTCAGGGTGGCCTTGAACTCACTCTGTAGCCCAGATTGACCTCAAAAATTACAGAGACACTCCTGCCTCCTCAGCCTCTTAAGTGCTGGGATTACAGGCATGTGTGAGCACACTCATCAGGCTTATTTAGAAACCTAGAATACCATTTTTAAATTTTCCTTTTCAATAATACCGTGTGTAAGCTGTTAATTTTTCTGTATACATGCTTTATTTTTTTTACTTTTTTTATTTTATTTTTTTTTATAATTTTACATCACTTTGTTTATTTTATTTATTTATTTATTTTTGCGGGGGTCAGCTCAGCCCACGCTGGGGGAGGGGCTGGCACGGCATGTGGTGCTGGGGATCGAACCGCGGTGCCTGAGAGCTTGCCTAAGCAGGCGCTTTAGACTGCTGAGCTATCTTCCCAGCCCTATACATGCTTTATATATCAACTCCAGTATGCTGTATTTTTATTAGTATTCACTTCCAAATCTTTTTTTTCCTTTTGTAATTCTCTTCAGTTTATTCTGCATTTTTAAACTGGTTTCATAGAAAAAATAATCTTTTCTTTTTTTTTTTTGCAGAACTGAGGATTGAACTCAGGCCCTTGTGCTTTCCAGGCAATCGCTTATTCTGCTGAGCTATCTCCCTGGCCTGGAAAAATAAGCTTTAATACAATTTGTAGGCATACTGTCCTGTGCTTTTATGATGATAATATTTATATACCATCCTTAAAAGAATTGAGGAAGTTACTAGCAGCATTTGTTATCCATGATTCTATTGTTTTTGGATAAGAAAGTATTAATAGTTTAATAACTTCCCCAAATTCTTTTCTGCGTGAAAAGTGTTTGGATTATGAGTGATACTAGTTGTAGTGAAAAAAGATTTTAGGATGGGTGATATTAATTATAAGCCTTTAGGTCCTGGATGAAGGTGAACCTTTGAAGGGCATGACTTGGAAGGGTATAATTTTGTCCCTCGGTCCTCCTTTCTCTGCTTCTTGGCTGCCATAGTTTGAGTGTCTTTTCTTTTACAGTGCCCCTTTGCCATACTATCCTGCTTTGGAGCCAGCTGATCATAGAGTAAAAATGAGCCCAAGTAAACCACTCTTGGGTTAAGTTGTAGATATTAGTACAAGGATGTACTAATCCTTGTACTGTATCCAAGGATGAGAAAGTAAGATAGAATTCTGTATAAGTTTGCTCTTTGCTGTGACTGAAGCTACCTCTTAACTATTGATATTTTTATGTTTCACTTGCCAGTTTGCTCATTTCTATTTGTCCCATCTGTTATTTTGAGTTACTACTTGTATTAGTCTTGAAGGTTTTATGTACTTTTTTGGTTTTCTTATTGGAAGTTCTTACAAAACCTTTGACCGTTCTGCTAATTGAGGTGATCTTTGGAGTTTATGTGAATCTTTGCAAATGCATTAAGACATCTCTTGATTTTGCTTTTTTGTTAAGGATTTTTTTATTTTTCTTTGTGCTTTATTCCTTTGCCTAACTCTTGGAGTTCAAGTAAACTTCTGTATGGCTCTCCTGTGAATTATTTTATTTAGTGACTACCACAGTGCTGAGAACACTTTTGTATTTTTAAAACAAGTATTGATTTATTAACTGAAAGGCCAAGAGAAAGATTCTGATTATCTTCTGTATGGCCCTTAAAATGCTATTTTTGAACACAATCAAAAACCAATGACACTAAAACTAAATGTCTTAATTTTCATCTCTTAAGCTTTCAACCTTAGCTTTCTCACCTGAGGAGCACTTACTGAACCTTAAGGCCCAGTGATGGCCCAGAATGATCAAATCAGAATCTCTGAGGGTATGGCCCAGGTATTCATATTTTTAAAATACATATTGTAATGTACAACTCTACTGTTCTGAGACACGAATAGAGGATGTAAAGCAGTTTTCCTTACCACTGTAAGAGAATATAGTTGCTGTTTTATTGGGTGCTTAATGGGACCATAGATTTGAACTGATTAGTGTTTTCTAAAATACATATGAAGAAATATGATCTGTTAGGGTAGACTTAGTATTTCAGTAAGTTGGATAAAAAGTTTTCCTGTAGTATTATTCTATAATTAGTATAGATAGAGACTAAAGCTTTTCTTTTTTTTTTTTTAATCTCTGTAAAAAGAATTTATATGATAGATGTGCTGGATCAAAGCATAAACAGATCTCTGTTAAAACAAGAATATTTTCAATATCTTATGTTTTTCTAGTTTCAGAAAGTGCATACACAAAGATGATATAACCCATAATCACAATGCTTTGGGGGCCTGATGCAGAAAAATCCAAAGTGCAACTCCAGGCTGGGCAATTTAGCAACTTAGGAAGACTTTGTATTAAAAAAAAAATATTTTTTAAAGGGTTTGGAATGTAGCTTAGCACAGAGGCTCCCTACACAACACACAAAAAAAAAAAACAAAAAGAAAAATCAAAGAAACTGATAACAATTAGAATTACAATGTAGCTCTCATGGGATACATGCAGATATGTCTTCCAGTGTCTCTTCAAAAAAAAGAACTCATTAAAATTAAATATAGTGATGTAATATTTAGTAAACTCTCTTGAGGGTGTCTTGTATTATTGTTGGCTTGATTTATAGAAAAAATAGACAAAGTTCCTACTTTCACTGAGTTCGCATTTTATTTGGAATGGGTGTCAATATACGATTAGACAAAATAAACATAACATTTAATATTGTTACTAGGACTACTTTTTAAAAAAATGGTTATGGCCCAAGTGTGGTGATGCATGCATGTAATTTCAGCTCTCATGAGGCCAACGCAGGTGGATCACCATGAATTTGAGGCCATACTCAGCTATACAGCAATCCGGCTATGTCAGCTTCATGAGTGGGGGAGATTGTAGGCATGTGCCACCACACCAGGTCCATAACTTTTTTTTTCAAAGTAGTGTTAGTAACCATATTAAATACTTGATTTTGTTTATTTTTTTATATATTTATTTGTTTATTTGTTTGTTTAATTATTTTGTTAATGCCACACTGGATTTTGAGGGCCTGTGCAGTGAGCTGCACCTCAGCCCTTTTTATTTTGAGGCAGGATCTCACTAATTGCCCATGCTGGGCCATAACATTGTATGCTCTTACCTGATCCTCCCAGAGTGCTTGGATTATGTGTTCCACTAGCCCATCTGGGTATCTTTTTAAATATTTTAAGCTATAGGTCATGTTCCTTACCTAGAATGTTCGTATTTCTGATCTGTGTAGTTTGTTTTATAGTTATCTCATTTATTGTATAATTCATGAAGAATGTATTAGGATATTGTTGAGAGAAAAGATGGCTTTGATTTTGTTGGAGGATGAGTGATTAGGCCAGGTGTCCAATGAAGGAATATTGTAAAAGTCTCCATTACTTTGCATGAGGTTGTAATCTAATGAAGGTAAGCTGAAAATTTTCTCTCTGATGATAGTATATCTATACTAAGATTTACTTAGCTGGACATGGTGATGCATGCCTCTAATCCCAGCACTTGTGAGGCTGAGGTGGAAGGATTGCTGGGGATTCAAGACCAAGCTGGGCTATGTAATAAGTTCAAAGATAGCCTGAACTGCATAGTGAGATGAGACCCTGTCTCAAAATAAAACAAGATTGAGTTCTTGAGGTATTAATATCAAATATTGGACTGTCAATATTCTGGTTGTGTTTTTTCTTTTACAAAAATAGATTTTGGTTAAAATTTTGTATATACCTGTTTCAAAGACAGTTTGTTTGCTTACCATTAAACAAGAAATGATTTTCTTGTCAATCTTATACATATATATATATTCACTTGACAAATATATATATATATATATCAAAATTTTACATATATATATGTAATTTCCCAATAATCTTAGGTTTTCTAGACCAGATAACACTGTTATACCATCATATTACAGATTCATATATCAAGCTAATATTTAATACACTCATTTATTTGAATTTTTCATCTTTGCTCACTTTGGCTAAATGTTCTCAATTGAAAATGCTTTTGCAGAATTCATGTATGAAACAACTGGTAGTATTTCTATTAGTTACTATTTGTTTTTCTTAATGTTTTTGTTAAAGTTGTGTCAGTTTTACATGGAATTTCTTCAGTTCTGTTTTCCCCAAACCATAGTAGTTTTTAGCTGTTTTGCAGAATGTGTAACTTCAATTTAGTATGTACTTCCTGTGTTATATCACAGTATTGCTGTGTAAAGAACATAAACCTTGATTTCTATAATTCAAAGAGTATTCACTACATGGTTGTAGGAATGAAAGTCCCTTAGTGGTGTTTACATACTAAGTTGTTGTTCATCTTCTATCATAAGAATGCTTCTGGAAATTGAGCAGTATTCCAACCTACAAGATTTAACATTTGCAGTACTCAAGTTTAGTGTGATTGGTAGGGAATTGCTTCCTTAAAATGGCCCTATTCAATATGCATCCTTATTTTTGAATATCCAGCAGACATACAGAATATTAGAGTTGGGGCCGGGGAGATGGCTCAGTGGAATAAGTGTTTCCCTGGCAAGCGCAAGGGCCTGAGTTCACTCCCCAGTTCTGCAAAAAAAAAAAAAAAAAGTGCAGAACATTAAAGTTCATGAAAGTGAATATTGAATGTATTAATTTTTTTACATATTTTAAATGTAGAAATAAAATGTGGCATTTAACATTAAATTTAATCAGGGCCGGTGAGATAAGCACCTAGCACAGGGACTGGGGTTTGATCCCCAGTGACCAAGTCCAAGTGTGGTGGCTGCATAGTGAGACCCTGTACCAAATACATTAAAATTTTTTAAAAAAATTTAATCAGCATTTTATCTATTACATTTAACATGTGAAGTGCTGTGGTGGATATATGAATTAAAACCACTGACAGATCTTACCAACCAGAAGTTACTTAGCTCATCTTTGAGACATATATCTGAATTAATTAACTAATTACTGTATATTAAATTACTCAGATTCTTTTAACATAATTGATACTTTTTAAATCTACAATTTAAGATGGTTCAGTGTTGTATTTGGTTAGACTAGTTTTTTTTGTTCATTCTTTTGATTCAGAATCTGACTTTAATTTAGATTGGCCTTGAACTCATAACAGTCCTCTTGCCTCAACCTCCAGAGTGCTACCACACCTGGCTTCTTATGAAGTAGTTCTATCCTGAAGATGAAGGCAAAATTTTTATTTAAATACTATAAATCAAATTTGATGGGGTTTTTTTTGGTTTTTTTTTTTTTTTTTTATGTGAACTGGGGATTGAACTTAGGCCCTTGTGCTTGCCAGGGAGTATAAATCAGATTTGATATTCCTACTGCTACTATAATACAGCAAAATCAGTTGTTCAGGAAGATTTCAGTGAAGGAACTGAAACAGTGATTACTGAGAATGTTTTTGATGAGCATGGTTTTTCATGATTGTCATTTCATATATGTCTAGTAAAATTATTAAAAAGATAAGAATTATTTAATGGTGCCTTTCAGAGTACAGTAAAGTTTCCAGGAGTTATCTGAATAATTTGGAAGCTTTTGCTACCAGATCAAGTTGAAAAAAAAATTTAAAAACTTAGTTATCGAAAATTCTTAATATTTTAGTCCTGTGAAATGGTTCTAGAGGCCTATCTAAGCCAAGAATTCAGTATAATCACTCCTTAAGACGTAGTGGAATTGCTTCAGTGTCTGCTTATTTTTAAAGTATTAAATTACTCATTCTCATTTTTTATGAAGTAATTTTATTCCTAAGTACTTTTCCTGTTGATGCCTTTAGCATTGCAGTTACCTTTAGGGTCATGTGGTACAGTTTTCCAGAGCCCTTCTTCTCACCTTTAAGATTTAGAGGATTAAAAGCACTTTTACAGTCTATATAATGCTTGTGTATTAATCCATAAATACTTGTTTTTATGTCTTAAGATTTTGGGGGGTTTTGGTTTATTTTTATATAGCTATCCTTGCGCTCCACAATGAAGTCTTTTACTTTTTTTTTTTTTAGGGAAGGTTCTACAGGGTGTCACTGCTATTGAATTCGTAGTGATCCACCTGTTTACAACCTCCCAAGCGCTGGGATTATAGATGCATGCCACCATGCCCAGTCTTAATGGCCAAAATCAGTTGTTCAGGACGCTCCGGGGGGGGGGGGGTAGATAGCACAGCAAGCCCAGAAATCAAACCCCTGGCCCCTGCGCCTGCTTCAGGTGCTTTGATCCGCTGAGCTATTTGGCTGGCCTACTTGGTAATTTTTAAAAGAATCTTGAAAAGGCTTGTTATTAGTGACAGCCAGCATTTAATTGATGACTATAATTCCAGGAATAAGTTTTTAGTCTCAATACATTTCTTTAAAAATTTTTGTCATGTGACTTTCAGATAAACTATGTGCTAGACAGTCATTGTTTTGAGTTTGTATCTCCCCAAAACAAGGAAAACAGAAGGTGACTTGTCATTTTTCTGATGAGTTCTTTTGATGGTAAGGAACTTTGCATCTGTGTGTAAATTTAGTTTTTTAGGAATCAATTTCTCTTCCTTATTGTTTGACGTTGCAAGGATATTGTTCTCCTTTGGATCGCACAGAAATATTGGAAGTCATTCTTTTTTAACTAATATTTTATTTGTATCTCTAATGTTCTTAGAGCTTGTGTTGCACAAGGGACCAAAACAATAATCCTTTCCTTTCTGGGGCATTGTAAAGGCTTTGCTTTGGCTTTTGACTGTGAAGGGGAAACCATCAGACAGTTAAGCAGAGCGGTAAAATCTGATTCACATGTCAAGGAATTGGATTGTTTAAAATATCTGACCTAATTACTTAAGGTTGAGTTTCAAGCATATGTATGTGTGTAGTGTGTGTGTGTGTGTGTGTGTGTGTGTGTGTGTGTGTGTGTGTCCTTGAAGGGAAAATTTTCAGTCTTCACCCACTTAATGTGTTGTTCACATTTGGACTGTCATAAGTGGCTTTTACAGGTTGAGGTAAGATCCTTCTATACTAATTTCTTTGAGATTTTATGAATATCTGTTGAGTTTTTTCAAAGGCTTTTTCCCCGTTTTTTTTTTCCCCCCATTGGAGATGATCATATGAGCTTCGTTTTTGTTTCTGTTAATGTGATATATTAATTAATTTGCATGCGTTGAACCTTTTCTGCATCCCGGGGGTGAAGTGTACTTGGTCATGCTGTATGATCTTTTTAATGACTTCTTGCATTCTATTCACCGATGTCTTGTTGAAGATTTTTACATCTGTGCTTATTGCAGAGATCGTTCTCTACTTTTCTTGGCATTGTTTGCCTCCTTATTTCTTTCTAAGATAACTTTCAGAATTTTGGGGGATTCTGGTTTAGTGGTTATCATGACTTTCTTAAGTTAAACCTTGTCATGTTAGAGCTTTATTTTTCCATCAAGTTTGAAAGACACTTTTGCAAGATGTATCAGTGAAGTTTTCCAGGGGCTGGGGAAAAAGATCGGTGTTCTGAGCACCCTGGGTTTGATACCTGGTACGACATTCTATGCCAGCTCCAGAACCCTGGGCGCACCATGCCAGCCACAGCTGAGATAAGAGGATCACTATGAGTCCAAGTTGCTCAGCAAGACCCTGTACCAAATAAATAAATGATTTTTTTAATAAAAAACTTACTGAAAAGAAGTGCTTCATTCCAGATTTGCCTGATTTTCAAGATTTATGTTGAGAGTCAGTTGTTATTTATTTATTTATTTATTTATTTTTATTTATAGCTTTTCTGGCCATTTATTATGAGATCCCAAGAAGCCTGCACTTCCTTGGCTCTCTTCACCTGGATGCCAAAGAGCCAGGTGTTGGCATGGGCCATGTGCAGACTGGCAAATACCTTGAAGTTCTTTTCTTCCTCTGATGACCCTGGCTTCTCCTTCTTGTAGACATTCCTGATGGGCATCACAGGTCCTGTCAGCTGGGTGACCAATTTGAGTTCTTCAACAGAGCTGTCTCCCATTTTGGGGGCTGATGGCTTCCTGGGGAAGAGGATGAATTTAGAGTGGTACTCTTTTCAGCCACTGCACATTGGCCTGCAGGGACTCGTGGATTTGTTCTGCCGCCATGGGTCCACGGAAATACCAATGATCTGGGCCACCTTCTTGTGAATACTGGGTGCCCACAACTCCTCCAGACTGAAGCCCATGCCCGCTCAGACCTTGGTGTGGTATCACATCGTGGGGCAGCACACGATAGGCCAGATGGGTCCAGATGTGGGACTTGGGACAGTGCGGCATGCTTTTGCCTGCCAGACCTTGCATCTGTGGCTCTTCTGAACTGGCTAATTGAACCACATAGCCACATGCCACTGCTAGTCCTTATGGAAGTGGGGCTTCAGAATCATGTCATTCCGGCAGGGTGCCATGACTGCCTCTTAGGCTACGGATTAGTAGAACCAAAAGCAAGAGACGGTTGTAACTCTTTTTAAGTGATTTCCTTTATAAGTAATTCATTGCTCTTCTCTTACAGCTTTTATTACACATTTAGGATTTTGATGTATTACATAGGGATTCTTTTCTGATCTTGGCTATTTGGGGTTCTATATTCCTCAATGTGTATATGTTAAACTTATTCCTGAGATTTGGAACGTTTTCTGCTATTATTTGTATAAACAATTTTTTATACCAATTTGTTGTCTTTTGATTTTTCACTAATTATAATTAATCTTAGATTTTTGTATCATCTAGCAGCTCTGCATCCATTTTTATTTCTGTTGTATTCAAAATATTTCTGAATATAATGGCCAGCAAGATAGCTCAGTGGACTAAGCACCTGCTTAGGCAAGTGCAGGGATCAGTGTTTGATACCTGGTTCCACATGCAGTGCTAGCCCCACCCCCAGGTACACTGAGCCCACCAAGTCTGGGCGTGGTGGCTCATGCCTGGAATCCGAGTGCTTGAGAGGCTGATAACAGGAGGGTCACTATGAGTTTGATCTGTGTAGTTGAAACCCTGTACTGAACACATGAAAATAATAAAAGTCTTTGCATTTTTTGAATGATTCATTTCTTTCTGTTATCTTCAGTCTTAGAAACAATTAAGTCATAGTTTTCTCTGCCTGCTTTCTTTCTAGCCCATAGGTTTGTGAGGTGCACCTCTTCTAGAGACTCCTGTCTTTTTGTTACCCAGGCTTTGGTGGTCTTTCAAGTAGAAGCCTGTCCTTGATCATTTGGTAGATGAGGAAAGTAATCCTATCCCTGGTCTCTGTGCGGGATATAGACAGCACATTGAAGGTTCAAGTTCATGGCTCTCCTTAATGCCTGATCCAGCCACTTTTCAGAGCTACACCAGTCTGGCTTGGCTTCGAAAGCAGGACCTGTGTCCTCCCAAGCCAGAGGTTAAACCTCTCAGTATGTAACTGCTACCACGACTCTACATTCTGTACACTTTCTCTGCAGCTGTTTTCTGTGGCTGCCTCTCACCTAGTCACTGTAGAAGGTTAACAGTGGAAACCCTGAAGTGCAGCTGTTCTTTAGTTGCTATGTGGCTGGATCTTAAAAGAACCCCTTTCCCAGATGGCTCCTGATTAAACACTCTCAAATAGAGCAGATACTACAATGGATTTCTTCTCCAACTCTAGTTTCCATTTGTAGGGAGTCACTTTCAGAGTAAAACTCCCATGTTTTTGCAGTTTACAGTAGCTTTGGTCTTTTGGCCATGTCTAAGAACAGGTGAGTAAGTGCCTGTGCTACTCTGAATTAATTACACTTACCAATGGTGGTCATAATTTATTTTATCATAAATACTTATTTAGTGGGAATTTAGTGCCAGCAGAACTGCCTTACAGTCGTGGTAGCAGTTACTACTGTGTAGTGGCAGGTTTGTGACAACTGGCTGTGTGTGTGTGTGTGTGTGTACATTCTGTATTTTACAACTATCATAGGAGATATTCTGGGGGGGGATTGTGATAATGAATGAATAATAATAATAGCAACAATTAAATTGCAATCTACTACTGAAAAATTTTAATGGTAGCAGAGTTCTGTTAAAGATAGGAAAAGAAGCAGGCTCTGCAGAGTTAAGTTTGAACAAAGTAAAAGTAGAAAAAGAAGAACACTACACTATGAAGGTGAGGTCCTGTGCAAGAGAGAACTCAGTAGAAGACTACTTTCAAAACTGTTTTGGGAGAGTTTCTGATACATAGCTTTAATTCTATTCTGAAAAATCTACTTATAAACCCTATATGTAAGAAGTCTGTAGTTTGTTTTTCTTATTTTGTAACACATTTGTAATTACCTCACTTAGGAAATTTAGCATTGTTAGAATTTTATATTGGATTATGTTAATTTCATGGTAAATTGTGGGCATAAGGACTTTCAAACATAAGAGACATCATCAGGTTTTACATAAGTTCTGTGGAACAGATATGTTAATTGTATTGTTGATTCTCAGCAAATATTAGATGAGAGTAGGCATTTAATATGTTAGGTGCATAGAAAAGTATGAGTGAAAAAAGACGAATACTTTTTTTTAAGTATAGTTATTTGTTTTTGATCAAGGGTCTTGTTATGTACTTTGGACTAGCCTGGAACTCACAGTGACTCTCCCATTTTCTGCTGAGTCCTGGGAGTCCAAACCTTCTAAATAGACTTTTGAAAGCCAATTTTTTTTAAAACGCTCTTTAAATAGGAAAGATTTCATTTCTTTATTTCAATTTTAACATAGAGCAGTTTTTGGTGACTACTGATTTTGTGTTTTTAATTAAATCCAATTATATTATTCTTAGAATAATTCACTCTATTAACAGTTACAGTATTTTACTAATGTTTAACTCTTTTCTTAATTTGTTTAGTTTAGTTTAGTTTTGTTTTGTTTTAGAAATGGCCTCACTGTGTAGTGTAGGATGACCTGGGACTCTCACAGATCCCTCTGCCCCCAACTGTGTAGTCCTGGGATTATAGGAGAGCAACATCATCCCTCCCAAAGCTTAATTTTTAAAACTGTAAAAATAGAGCCCACAGGTATACTTTTTTAGGGCTGAGAGCCAGATGTAAAAAAGAATAAATTATAGTAACTATTAACTATTGATACTTTAATTTCATGCTCAATAATTCTTTATACATATTCAAAGAACTTAGAATAGTAAAGAATAATTTTTCTGGGCTTTAGTCAGTAATTGGGAATATATTCAGGAAAAATAAGGGTGAATATAGTAGTAGAGTGCTTGTCTATTATAGGTTTGATTCTGCCCCCCCCCTTTTAGCACTGCAAAAACAAAAAACCAAAAATTTATTCATTCACTGTCATAAAATTATCACAAATTTGTTTACTTTTATCTGCCTTTTTCATTTTTATAATGATGAATAATACTTAGATTTAGGAACTATTGTTGCTCTAAATTAAGTTTATTTAGCCTGTGATTCACCTGTCAATTACCAGAGTTCTGTAATTCATTCAGTTCAGGGTAACATTCTCAAGAATCAAGTTGTTTCTAATGAGCACTTACTTTGGGAATGTTGTCTGTGACTCGTTTATGTCATTGAAATGACCTAATCATAGAAATCAAACACTGACATTTATTAATTCAGAAAAAGAAATTCATGCTTCATCAGGATTCTTTCCAAGAGTTTTCTGCATGAACTGTTACTTAAAAAATTTTTAAGTGTGGAAAACTTTGAGAAGGATTTTTTTTGGTGGAGGGCAGAGGGGGCTGGCTTAATCTGCCTTAAGGGTGGGTCTGTTAAGGCAGGTGGATGTGGGAATCGAACCAAGGTATCCTGTGCCTGCCTTTGCACTTGGCAGGGAAGGTACAGTATTGGTGTAAAATTCAGATTACCATCTTGAAATTACAGGAAAAGTGAACAGAATGGTTTCCAGAATACAGAATAACAGAAACAGTAACAAAATGATGAGTAGGGGTGACACAGTGAAATGGAGTGGGTATTGAGCACCAGGATATCTAAATTCAGGGATTGCTAGCAGTCTAATTCTTGAAGTGTGTTTGTCTTCAAAGACAAAACTTTAAACCCTTTCTACAGCTTTCTCCCTGAAGTAAGTAAATTCCCAATTGGTTCCTTTGTCTCTGGTATTCTATCTTTACAAAACCACCTTTTGAGCTCCTTGATAGAGCACTTACCTAGCATCTTTAAGGTTCGGGCTCCTCTCTCTAGCACCTACCCCCAAATAGCCACCACTATAATAGAAAACCACACAAGCAAGAACAAAAACCAACTTTCACATCATCTCTTTGTTGTCCTAAAACACTCATTATTTGCCTAAATCTTTAAATCCTTCATCAGTTTATAACATAAATCCTAAACTTTGAAGTCAAGTATCAGAGAGCTCTATCTTCATCTTTTTTAATTTAGTACAGGGTCTACAGGATCTTATTGCATAGATCGTACTCAGAGTGATCGTACTCAAAGCCTCTCAAGCACTGGGATTGAAGCCGCATACCACCATGCCCAGTCTCAATCGCTGTCTCAGTGAGCCTGGCACAGCACAGCATAGCATGGCACTCCAGGGATCAAACCCTGGCCATTGCATGCCACATCATTTTATCACTATCATTCAGAGTGGTTTTCTATTCTTCTACACAGTTGTTGCATTGCTATCTTTTTGATACTTTTTAAAAACATATTTGATAGCTGTTTGCAGTCTTTCCATATTATGAATTTATGGGAAGTATTGATCATAAAATAATTTCTGCATTTTTGTTGTATAGAAGCTAGGTACAGTACTTGCTTTACTGTAACATAGTATATTATTGATCCAATAATTGGTCCAATTGATCCTTACACTTTGGAATCTGCAGATGGAATGTTCTCCAGTGTGCCAGAGGTGATACCTATTTTGAGGAGCAGTTAGTTCTAAATGTAGTGCTAATGTTCACACTTAGTCCGTATTGTTTTTTTTTATCTGCAAATCATGTGTTTTGAGTGAAATAGGTTTTAGGACTACTGTAAGTCCATTCACCTCTGACCATTGTTTATAGTTAGTTAGGTTTACTATGGAAAGAAAATGAAGAATAATTTTACTTTTAAATGTAAATATTAATACTAAATAGTAATTTTGTTTTTAAATAAAAACAACCTCTGGCCAGACATGGAAGCTCACACTGTAATCTCAGCAAGTTCTAAGCCAACCTGGGCTACTTAGACTATTTAAAACAGCAGCATAAGCTTTACAGTAATGTTCACAAACAAAAAGTATTTAATTTGCATCCAAATATAGAGACCAGGTACCAAAAAGCCTCAGTCTATGTAAGATTCAACATTAAGAATTTCCCTACAATTTTGTTCCTTAAGTATTGAAGAGTCCTATTAAGCGCTCCTACAAACTGGTGTCTATGTGTTAAAAGGTGAGGACTTTTCTTACTTAACTGGAGTCATGTCTTTATATTACCCCATAACCAGCACATACTTGCATCTTTTCACTTTTCTCAAATATGACATGTTTTACTGTTGGCTTGTTTGAATCAAGTTTAATTTCTATTATTTTACTGTTACATTTAAGTTTCTTGGATTTAAAAGAGGATTTGCTCCTGTTGTCCTTACTCAAAAGAAATGGTCAGTTGCTTTGTAAAATGTTCCATGTTCTAGTTTTACCTGTTTGCTAATGTTCAACCCCCAGTAGTTTGTAGCTTCCTTGTTGGAAGGGACCTTGGGTGGAAGAGGGGGACTTTGTTCTTTACCTTTTGTGAAGACATTTGGGAGTGTTTGGAGATATGTTTGTAGCTATAAAGTGGGTTTACCATGTCATCTGCATTGCCATCCCAGAGCTGGTGATGCTGCTAAATATCCCCAATGTAGCACAAGATGGCCTCCACAACAGAGAACTATCTGGCCCAAAATGTCAATGATGCCTATATTGAGGAACACTAGTTTGTCTTTTGCCTGTATACTTTTATTCCTTTTTTTAGGGCCTATTATTTCTAAAGGCTCTATTAGATTATTATCTTGGGTAGGAGTACTTCAGGGGGGCGCTGCCTATTTTATCTTGCAAAAGTCAGGGGCATACAATATTTGGTTATCCTATTACTGTGGTTCTTGTGGCAACAGTCTGCTCCCTCAGTGACAAAATTAAAAAGTTAGCTTGTTTAAAGCAATACGGAGGGGCCGAGGAGATGGCTCAATAGAATAAGCGCTTGTGGGCCTGAGTTCAATCCCCGGTTCCACCAAAAAAAAAAAAACAAACAAAAAAACGGAAGTTCATACACTGAGCTATTTTCATGTTATTTTCTGGTAGAAGGAAATGAAGCTACCAGTTAATTGGATAACTAACTGGGCTGTGTGGCTAGACTTAAAATAAAGGTCACTGTCGTTCTCTTACCTCTGTAGCAATGAATTGAACTTAAGATTTCTAAAGCGCCTACAATTTTTGCCTCTTTTTTGCATTTTGGTGGTTCTTTGTATTAAATGAGGTTGCAGTGTATGTTATCCATTTCATAAAATACCCTGCTGTTTAAAACACCATCAAAATAACTAACTTAAGCTTTAAATATTCATAATTTTGATAGCTTTTTCTTTAGTTAATATTTCCTCACTTCATGAAACTAAGCTGTGTGGCTTGGTGTGGTGGTACATGCCTGCAATCCTAGCACCTGGGGGGAGGGGCTGAGGCAGAAAGATCTTGATTTTAGAGACCAGCCTGAGTGATATATCAACACTTTGTCTCAGAAAGCAAACAAAACACACACGCACACCCACACACAGAATTTAAAGAAAGTTTCAATTTAAAGAAAGTAGTAAAGGGCTCAGAAAGAGAAGTTTTCCACCATGGACAAGCCCAGCTCTACAAAAAAAAAAGAAAAAAGACTATTTGCATTTTTTATTCAAACGATTTTTATGTTCTAGAACTTGTGATTCAACTTGAAGTTTTTTTTAAAAATAGAAATTGTATAATAAAAATGAGTTAGGTTTCAGTGGGAAAATGTGTTTCAGTTTTAGTCTGAACTACTTTTGCTACTGACAGGATAGAGAGTTCTAGTCTTATAATTTGGTTTAGAGTTGAATAGGAGATTTTTTTTTTATAATTTTGTATCTTTTTGGTTTATTGACTTCAATTTATTTTCCAGCTGGAATAACAGTATTGAATTTTTTTTGTTTGTTTTTTGCTTTTATTTTTTGGTGCTGGGTATCAAACCAGGGTTCTGTACACCCGTTACATGCCTTGACTTTGATCTACATCCTTGCCCATCTAGTTGGAAGAAAAATTGGTGCTAAAAGAGAAAGTTTTCTTCTGCTTCCTCTCTGAAGCCACCTAGCTTTTTATTCTCTTTACCCTATATTATTGCTCACTTGTACACCCTCTCATAAAAGAAAAAGTTTCTAGATAGTAAGATGACTCTTAAGTCCTGTAATTTTCTACTTTTGCTATGCAATGTGTGATAAATGTGTCTAATAATTAAATTAGCATTTTGTTCCACCTGCTAATGTAAGACTTCTATATCCCCTATTAGCTTTATAAAAGTGTGCCATTAATTGTGTTTATTATAATCTTCTCTAGATGTACTAGTCAAAAATCTTAAAAGGCAAGAATCTCTTTTAAATTTGAACTTTTTTGCAGATTTTATTATTATTTCGCTTGTCATGAAAATTACATACCAGTAAAACAAAGGCCCTGTTTTTGTGGAACATAGAAAAATACAGTAAATCTATGGGGCGGGGGGATGCATCTAGAGATGTCTAGAACTTGCTTAGGTCACATAGGATGAAGCTGCAGCAATACCCTTACTCTTAGACCTTCGGGTCCTGTGTTCTTAAAAATAGCTCATTCTTCATTTTTCTTAAACCAAGGGTAGGGAAGAAGTAATATTTATTTTGCTTTCTTTTAGTCTGATTATTCTATCCTCTCCCTTTAAAATACTATGTAGAATTGTCATTAAACTTTAGTTGTTCACTTACCAAGTTTTACACATAAGAATAAAATTAAAACAATTTTCAGTTTTTGACAGGGTACTCAAACATGAGTTATAGTATGATATTTCACTACATAAACAATATGCAATGATCTGATCAGAATAACTGGCATATTCACCTCAGATATATATTATTTTGTGTTGGGAGTAGTTAAACTCTCTTAACTATTTTGAAGTATACAACTAAGGCCCAGCCATACTGTCCTGCTATTCTGTACAAGATTAGCTGTTTATTCCTCCTAACCAGCTGTACTGCTGTGTCTGTGAACCAACTTTTTTGTAGAGAAATTTAGTCTAGGAAAGCAAATGCTTCTGTAGTCATTATCATCTTAGTATATGTGCTGCTGAAGTGCAAGCACTAAGTATCCCCTGAAACAGTTTTCTTACTGTGTTTTTCATAATTTAGCACAGGGAACATTATGTTAGAAAAATCACTTTTAGTGAGGTCTAATAATATCTTGTGACCTGACTTCTAACTTTTAGGCTGTTCTTGTAGTACTGTGTTCTATCACAAAGAAATGTTATATTTGTGCCAGTACCATATTCTGTGTCCCTCAGCTATTATATAAATCAGTTATTTTGGTCAATATTTTTTTCTGCTTGCAAGATTTACTTTGGTCAGATTTGGCACCTTTAATTTGGCAGTTAACCTTCGTCTCAGTTACGTTTCACTTTGCTAGGACAACATACCTGACACCCGAATTTAAGGAAGGTTTATTTAGCTTACAGTTTGTGGAGGTGTCAGTCTGTACTCAGCTGGCTCCCAGCCAGAGCGGCACATGACAGAGAGCAGTTCTTGGCAGCAGAAAACAGGGAAGAGCAAAGAGAAGGGTAGCTGTGGCTTCTAGCCAGGACCTCTCCCTTCATATTATAAACAACCTATCCTGGGGCTGGGAGTGTAGAACTTACACAATGTCCACACCCTCCTCATCCTCTAGATGAGGATGTTTACAAACTAAGAATCCTGGCTCTCTGCTAAGTCATTAATTAAACTTCTCAAGTTGGCATAATGTATCAACCAGTACAATCCTGAACTATATACATTGAGACCTGCTCCCCCCCAAAAAAATAATAAAACGAAAGTAAAGGTAATGTAAAATGATTATATATATATATATTTTTTTAACCTAATGAAATTTCTTTTTGTTAAGACTAATATTTTGTACTTTATTTCAAGATAAGGATTTTTTTGCTCTATCAATTTCAAACCATAACTTACTGTTATAAACCATGCTCAAAAGTCCTCTTCTAAAAGTATAACCTTTAATCTTCCTAAACTCAAATACTTACTAGTTAGTCTGTATAATTCTTATTTTATCATGCTTTTACTTTTGCCTTGAAATTTAACTTGCATTTTTAAAAGTTTTTTATTCTCATTAATCTTAACAGATGTTTTTCATGTATTAATGTTAATGTATTTTAAAATTCTCTGAATATTTCAAATATATTTATAGACACAATTTTCTGAATGTTTTATGTCTGTTTGCATTTTTAAGTGTTAAAAAATCTCATCTAGTATTCAATACGTGTCAGTTAAAAACAGCATGGTTGCCTGGTATGGTGGTACAGAAAACACCTGTTATCCCAGCACTTGGGAGGCTGAGGCAGGAGGATTGCTGGTAGTTCCAGGCCAGCATAGGCTCTCCATAGTGAGTTCAAGGCCAGACTGAACTGCATAGAGACCTTGTCTCTAGAAAAAACAAAAATGAAACAGGAAAAAAAAAAAAACATGGTTACCAGATAGGACTTTCAATGATGAATCCATATAGGGTTCTGATATTCTGATAGTTAAACACTTCTTAAAGTGCTTTTCTTATTCCCAAACTTAAGGATACTAGGTATGTTCATTATTTTTTTCTCTAGGTTATAAATTACTTTTATATCTATTGTATTTATTATGATATTAGAAACAGCCTAGGTTTATAAAATAAATTTCTTTAGACCATGTGTTATATAGAAAGTATCAACTTTTTTATCATAAAATACAAAAGAATATTTACTATCTCTTTGTAAGCAGTACTGTGAATAGAGATTGTCAGCTTTCTCTCACATCTCAGGAGTACATGTCTCTTCACATGTCTTGATTTGAATTTGCTATTGTTCATGGTCAGCATTTCTCAACACGTGTTATGTAGACTCTTAGTCCCCAAAACCATCTCAGATATCTAGGAGGTGAAAACTTAACTTCCCAGAGTGTATTTTGCTGGGTTGCAGAGAATAACAGAATAAGAAGTGCATCTACATACTTCTTTGTCTAGAAATGTGTCACATCTGGAGAAGTGCCAATACGTTTTTTTTGAAAAGTAAATTAGCACTGTATTTTTCCCCCATGAAGTACCATTTTTACTGCAGAGTAACTGCCATCAAACTGTGGTTATCAAACTTGTGTATTTGGTAAACATTCACAAAAATGATTGTGAGCCTGCTTATTAAAGTTTTTGAGTCAAGGTCTCTATGTAGTTCAGATTGGAGTTGAGCTCACTTTGTAGTCTAGGCTGGCCTTGAGTTTGCAATGATCCTCCTGCCTCATTGTGTGCACTTTAATTGAAAGTGCTTGTTGCTGGAGGTAAAATTAAACTTCAAGCTGGATGTGGTGGTGCTTACTTGTCCTACTACTTGGGAGGCTGAGATAGGTCAATCACTGTAAATTGAAAAACAGCCTCAAATACATGGTGAAAACCTGTCTCCAAAATAGAACAACGAATTTAAGCTTTGGGTCAATCAAAAATTAGTCTGAGGCAGGAGGAGGGCAAGTTTGAAACTAGCCTGATAATTTAGTGACATCCTGTCTCAAAATATCTCAGCATTACGGGAGGCTGAGGTAGGAGAATTGAAAGGTTGCCTAGCCTGGACAGCTTGGTGATTAGGCAAGATCTTGTCTCAAATTTTAAAAAATTTTAGAAGGTCTAGGGATATATTCAGTTCAAATGCAGGGTTTACCCTGGATTTAATTCCTGCTGTCTCAAAAATAAATAATAAAATGGACCAAGGATTTAGTCCATGCCTCACTTGTATGAGGCCCTGGATTCAGTCCCCAGGGCCACAACTTTATGGTGTTTGGTTTTGGTTTTGGCTTTGAATTCACTGTACAGTTGAAGCTGGCATTGAACTCCCAAGGATCTTCCTGCTTCTGCCTCCCAAGTGCTTCAAACATTCTCCCCCACACCTGGCACTCACAAGAATTTCTTAAAAGTACAAATTAGAATTGTGAAACTCTTTGTTTGCCAATGCTTCCAGTATTTGCCTATAGGCTTTGCAGTGAAGACATTTCCTGAGCTTGAATTTTATCTCAGCAGTACGAGACTTACATAGTATGTACATACCCTAGGTTCAATCACTAGCACCACAAAGGAAAAAAAAAAAAAAAAAGAAAAGCAGCTTTTCTGATGAAATTAGTGATAATTTTCTTGATTTGTTTTCAATCACTGTTGGGGAAAAAATACCTGACACAAAAAATTAAGGAAAGGTTTATTTAGCTCTTACTTTGTTGGGGTTTCAATCCATACTTGGCTGGCTCCAAGGCAGAGTGACACATGGCAGAGGAACAGCAGTTTAGCACTGACTGAAAGCAGCAAAAGAAGCAAGAGCAAAAAAGGGAAGAGCAGCTGAGAGCAGACCTCTTTCCCTCCCTTATGTTGTTTGCAGGTGACCTGCCCCAGTGTAGGTGTAGCACTCACACCCATAATCCTTTTTGGACCATGAGTCAATGGAAAGAAGCCTGCCCCATGATTGTATGAGACTTTGAAGGAACATCTAGACACAAACATAACAATGATATTAATGAATGTGGTTTTTATATTCTAATAGTATAAATGTCAATACTCATAACCCTTCATCCTTAGTGGTGAATGTCATAAGTGTGTCAAAGGATTCTGACAGCAGGCCATTTAAGTTGCTGATCTAAAGGCTGAGAAAGGGGAGATGCTGTTTACACCAGAGTCAGGTTTCATAGCCCAACCATTAACTTCATAAAAGCCTATAATCTATAACTGCAATTAAATGAAAAAAATATTTGGTTTTAATTAAAAAATTAGACTCGAGTTGAATAATGGTTTTATGTATGTATGTATGTATGTATTCCAGTACTGGGGATTGAACTAGGACCCTGCTCTTGTCAGGCAGGTGTTTATTCTATTTAGCTATCTCCCCAGCCCCAACACCCCCATTCCCCCCAGCTGTGGAGTGAACTCAGGACCTTGGGCTTGCCAGGCAGGCACTTAATGCTGCTGAGCTGTCTCCCTGGTCTTTATTTTAATTAATTTATTTATTCATTTATTCATTCATTCATTCATTCATTCATTCATTCATTCATTTTCGTATTTTAGTGAAGGGTCTACAGGGTGTTCCTGGTCTCATTACTAGATCAGAATTGTAGTGATCCAATTTGTAGTGATCTGCCTGTTTACAGCCTCCCAAGAGCTGGGATTACAGGCATGTGCCACTACACGCAGTCTCAATTGTCATCTCAGTGTGCCCTGGGGGTGGGGCCAGCAGGGTGTGCATGGGGATTGAACCAGGCCCTGCTCCTGCTTGCAGGCACTTTAATCCACTGAGCTATTTAGCCTGCCCTCTCCCTGACCTTTAAATTCTTCACAAATTCAGTCTTCTTCAGTTAAGGGATGGGTTCGATATCCCATATTTAGGGTTACCATTGTATTTATTCATGGGTAATTATATTAAAATATTTTTCTCTCCCTGTCCTCTCTTTTGCTTCTCTTTCCTCTTTCTATTTTGTTCCCTTTTTTCTATTTGTCTTGTAGGTGGAATCTTTCATTTTGGACCAGGATGAATTGGAAAATCCCATGCTGGAGACAGCTTCCAAGTTGCTCTTGTCAGGTACTGCTGATGGTGCAGACCTCAGGACAGTAGATCCAGAGACACAGGCCAGACTGGAGGCTTTGCTGGAAGCAGCAGGTATGTCTTAAGTTTTATATACACAGAGTCTGTCGTATTGCTCACTGCTGGTATATAGCTCAGTTTAGATCCAGAGATCTGAAAACCTTGCTAGAAGGGACAGATATGTTTAAGCTATGCAGAGTAAGAATTTGATCATTCATAAACACAAGTTTCAATATCACACAATTGGTTCTTGAAAGGCCAGCCAGATAGCCATTGTAGTACATGCTGAGAATTCCAGCACTCAGAAGGTTGAGTAAAGAGGATTGCTATTTGTTCCCAGCCAGCATGGGCTAGAGTGAGATCAAAGCTAGCCTTAACTGCATACTGAAACCGTGTCTCAAAAAAAAGTACTTGTAACTGCCAAATCAGTATTCATAGTTTGGGATAAATAAACAGCAGCAAAAATTTTGAGCTGTCTTGTCTGTGTGTTCCATCTAAGGGTAGAGTAAGGTTTGGTCTGTTTTCTTTTTTCACTTCTTGTGTTACAAACACATGTCCTTAAACATTCTGTTCAGCACCATGTTTTCCAGTTGTTTAAATTTTTATTCATGATTTTACTCTTAAAAATGGCTCCTGAGCATCATGCTGTAGTGCTGTCCAGTGTACCTATAGGAAGAGCACCACAATGTGCCTTATAGAGGAAATGTGTGTTAAGCTTTGATCATAGTGCTATTGGCTCACGAATTCACTGTTAATGAATCAATTTATATTTAATAAGATACCTTAAAACAAATACATGAAACAAGGTTGAAATGTAGCAACTCTGACCAGGGCCTTGCAGTTACCTAAACCTGTGTTTCTCTTAGAAACAGTGGTTTGGTTTTTTTCTAATTTTAGAGTTTGTAGCAGCTTCATAGAATACAACTCTCATGAATAACAATAATTACCTGTGTGCATTATCCTCCAGTTTTTGGTATAAGCTCTGTGTTGAAACCTTATCGAGTGCTTCATCCATCCTTTCTTTGTAAAATTGATTGGATTACCCCATAGCAACAGTATTTTAATTAGGAACTAGACATGCAGTGAGAGTTAGTGCCTTATATGTAATATGCTTAAATATCAGGTGATGATAACTCTGAATCTCTACAATTCTTGCTATGCAATTCAGGCTGGCCTGGAACTCATTTTGTAGCCCAGGCTGGCCTTGAATTTGCAGCAATTCTGCTTCAGCCTCCGGAATGCTGAAACTATAGTCATGGATCACAATGCCTAGTTATTTCTTTTAATAAACACCTTGTAGCGTAGCACAGAAGTATTTATAGATGGAAGGATGAGCTTGATTTCGGTTCTGAGTTATATTCTGAAATATATCATTAAAAGGGTCTTGAAGGGTCAGCCAGATGGTGGAATAAAGTACCTGCTTAGTCAAGGGCAGGGACCAGGTTTGATCCCTAGTTTGTCGTGCTGGCTCCAATCCAGAGACAGCAAATGAGACTGGGTGCGGTGGTGTGTGCCTGCAATCCCAGTGCTTGGAAAGCTGAAAACAGGAGAATCACTAGGAATCCAGTCTGTATAATGAGACCGTGTAGACCCTGTACTGAATATATAAAAAATAAAATAAAAAGATTTGACCACAAAAAAATCCATAGAGCAATAGAAGATCTTGCCCTTGGCTGTTGAAAATGATTTATATTTTTGAGTAGGTGAGCTATACTTTAGCCTTGCGAGAAGTTTTATATTGTCATAGAAGTTTAGAGGAGAAATGGAAATTATGAAATTACTTGAAAACATATCAAAAGAGGAATAGGCAATAATGCTTCTTAAAAAGGGAGAACTGAGGTTGAATGTATTTCTCTTCATGTGCTTTAAAAAAGACTATCAAGGAGTATCTCACTATAGAGTGATGAATGATCCCTACTCATACAGAGTAACTATCATCTCTTTTTCTTCTTTTCCTCCTGCACTTTAAAATAAATTCTTCAGAAGGATTTTTTTTTTTTTTTTTGGCCTGCTCAGCATGCCTTAAGGGCAGGTCTGCTAAAGCATGAGGATCTGGGGATTGAACTACAGAATCCTGAATCCTGACTACTTTGCTTAAGCAGGCACTTAAACAACTAAGATAATGCGCAGGCCCTCTTCAAATACATTCTTTAAAAAAAAAAAAAGACTTATCAAGCACAAGAAGGATCTTATGGGTCTTATGTGACCAAAAGAAGCAGAATCAGGTTCAGAAACGCTATGTGAAAGTAGATTTCAGTTGAATGCTTTTTGCAGGTACAGTGCCTTTCTTTATATGGAAACTAACAGTTGCTTCATATTTCTTATTTTTGTATTCCTCATTTTTCTTTGTAGATTAGCCAGTAAGCAAACCTCCCTTTTCATTTCTTCCTTACTTTGGGGTTTTCACTTCTCTCCCTCATATATCTCCTCCCACTCTTTACTGAACATTTTACATAGAAATGTGAAGAGGATACTACATCAAATGCATTCTATGTCTGTTACTCAATAGCCATTTCTGTCAGTACCAATAGATTCAGCAGGCTTGCTTCCATCTTTATCCATTACCACTGGTGTAAATTTCAGTGTGATTAGGTATCATGTTGTTATGTATATAGTACTTTTTTGTAAGTCTCCCAGAACTTGTAAGCCTTATGGAACACTGCAGATCTTCAACATTACCAGAACCTGCCAGTATTAAGGTGTTATTTATTTCTTTTCAGCTAATTTGTTTGAATAACCATGCAAACAAAGCTCATTGTTTAAGACCTGTTATTTTTTCATGATAGTAGTTTCTTTTTAAAGAAAAAAATCAATTATCCTATGTTGTGGATTTTGCCATTGTACCTACCTCTCCTGTGTGGTTTTTGTTTGTTTGTTTTCATACTATTAAAGCCTTCACACTGCACTACATCTCCATCTCCTTTTCATGTTATGAAACAGGTGTCTCCCTAAGCTGCGCCCAGCCTTTGCTTAAATGTATGATTCCCTTGGAACAGCCCCCAAGAGTGATGGGATTTAGGCATGTGCTGCTGTGTCTAGCTGTATGCTGTATTTCTGTAAACCACAGTGTGGATCCAGATATTTGACTGCTTCAGGTTTGGCAGCAGTCACAGTATTTCATTATGTATAATGTAGTACTATGTCATTTCTCTTTGTGGTATTGATATTGGACATCGTTTAGGTATCCAATATCTATCTTCTGATAGGATCACACATTGAGGCCTTGTCTGAAAATCTTTCTCACCATATTTGATGTGATTTTGTATAAAAATATAGTTTAAGAATCATTTTCTTTCAGTCTTTTTGAAGTTGCTTCTCCACTGTCTTTCAATTGGTGGTGTTAGGACTGAAAAAAACGTAATGATTTTTCCCTATCTCGGTGCTGTTTGTCCCTATTTCTTCTTTCCCAGAAGTTTAGTTTGGAGCTAATAGTATTTTAAATTTTTGATCTCATTTTTATTAGTATATGTATATAATATATAATAAATTTATGAGGAATTACACTTTTTAATGTTATCGTTAATATCTTTGATTATCTTTTCACCCATGAAATGGCTAGTAATCTTTGGGTTCTGTTGGTAGTCCGTAGCAATGACATAGAAAGTTAATTTGGGAAATTTACTTGTATGTTCTGTTGACTTTACATTTCACTGTAACGCATGAACATCACAGCAGAACAGTTTGTTTTAAACATAGCCATATGAAATGATATTCATTTATTATATCTTAATTTCTACATATCAGACATCAGGGTATGTTACAGATTTTTGCTCAAGATTTCACTGGGCTAAAATTGCCTGTGTATTCATATTTTGGCTGTGGGGAAAGTGGACCTCTGCAGCAAATGCTGTAGCCAAATTCACTTAGCAGTTGTAGGACTTAGATTCCAAGCTCTCACTCCTTTGTAGTTGCTCACATTCCTTGATACACAACTCTTTCCTCTTTAAGCCAGTAGTGTACATAAAGCCCTTGTTCTCTGAATCTCTGATTTTCTTACCTAAACCCAAAATCTCTCTGCCTTTCGTGAGATCATGTTTTGGGCCCATACAAATAATCTGTCTATATGTCAAGCATGCCTTAAATTATGGAAATGAAATCTATAAAAATTCGTAGTCCAAAGAGTTGCATCAGCCATTTAATGCTGGCAAAATTTTAGGTTTTCTAGCAGTTATTAGAAAAGAGATCCTTTCTTTCTTTTTTTTTTTTTTTTGAGAATATCCAGTATGTCAGTATCTTTAGATGTTTTTTCTATTAGTGTTCATTTTCTTGAGAGATGCAGCTACCTTTTTTTGTCCCATGAATAATATACTTGGTTGCCAGATTTCCGTAGCTGAGATTGAGAAGGGTTGAGTATTTTATTGCTCATTGTATACAATGAGGTTCACTTAGACCTCATTTTCTATTTAGTCCTTTATCTTTTCCTTCTCTATACCTAGTTTGGCATTTTTAGAGAATAATTACCAAGTATTCAACCCATCTCCCTGGTTTTTGTTTTGTTTTTAAAGGAACATGTTGGAAGTGTAGTAGGGCATGTCCTATGCATGATGGATATTCTGGGAGAGGATGGAATGGGATGGTTGGACAGGATCTTCTGGACCTGGTCCAGGCGACTCTGGTGTACTGCTATCCCTGCTTCAAACTCTTAGTGCTTCTCTTCTGTCTCTGCCACTCAGGCTTACTGCTGGTGAGCTGTTTTCATCTGAAATTGCTTCCTATACTCCTGAGCTAGACCACAGTGTCTTGCAAAATTCTCCTTCTCTTCGCAGTTAAATTCTTTAAGACCTTCATTATGTATTCCAATTTCATAGTACATTCTTTCTGTTCTTTAGTTTTTCTTCGTAGCTTTTCTTGAACTTGTTTTATTGTACATGTGACTTTATTTTGTGTTTTTTCCTTGCCTCTTTTCAAGTCTTAGCTCCTTGTCCTTCTCAACCCACTTCTTTTGCTTCTCTTACTCTAATACTTGGTCCAATTCTTCCTCCTGAGCCTTTTCTTTCTCCTGTCATTGTACCAAATATTTAAGATGCATCTTCTATTCTTACCATATCTTCTCTTTTTTGTTTCTTTTTATCTGCCTTTTCTTGTAAGTCTTGAAGGGTTCTTTGCACAAGCTATATGTTCAATCTTGTTCTCTGTATTTCTACTGAATATATTCCATATTCTCTTGTAAGGCCTTCTGTAAGACGTTTCTAACTTCCTGTTTTGCCTTCTGCTGTTTTACCTTTTCTTGTTCATATTCAAGTTTAATGTGTGCTTCTCTCCTTGTTTTACAAGCAAAGCTTCGTCCCTATATCTGGTACTTACATTTCTTCAGTCCTTTTAGTCTGGTTACCTGGTTTCTCTTTGATACTGTAGTCATCTTTCCGTTTATTGTGTTAAGTCAGTTACATCACCAATTTATTCTGGCTTCATTAATACTTAGATTTTTAAAACTTTATCTGGTTTTATGAAAGATGAAGTTTCTGTTACATTGTAGTCTTTATTCTAAAAAAGAAAAAAATTATTTACTTTTATTTTAAAATTAGAAATCTAGATATTTTATATGTATTCTTTCTTTCATAGTTCTGTTTAATTCATTGAATGTCAGAAGTGGGAGAGAATAATCTAGTCCACATACTCTGCTTTGTGCTATATGCTGATTAATAACTGGATGAGACTAGCAGGTTCATCGTAAACCAGAATAGCTAGTGTAATCAATTTTTGATCACTGCTTATAAGTTTGAAAGTTTTCAGTCTGTATCTTTATTACTACATAGCTATCTTTACTAAAATTATCTGTGAATATATGGAAAATTGATAAAGATGTAACATGAAGTATTTGTTTTTGAACTTTTCTTTTTTGAGCCTTGAATTCTTTTTACTGGTTTTTCCTCTTGCCTGGTTCCTTTCACTGTAACTGACATATATTTGTTGTATAGCAGTTTGAGCTAATTCTCTCAAATAGAAATCTGTGACCTTGATTTCAGTAGTGCCATAATAGCATTTAGTAAAGGTGATCTATAAAATTAGTATTACTGTAGCAATTTAGAATGTAGTGTGACTTTTAATGTCCATGATACAAATTGTCCAGAAGTTATCAGAAAAGACTGTTTATATCCTTTGCCCTTCTTGATAAGTAGACATGAAATTTGATTGGTCTGAACATTTTGTTACAGCAAAATCTGAACAGCTTTTTCCAATAATTATTTTTGCCTTTATAAAATACAATATTTTATATCATATTTTTTTAAAAAATAAGCAGATGCTTGTATAAAGTTTGTAAAACTTTACATGCATATGTGGTATTGTACTTATTATAAAAATTATTAAATAAATACATGTATTTGCATGATTATGTTTATTACTACCAAGTGAGTGATCCTTTTTGTCTCTTAAATAATTTATTTTGAAAGATAGTATCCTTTAAGATTTAATGTGTATTGAAATTGCTTAGGGATTACTTTAAAAGTGTAGATTTTGAATCATTGTATCTTGAGACTTGAGATTTGAGTGGGGGTTGGGAGGCTGTTGGTTTTGTATTGGGGACTATAACCAAGGGGTTACATCCTTCAACTCTTACTAATTTTTAGAGACAGGATATTCCTGTCCCTAAAAGGTGCTCATGGAATTTGTGATCCTCCTGCCTCAGCCTCCCAGACTGCTAGAATTACAGGAATGAGTGATCAAGATTCTACTTTTTTTTTTTTTAATGTCTCCAAGTGATTGCATTGCTTCTACCCAGTGGATTGTATATTGAATAGCAAAGTTCACTAATATCCATCACGGCATTAAATGTAAAGCTTCTTAAATCCTGACTGTATATCTGAGTCATTTTTGAAATATGTGGACTGCCACTTTAGCTCTACTTTCTGAACTATATCAACAAACATAGACCTCAGCATCTGTGTTCTTGAAAAGCACCACTGATAATGCTAATAGACAACTTGGCTTAAGCACCCCTGTGTAATACTAATGCAGATTAGAGATGAGCTTGTTTAAACAGGGTTAAGGGCTGGGAAAATAGCTCAGTAAAGTCAGTGCTTGCCTGGCAAGCACAAGGGCCTGAGTTCAATCCCCAGTACCACAAAAAATAAATAAAAAGGGTTTAAAAAGCGGTGGTTCCAAGTGTTAACCTAGCTAAGCATTCTTAAGTAAATGTGGACATTTACCAGGAATACAAGAACAGTACTGACACTAATGGTGTCAGTGAGTCAAAAATAATTTTTAGGACTCTGTTTTTCTGCTTTCCTCTTTGTTGACCTTATTTTGGGGTAGCTTTTTTCTGTATATGGTGATAAAAGGACTAAGTAGCTCATGACTCATATCTTACTAGTTTAGCAGTCTTTGAACATTGGTTCTTTCAAAGACATGACAGACATCTAAGGGAGGCTCCAGGTTGACCCAGCACAGGCTCAATACCCATTTCTGGCACTAGAGGTAATCTAGATGATGTACTTACGGAAGGATAGGAGTTTTAGAAAAGTGCGTTACCCAGAAAGATGACAGAAAATAT
Source organism: Ctenomys sociabilis (assembly GCA_004027165.1). Classification (NCBI taxonomy): domain Eukaryota; kingdom Metazoa; phylum Chordata; class Mammalia; order Rodentia; family Ctenomyidae; genus Ctenomys; species Ctenomys sociabilis. Next base: position 100,385 of record PVKA01000367.1, read on the forward strand.
GTTAACTGTACCATTTGCAGGTTATTTGGCAACATACTTAAATAACTTGAATTTTACTTTGCTTCTTCTGCTGGATATATCTATATTGGTGTGGAAATAATGTCATAGGAATAGGCAAGTTATCCACGGCTGACGGGAAAGCCTTTGCAGACCCCGAGGTACTACGGAGATTAACGTCATCTGTTAGCTGTGCGTTGGATGAAGCTGCTGCTGCACTTACTCGGATGAGAGCTGAGAGTACAGCAAGTGCAGGGCAGTCGGACAAGTAAGTACTGTTTTGCCTTGGTCGTTGTGAATACTCTTGTCTTAAGAAGAAAAATAGTTGATATTACTGGGCATTTATTTTGTGCCCAGCAGTGTGCTAACCACCTAACATGTATGTAACATCTTATTTGTATTCATAAAAACTTAAGTCATAGATTTTATGTCTCTTCCCATTTGATAGGTAAAAAGCTAAGAGTTGAATTACTTATAATCAGCTAGGTGTTCAGAGGTAGAATACCAGTGCATGTCTTACACACACTAACTTCGTAGCCATTATGTTATAAAAAGAGAACTTTTGCTTACCTGCATTTTCTTTTTCTGTATTGGTGACAAGGAAGTAAATACATTCCAGTCATAACCATTTTGAGTTCTCATGCATCATTCTGTGACCATTTTAAAAGGGTAAGGTTTTGTGTTTTTAAAATGGTTGCTATAGTTCCCAAGGAACTTTACTTGGATTTCTCCTGTAATTCCTTATAAATAATACATTAGAGTTAGTAAGGACTCATGATATTTTGTGTGACTCCTCTGATGATACATCATCTCATGTATAAAAACAATTATGGATGAATGGATGGATGGGTGGAGATATATAGAGAGATAAACTCCAAGGAAGGAACTGGAAAGGCATCACTTATATTACTTTTTCAATCATCAGTGGTGGCTTTTTCCCCTCTAACTAAAGTAAAGCAAATTTACTTACTTTAGCATTAAAAAAATTGGAGTATTCTACTATAGTCCTGCATTGCCTAATAGCAGGATAAGTTTTTTTTGTTTTTTTTTTTCTTCTTTTCTTTGTAGTGCTGGAGATGGAACCAAGGAAGGCTATACCACTGATGTGTATCCCCAACCCTTTTTTTTTATTTTGAGATAAGGTTTCAGTGAATTCTCAGGCTGGCCTACAGTAGTTGGAATTATAGGCATGTGCCCAGCTGAGGATATGAATTCTTCTGTGACTGTATTTTGTGTGAACATTAAATTGTACTTGCCAAACTATATAACAAAGTCATTGGGTGACAGATAATCTTACGGGCCCACTGTTGTATACACAGAGTGTTGTTGACTGAAATATCATTGTATGGGGAGAGGAAAATTATAACACTTAAGAAGTGACCTTAAGAAGTGACTTAGAGATTTCCTTTATAATAATATTCAGATTTTTATTAGTGTGATGCCAGCTGAGACAGGCAAGAAAGAAAATTAAAAGTACTTTGAATATATGAAAGCTAGTTCAAGCAAGAAATAGAATGCAAAAATAAAGAAATCATCTATTATTTTACATTGACAAAATAAAACATGCTCAGGGGCTGGGGAGATGGCTCAGTGGAATAAGCACTTGCCAGGCAAGCGGAGGGTCCTGAGTTCAATCCCCAGTTGCACAAAAAAAGAAAAACAAAAACAAAAAATAAAACATGCTTGTGACAATCATTTATTCAACAAATCTTGAGCAATATGAGGCAATGAAGTGCAATGAGTGCTGTTTATGTGTTAGCTAACACAGTGCCTTGTGTCAATTTGAATACTTTGAGAGATGTAAGGGATAGAAAGGGTTATTCTTATGTAAGAGGTGTACTAGAGCAAGGTTTTGTTCTAAATTTGCTTAAAATGTGAGACATAGGACTTAGACTCTCAGTGTCGCGTGAGGTGGAAAATTCAGAGGCCTTCTAAATGTCAAGTTTAGTAAGTATGATTCAGAACGCTTACTTTGCTAAAGATTGGTAACAGGACAATACAATTAATGTGTAAATGAAATAGTGTGACATATTGATAAAAACTGTGAGTTATAGAGAGCATGGAACTGCTCATACAGGGTTTGGATACAGGGTTGCATTTTTAACAGGTGAGTCAGGGAAATCCTTAGAATGGGAGAGGAGCTGTGATGAAAGCAAAATCAGGTATCTTGGGGTAGAATTATGGGGAGAGCAAAAAATTTCAGTGTGTGTTTTGTTTTGTTTTGTTTTTGGCAGAACTGGGGATTGAACTCAGGCCCTTGCACTTGCCAGGCAAGCACTTACTCTACTGAGCTATCTCCCCAGCCCAAAGATTCAGTATTCACATTTAAAATTTTTACTGCAGTAAAAGATACCCTGCCATGAATCATGGGGCAGGTGTGTTGAGGCTAGGGAGTACTTTAGGGAATTAATGGTAGTGTGTCTTTTGTTGTAATAAATTTGTAAACTAAAACACACACAGTTTACTACAATCCAACCCTGTTGATTAAAGTTTATAGCAGTTTCTTTATGAAAAATGCAAAGCTGATGGGATAAATATACGTGTTTAAACCAAAGGAAAATATTCTTGTGGTATTAAAGCCAAGGTGTCTTTTACTGTAGAAAATTTCAAAATTTAAACATTTGATATAAAATGTATTTCTTGGTTATACCAACTGTCATATTTGATAGCAAGAAAGGCACTGCAGCCAAAGTGTAACCAAGGACAGGAGGAGAAGCTGCAAAAAGTGTCAAGGGATGAGAGGTGCCTGCCCCTTGTCAGGTCTCATAAGGCTCTCACTGTGGATTCTTAACCAGAAGAGTGGGCTTTGGTTGGGTGTCACACTCTTATAATTACACCACTTTGGGGGCTGATGCAGGAGGATTACTCTGAGTTTGAGGCCAACTTTGGCTATATAGTGAGTTTAAGATCAGCCTGAATACATAGCAAAAACCTGTTTCAAAAGACCCAAGAAAAAAGGAGGGCAGAACTTTGCCTTGTTGTAAAGCATGAGGAGATCAAAGGTGAAATCAGAAGTAACTGGTTAGGAAGCATTGCCATTAGGCTAAAAAGTATCTTGAATCTGATAATGATAACAGAGGTATAGAAAAAAGATGAGGCATTAGTATATTTAATAACTTACAAGGCCATGTTTCCAGAGACTGAAAGAGTAAGAAGTGAGTTATATTTAAAGAGATTAGTAATAGCAGTGTATTTAATTTTTGAGCAAGTTTTCCTTTAGAAGTGAAAAGAATGTGTGTAGTAATTGTTTTGGGGAAGTTTAAAGGGCAGAACTTTTCTTTCAGTCTAGTTTTGTTTTCTCCCTTTTTCAGTCTGCTTTCAAATCCAGCCTTTTCCTTGCCTGGATTTTCTTTCAGCCATGATTGTGTAAGGGCTACAGATCAGTGATACAGAACTTGCCTCTCATGCACAAAGTCCTGGTATCAATCCTTGGTACCATCTACTACAAAAGTATTAAGTACATACTTGCTTCAGAAAAGATGCTTTGTCATTACTCAGTTAGTATCACTGACCTCATCTTACTGGATGGAAGGACTCAAATAGACCTTTGACTTATTTGCTGTGTTTCTTTTACTCTAGATTTCATTTAAAAATTTGTAATTTCTCCACTTACAGTAAATTATACTTTATCCTTCAGTTGTATAGCTAAAAACATTTGTAGAATATTGATCATTTAATCAGTAATTTTACTGTATAGATAGCATATTGTGTGAACTCATTTTTAGCTTTCTATTTAAGAAATGTTAAGAATATTCCAGTAATTTATATTTAACAATACTTCTACTGTACTTTTATATACTTATATTCTGCTATCCCAATATTTTTCTCCTAATAGCCGCAGTTTGGCAGAAGCCTGTTCAGAAGGAGATGTAAATGCTGTGCGGAAGTTGCTCATCGAAGGGCGAAGTGTGAATGAGCACACCGAGGAGGGAGAGAGCCTACTTTGTTTAGCTTGTTCTGCTGGATACTATGAGCTTGCACAGGTTTGTATTATCAAAATAAAGCTTTACTTTTCTTTATATCTGGCCTTAGGGGAAAAAAAGAAAGCCCTTTAAACCATTAAGTTTATTTTAGCAGATTAGGTTTTGTTAGAGAATTTTTCTATGCTTATATCAAGTCTTGATTATGAATGCATACACAAAATATTTTTACTCAAAGTACTGGGTACATTCCCCAGCACAGTACCCCCCCACCCCTGCCAAATGATGAAATTATCTTCTAATACCTTTTTTCCTTTCAACAGGTCTTATTGGCAATGCATGCAAATGTGGAAGATAGGGGAATCAAAGGTGACATTACACCTTTAATGGCTGCTGCTAATGGAGGACATGTCAAAATTGTGAAGTTGCTGCTAGCTCATAAAGCTGATGTCAATGCACAGTCTTCAACAGGTCACTTAAGTTTTCATTTCTGCTAAATCGTATCCTTTGGTAATAATTGTTGCACATGAAAATGATCATTAGTGATGCTTTTACAATCGCCTTATGTTTTTAAAGTGCTACATATTTACACTTAAAAGTGTATAGAATATGTTTCAGAAAACTGACCTGGTCAGAAGGTCCCATTGTTTAGAAGTAGAACAGGCAAGGATACACCTCATACCCAGGTTCTGTGTTCTGGGGGCAGTGAGAAGGGAGATAAGGCAAATCAAAGGATAAGGCAAATGGAAGCAAAGGTGAGGCTCATAACTTTAGGTTCAAGCTTAAGTCTAGATTCATTTTTGTAAAAGTTTTAAAATTTTGAAAATGTATTCTTTATTTAAGAATAGCAAATTTATTAGCTATTTTAAATAAAATTTGAGTCTACATGAAATCTGTTACTCAAAGAGTTCATTTTTATTTTAAGATGGGGGATATTTTAAAGTCAAGAAAAAAAGAATGATAATCTGGTTTTAAATCAGTTCAATCCCCAGCACCACATGCCTTTCTGGCCCCAACCCCCAGGCACGCTGAGCCAGCCACCGAGACTGGGCATGGTGGTGCACACCTGTAATATCAGCACTGGGGAGGCTGAAAACAGGAAGATCATTGTGGTTCTGAGCTATGTAGTGAAATCCTGTACCAAATACATAAAAAATTAATTAATTAAAATAATACTAGTCAGGAATGATGGTGCATGCCTATAATCCTGGCACTTGGGAGGCTAAAGCAAGAGGATTATAGTGAGTTCAAGAACAGCCTAAATGACATACTGAGACCCTATCTTTAAAAAAAAAATTCAAATAATATTAAAATATGGTAATCATATATTATGTAATTTAATGTATTTTTCAAATATTCTAAAGTTTATGTTTGATATGTAAACTTAAAATTTTGATTAGTTAACTTGGTATGAAAGCTATACTCAAAACAATTACATCATTGAAAGGAATGGTATAGCTGGGTGTGGTGGCGCATGTGTGTAATCCCAGCACTCTTGGGAGGCTGAGGCAGGAGGATTATTGTGAGTTCGAGACCAGCTTGAGCTACAAAATGAGCTTAAGGCCAGTCTGAACTGCATAGTGAGACTGTCTCAAAAAAGGCAAAAATGAAGGAATAGTATAAGGTATGAATGGTTAATTTTAGCTATGTAGTACTTGAAAGTAATGCTTATTAAACTGTTATATTTAAATATCTTTTTCTTATTTGAAAGAGCAAAGTTTATTTCAGAGCAAAACTACTCAGTTCTGTAAGTACAGTCTTAAAAAAGTATATCAGCTTATCCATGCATTTGAAATGATTTAAAATGCAAAGAAAAATAAGTCTTCATTTAAGAAAGATAAGTAAATTAAAAAACAATTTATATATTTGCTTAATACTATGGTTGTAGTCTTCAAATATTATTCTCCTTGACGTAAATTAGATGCTGAGTTTTGTTGTAGTGTCTTTTGTTGAAGTGTTTTTCTTTTTCCTCATTATAATAGGCAACACAGCACTTACCTATGCTTGTGCTGGAGGTTATGTAGATGTGGTAAAGGTGCTCTTGGAATCCGGTGCTAGTATTGAGGACCATAATGAAAATGGTCACACGCCTCTCATGGAAGCTGGAAGTGCTGGACATGTAGAAGTGGCCAGATTGCTGCTAGAAAACGGGGCTGGCATTAACACACATTCCAATGAATTTAAAGAGAGTGCCCTGACATTAGCTTGTTACAAAGGTATGTAACAAATCGAAACAGAGTTTTTAAACTAATGAAATTTTAATTATCTTACATATTTTTATTTTTAAGTTAAAATAATACTAGAGCATGATAATCATATGTAATTAGGTATATTTAAAGTATTTTAAAGTCTATGTCTAATATACAGGCTTAAAAATACAGACTCAAATATGTCAATATGCAGTAACTTAAATGACCTAATTGTTTTACTTGAAATCACTTAATTTTAATATGCACTGTGCCTTATGATGGTTTTATAGGTTAGGAACGTTTTGCCTGGTGCAAAATGGAGTATGTGATATTATGAATACCAGCCAACCTGCAAATACTGATAAAACAATATACTCTCCTTCAGGCAGTCCAGACAGGGGCCTGGGCTGCAATTAATGTAGGTTATAAGGGCAGGGAGTGTTTGCATCCAGCGTGCTCTACCACTAAATGAAATTGCAGCCCTGTTTACCTTGAAAACTTATCTCACTGAGTTACCCAGACTAGCCACATAGAGATCTTTCTGCTTCAGCTTTAAAGTAAGAATAACCAAACAAACAAACAAACAAAACAAAACAAAACAAACAAACAAAAAAAAACAGATGCCATACAGCTTTATTTCTATATAAATATCATTGTGTGTTTCACACCATTGGTAGCTTTTGTTTCCTGTATAGAAAGTTACTTGGGTATTTCCTAAAATGACTAGTTCATTCTTGATCCATTTATCAAGTAAAGGTGTCACAAATAGAAAATCTAAGGACATACTCAAATTGAGGTGCTGACACTTGGCTTGCACAGCTCATGAATGAGTACCTCCTTAAATTCTATACCATACTCTTGCTTCCCCGACTAGTCTTGACCCTGGTGTTAATAACTAAATTTATGTGATGTCTTTTGAAATACTTCCCATTAAAAACATGGTAAAATAAGAAAAGATAATGTTCATATGCATAAATGACTAACACCAAAGTTAATTTTCAGAAATTGCACTTTATAGTGCTTTTAAACCAGGTATGGTGGCACACATCTGCAGTCTGAACACTTGGAAAACTGAGGCAAGAGGATTACCATGAGTTTGAGGCCAGCCTGGGCTAAACATAATGAGCTCAAGGCCTGCCTGACCTGCATAGTGAGACCCTATCTCAAACAAACAATGTAATGCTTTTGACTGACTGATAACTAACACATTGTCAGATGGAGAGTGCAGCTAACATCTCTTACTTCTCCAGCCCTGTTTGGGTAATTAAGCAGAGGCTGATTTTAGTTGGGAAGGAGAAGAGAAAAGCCTTGAGGCAGGTTGATTGAGTGGTTCTTCTCTTTTCTTGTATACTTAGAACCCAGAGCTGGCTGTGTTTTCTTTACTGAGTTTCACTTGCCAGAAAAATTGAGATGGAGGCTACATGTGACTGCTGCCTATATTGACTTACAGCTTTCCCAAAGTGGTTTCAGACATTGGACTTTCAGTCTGTAATTAGGGGCTCTATAGAGAACTGAGCTGGTGGAGTACCTCTGCTATTTTCTGAGATCCTTCAAACTCTCCCTTTTTTTTTTTCTGATGAGGTTTCCTAGGAACTGACTAATACGGAGACAGGGAAGGTGTAAAACGCAGGCTAAAATTGAGCATTGATGTGGCTGTTTGGAGGAAAGGGAGGGAATAGATAGCAAAAGCAAGATGAGACAGAAGCTACCTTAACTGTTTACCTGACTCTGCTGCCCTCTAATTCTTACTGGTCATGAAGGTGACTGTAGCTCATTTCAGGTAAAGCTGGGGAGTCATTTTGTATTGTTTCTTGCATGCTATCTGAGGTCCTTTTAAAATATAATTCTGTTTTTTAGTTACTCATAAGATGTGTTTTTAAACTGAAATGTGGTTTATTTGAAACTGCATGTGTATTTGCTTTCTAAATGTTTTCAAGTAATAATTATAAATTTATTCGTAAAGCTCTGAGTATAAAAAAATTGTTACTGGAATTTAAAAAGGTTTCTTATCACAGTAGCTTGATTGTCATACAACTTGCTAGTTCATTGAGGCTTATGTATTCCATAAGATAAAAAAAATATATAGCATGCCTAGGTTCATACAGTGTTCTAGAAGGGATATTCTGGGCGTTAGACATTAAGGCACCTTTTTTTGTCTACAGCAGGGATTCTAGTAGCATTTCTAGCACACTAGAATAAAGAATCATTTGTATAATCTGCATTTGAAAGTTGAGGGTTGCTTGTAATTGGCTTTAGTATTGTGCTTATAAATTGATTTAAGTTACTCTTATAATTTTCTAAAGTTTTTGATATCAAGTACATTGAAATAATTATACACCTTCATTTTAGGACACCTAGAAATGGTGCGGTTTCTTTTGGAAGCAGGAGCAGATCAGGAGCATAAAACAGATGAAATGCACACTGCTCTAATGGAAGCTTGCATGGTAAGACTGGCGGAGTGTGTACGTGAAGTAATGTGTATGACAGGCAATAACTAATGTCTTTCAGTACACTGATTGTATTTATCATACCTGTATTGTGGAGCTAGGCCATTGATATCTGAGTTATCAATAGTTTGAAAGCCATTAATTTCTATTTATTGCTTTATGAAGCTTTATAGTATTGTCTGCATTCTCTTAGTCTCACATTCTATACTGGCCTTATAATTGACACAGAAGTGATAATTATACATTATTCAGTAATACTGAAAAGCAAACTCCTGAGTATGTTCATACTACTAAGAATACCATGTACTTCAAACCAAAATTAAAGGAAAATTTTAAAGCAGAAATATTGTATTAATTCTTCCTCTGTCATCGTTTTTCTCTGACCCATGGATTCCTTTTTTAGGAATTGTATTTGGAGTGGTTTGTAATAATATTCTTAAAACTTTAGCTTATGGTATGTGACAAAAGGTAGATTAGACTAAAGCTAGACAGTTTTCTAAGTATAACTTCTCAAAGGCATAAAAAGATGCCATATAAATTTGAACTGTCTTAGCCCAGCTTCCCTTCAAGAATAAGTGTTGAAACGTTGTTGTTTTATTTACTAATTTAAAAATACATAGTAGCTGTAATTTAAACTTATCTATTATTTTTCTAAATTACTCTTTTGGGGCTAGCATAAGATTGAAAGATTGTGAGTTTTCTGTTTATATAAAGGGTAATATGAAGATTAGTTGAAGTGGTAGTGTGTAAAGCACATCAATAATACTAACAATTTTAACAGTTCTCGGTAATAAAAAAGTTGAATGATTACTATTCTTTACCTGGGGGAAGGGGGAACCTATGTAGAGATTGAGAAATTAAAATAGACTATTGTAGCAGAAGTGTGCGACACATACCTGTAATCCTAGCACTCAGGAGGCTGAGGAATGAGGATTGCTGTGAGTTTGAGGCCACCCTAGGCTTAATATTGACTTTAAGGCCAGCCTGAACTACACAGCAAAACCTTGTCTCTAAAATAAAATAAAAAGCAATATTATATAGACCTAATCAGCATGCACTACATGTAAATAAGTAAATGAAAGATGTGTTAATTGAGGCCAGAATCGGAAAGCTTTTGAAAAAAGTTAATTTTGTTTTTTGAGACAGAGTCTTTATACTGGTGAACTGAGTGTGTAGCCCAGGCTAGCTTCTAACTTGTGGCAGCCCTTCTGCCTCAGTGCCCACCCCCTAAGAGCTGAGGAAAATTGATATTTTTAAAAATTGCACTTCAATAAAAATGAAATAGTTAATTTTTGCAGGGGGTAGATTCAGAGCTGAAGAAATAGTAAAGGAATCATAATAATACACTAGAATTGTGTATGCAATATGACAAGGATAGAGGCAGAAAATGGGTGTGGTATGTTAAAAAAGAGCCTACTTGTAGCAAGGGAAAAGTTCATCCGAAGAAAAAAGAAGGTGAAAGAAATTTTATATATATATATATATATATATATATATATATTTTTTTTTTTGTCTTTTTGAGACAGGGTCTCAGTATGCAGTTCAAGCTGGCCTTAAACTCACTTTGTAGCTCAGGCTGGTCTCGAACTCACCATAATCCTCCTGCCTCAGCCTCCCAGGTGCTGGGATTACAGGCATGCACCACCATACCCAGCAAGAAATTTTTTATATTTCCCGTAAGCTATGTGCAAGAGATTCATAAAGGAGACAAATAGTAACAATCTTTGTTTATTATTTACTTACTTTTAAGTTATGAGGAACAAAGTAGGAATTTTGAACTTGAATTTGAACACAAACATTTGCTTATCCTTGAGATTTTTATCAGGCAGAGGAGAGAAGTGATTTCTGGGCCAGCCCAGGCTTCATAATAAGTTAAAAGGCTAGTCTTAACTAAATAACAAGACCCTATCTCAAGAAAAAAGAGAAGACTTTTATCAAACATATATTTTCCTTCTGTATTCATTTGTTTTCACATTTGAATGTTTACTATCTAATGTTGATTATTATGTATAGTCTCACAACAGTCTCTTGTTCCATGTACTGATTTTTTTTCTTCATGGTTAACAAGCTTCTTGATAAAATGTGTTTTTTCTACTTGTTTACCCTCAATTTCAATTTTCTGTTTCAGTGATGAAGGTATGTAGGGAGTAATATGATTTACTAACCTGTTACATGTAATTTATTTGAATGGTAATTGGTAAACTTCATTGTAAAATTAAGATTTCTAAATTGTTTTTTCTGGTGCTGATTTAATTTTTCAATTGCATTATGATTAGGATGGCCATGTTGAAGTAGCTAGATTACTTCTTGACAGTGGTGCCCAAGTGAACATGCCTGCAGATTCATTTGAGTCACCGTTGACTTTGGCTGCATGTGGTGGGCATGTGGAACTCGCCGCTTTACTTATTGAAAGAGGAGCTAGTTTGGAAGAGGTCAACGATGAAGGTTATACACCTTTAATGGAAGCAGCTCGTGAAGGACATGAAGAAATGGTGGCGTTACTTCTAGGCCAAGGTAACTACATCAGCTAAGACACTCACCTATGAATGGCTAAAACACAAGTACATGTTTATCAAATTGAGTCTATTTCACCCCTTTAGTAGATGGGAAATGAGGTGTTGTTACCCAAATTTAGGAAAAAGTATTTGCTGTAAAATTGGTTTTCTGGGCTGTGGAGATCTTGGCGGTCTAAGCGTCTGCCTAGGCAAGCGCAAATACCTGAATTTGATCCCCGGAACCACATGCTGTGCCAGCCCAGCCCCAGGCCTGCTGAGTGGTCCATCAAGACTGGGCATGGTGGCACATGCCTGTAATCCCAGCGCTGGGGAGGGAAACAGGAAGATCACTATGAGTCCAAGCTACATAGTGAGACCCTGTGCCAAGTACATAGATTAAAAAAAAAGGTTTCTTGTGCTTCGATAAATAAAACCAGGTAGACTTTTTTAATGTAGAGTTTTTAAGTTATTTGCTATGTGAATTGAACAGAATTTGACTTGAGTTAGGGAATGGCAACTTTTTCAAGTGGATAATGTTGAAAAGATTTTCTGAGAGATTACTAGTTAATAGTAGCAAATGTTTCAAAGGACTAATGTGGTGAGTGAAAAATGGGTATTGCAAAGTGTTAAAGAGCTCAGTACATAGAAGACTTCTTTTTGGTGAAAAATGAGACAATCTATTGTTATTATTTGTAATCTAACTTTATTTTTGTTTTAGTAGTATAGTTTAAAAGCTAGGGCTGGCTGAATAGCTCAGTGGATTAAAGAGCCAGCTAATAGGTACAGGGACCGGGTTCAATCCCTGGGCCTGCCTTGCTGGGTCCGGCCTGGGGCACACTGAAATGGCAGTTGAGACTGGGTGTGGTGGCTCATACCAGTAATCCCAGGACTTGGGAGTCTGTAAACAAGAGGATCACTATGAGTCCAATCTAGGCGTGAGACACTGAATACCCTGTAGACCCTTCCCTAAAATACAGAAAAAAAAAAAAAAAACAAAACTGGAAACATTTAAGAGCAGTGTCAATATTTGAAAAACTTGCTTTTTTTAAGAATAATATCAACTAGAACTTTAAGCATATGGGTTTTGAAACAGACATTATAGAGTTGAATGACACTCTTATTGCTTGCCGATTCTGTAGCTGTAGGCGAAATTTTTCTGTATAGTTATGTTGCTGCAGAGACAGATCCATAGGTATCTAAACAGATGTTACAAAGTCTTTGAGTAATGTTAGCCATAGGGACTGTTAAGTATTAGTTGTGACAATGATGAATGATGGCAATGAGAGTACTGTTGTGACCATGGATAAATTAATTAACCTTAGTTTCCTTAGCTATAAAATGAAACTGGTAATAAAATAACCCAAATGATTTGCAAAGTTCATTGATTACCTGGTAAGAGATTATGAAGTGTTAATTACTATTATTATCAGTATCTATCATTTGCATCCTTATTACAAGGGGAGAGGTAATACTTAGCTTCTTGGGTGATTAGTTTTTTTCAACTGTATATATTAAATATTGACTCCTGGATATAGTCTTAGGTTTTTTGTTTGGTTGGTTTTCTGTTTTTTTAAAAACTGCTTTTAACAGTAGGGGAGATGTATATGGGGATAAATGTGTTCATTATGGGATATGGGTTATTAGGAAATAGCATGTTTTGTAGAATAAGTTAATGAATTTTTTTAAAATTAGAGTCTTTATTTTAGGAGCAAATATCAATGCACAGACAGAAGAAACTCAAGAAACTGCTTTGACTCTGGCTTGCTGTGGAGGCTTCTTAGAAGTGGCAGACTTTCTCATCAAGGCAGGGGCTGATATAGAACTAGGGTGCTCAACCCCTTTAATGGAGGCTGCTCAAGAGGGTCATTTGGAATTAGTTAAATACCTACTAGCTGCAGGTAGGTATAATCACATTTGGGATGTTTTTATATCATTTAAGTAAAAATGTCGTGCAAATATACTGAATGTGTGTTAAATGAGTAAAATGCTTTTATGTATGTTCTTTATAACCTCAATGTACTCTTAATTACATTTAGTTTTATTTGTAATTTTTTCTTTTTTGCTTTTAAAGATGTTGACAATAATCTCTTTCTAGAAATGGATACGGTGATTTTATCTGACTTGAGATGGTGATATGGCCCATATAGGTAGAAGAAATTTTTATATCCATTTATGTCCTGTCCTCTTGCATTAAATGTGTTGTTAACTGCTTCAGGGGCTAATGTTCACGCAACAACAGCAACAGGAGATACAGCACTAACATATGCCTGTGAAAATGGTCATACTGATGTAGCAGATGTCTTACTTCAGGCAGGAGCAGATCTGGTGAGCTTGTTACTTTTACAATCTTATATTTAACAGAAAAACAGTTAATTAAAAACTATGCAGCACATCTATGAATGTAATTTCTTTACTTTCAACTTAATGGGGGGGCATATCTCCTATAGTCAGTTTTTCCTACACTGTTAAGTCTATTATATTCCTGTTTTAACCTTTGATACCTCATCTCCACAGAAAATTGTATGGCAATATATAATACAATTAATGTTTCATTTGGTACTTTTTTAGCTATTTTTTTAAGCTTTTCTAATCTGGTATAAAAAGGCAAATTTCACTTGAAGACTTTTCTGATACAGGTTAGGAAGTAAATTGTGCCTTTTCTGATACAGGTTAGGAAGTAAATTGTGCCCAAGCAGCGGGGATAAAATAGATACTAAGATCTGTGATAAGTACTAGAGTTTGAAAACCAAAAGAGCAGACAGGAAAGAAACTCTTGACAGGTGAAGCAGTTTTCTAAGATACAGTACTATGGTATGGGCTGAGTAAGGTTTAGTAAGGCAGTGTTGTGGCAAACACATACTTCACTTGAAAAAGGTAAGAGTACTACTGAGAGGGAGGAAAGTGTAACTCATGTGCTAGTCTTTCTGTTTAGCCCGTGGTGGAGTAAGAATGAGACAACCAGTATAGCTCATAGTTAAAATGTAAGCCATTTCCTTGGGACTGAGTTTCTGAGTAAGAACACAGATGAATGTGCCTTCCTAAAGATATTTAGTGTTCACAGCACATGCAGGTAGAAGTAACTTTTTTTAATCTCAGAGCTGTAAGATAGTTGTTACACCTCTTCTGCATTTGCATGGGTTAATTCTAATTAGATTTGTACGTGGGTTTTCTTTGTTAGACTTTGGTCTTCAACTTAAGTATATTTCCACTGCTTGATGTAATGTCATGTTCAGTACTTGCATAATTAGAGGCAATAAGAACAACCTATGTAATTTATCACAGAAAAATTAATTTTTCATGGCCTGAATGCTGTAAAAAATATATTTTTCTCAAATACTATTTGCAGTTTTTAAAATTTTTTTAAAGATAAATTTCTGCAATAGAGTTCTCACTAAGCAATGATAGTAGATTTTTCAGTCCTTTTCTGGATTCTCCAGAAGACGCCGATAGCATGAAAACTGTTTTCAAAATAATCATTAGCCTTGTTATTTTTATTTTATCTAAAAATAGAGAAAACAGGCAGTGCATAAGGAGAGGGAAATGACATTTATAGAGATAGGTAACAAACTATTGAAAGGAATATCACATAGAATGGATAAGGATTTTCCTGATTCACCTTTTCTTTTTAAACCTTGGATTGAATTCAGAATCCTGTGTTTGCCAGGCAGGTATTTAAGCCACTACACTATCTTCCCAATCCTAGAATGGATAAAGCTTTTATAAAGAATGCTCTGGTAGAGTTCCATCCACTGTTCAAGTTCCAGATTTTGGGGAGATAGGAAGAAAAATTACCACGTGGATTTTGATCAGTATGTCACTATCACATGTCTGTAACTCTAGTTCGTTTTATTTTTTGGAAATAGTCTTACAATATTGAGCTCTGGTTCCCAAAAAGTTGGCTTATAGGCATGTGACACCATGCCTAGCTACTCTATAGTTATTATTTGCACAGAATTGGTTTTATTTTACTTTGTTTTGGCCTGTTGAAACAGTGTCTCATTATGTATCCCAAGCTGGCCTTGAATTCATAATGCTTCTGCCTCCAATCTGTGATTACAAGGTGTATGCCACCAATCCCAGCTCTCCATAGAACATGTTAGTGATTTGAGATTTTTTTAAAATTTAAGGGTGTATTTTTCCAGACACCCTTAAATTTTAAAAAATTTAAAATTACAGACATTATTACCACCTTACCAAGGTGGTAATAATGTCTGTAATCTTAGGACTCTGGAGGCTAAGGCAGGAAAATTGCTCAGAGTTTAAGGCCAGTGTAAGCTACTAGCGAGACACTGTCTCAAAAAGAAAGAGAGGGCTGGGGAGTTAGCTTGGCAACATGAGCACAAGGACCCAGGTTAGATCCATGATACCCCATGCCCTGCTAGCTCCATGGTGCACCATGCCAGCCCTGAAACCAGGTGTAGTGGGCGCACCATGCCAGCCCTGAAATTAGGTATAGTGGTGCACACCTGTTATCCCAGGGCTGGGGCTATTGAGACAGGAGGATCAGTATAAGTCTGACTTGCATAGTGAAATCCTATATCAAATAAATTAGAGTGAGAATATTTTCAAATATAATTCAAAGCATGATATTTATATTTAGAAGTTAACTCCTTTTGCATTGATTTTCATGAGAAAGAAGAATTGTTTATTAGCAAGTAAATGTCAAGTCTGTATTTTTTGTAACAGGAACATGAATCTGAAGGTGGAAGAACTCCTTTAATGAAAGCTGCAAGAGCTGGTCATGTTTGTACTGTTCAGTTCTTAATTAGTAAAGGTATGCTTACTAACCACTTGTTTGTTCTCAGAGATGTCTACCATTACAAGACATTTCAAGATTCAGTGGCAGAGAGCATTTGAGGTTATTACATAATATGAAAGAGCCAGGGGACTAGCATTCTGTTGGTGGAGTTGATCAGCATATTATAGTGCATACAGCAGTTATATACGACAAAGAATTGTTACTCAAAACAGTGCCTAAATTCAGGGATCTTTAATAAACAAAGAGTATGTTATTTCTGTAAAGTATTTGAAGGCTTAAGATTTTGAACTGAATTTGTTCTGTGCGTGTCACATAGTTTTTATCTTAAACTGGGTACAGCTTGAGAGGCTGAGGTAGAAAGATCAAAAGTTCAGAGTTCCTAGGTCTACACAGTGATACATTAGAAATCAAAAACCTGTCTCAAAGATTGAAAGAATGAAAAAGGAATGGGGATATGTAGCTCAAGTTATACATCCATACACACACAATCGAAATACTAAATTTTATGTTTTTGCCACTGAAGAGTTATCCAAGTCATTTTCTTTAGATTTCTTGATGCAGAGATTTATTCTATACAGAATATAAAGACATGTCATAAATTCAGTACTAAATGTGACAGCTATGGCAAAAAGCATGCAGGTTTTTATTCATGGTGATTCCAGTTTGAACACCAGAGATACTAATGATGAAATTCCGTGTTTCTTCTCTTATGCCTTAGGTTCATGAGTTTGAGGTAAAAGTTTTTCATGAAGAGTTTCATCATGTTCTTTTGTTTTATTTCTTTTATTTTTTGTGTATTGTATTGTTATTTTCTCACTTTGTAATGCAAGCTGTCCTTGAACTCACCCTGTAGCACAAGCTGATCTCAAACTCATAGGAATCCTGTTTCCTCAGCTTATATGCATGCACCATTGTGCCCATGTATCATCATGTTCTTAATATAAGAAGTTAAAGATTTTACTTTTTGAGCCCACATTGTAAAAGAGACTGTATGGCTGTGTATAGTTTTGGAAGACAATATTTTTCTTTACTAAAAGTACTAAAACATGGATTTAAAATTATAGGTAAAAAAATATATGTCAGAAAAATTACTAGCCACATTATTTTACACATTTATTTTGAGCACACATTTGTTATATATAACTTACAATATTTTCAAGAATAGAATTGTGAACTGAACTGGGTGGTGTGGCACACACCCATAATCCCCTCACTCTGGATGGTGGAAGGAATAGTTTGAATATATCCTGTCTTGGTTACTTTTCTCTCCTTGCTGGGACAAAATACCCAACATCCCGAATTAAGGAAGGACAGGTTTGTTTAGCTCACAGTTTATTGAGGTTTCAGTCCATACTTGGCTGTATTAAAGATAGGGTGACACATGGCAAAAAGCATCAGTTCATGGCAGCAGAAAATAGCAAAACAGCAAGAACAAAAATGAGTGGAGGCAGAGAACAAGCCTCTCTCCCTGCCTTACTGCAAGTAGGCTATCTGCCACAGGGCAGTTGAAACTCTCACACTCATAATCCCAGAAGCACTTACAGGGTAATCCCAACATTGGATCATGCATTGAACACAACTTCTAGAAGTCTGCTCCTTGACTAGATGAGGCTTTGGAAGGACAACTAGACACAAACCATTGAGAGAAATCAAAATTTTGAAAGTGCTAACATGTAGCTCAGTCTAAGCTCCTGTATTCACTCTCTGTTAGTGGGGAAGAAAATGTCAGATGGGGTGACAGTGCCTGTTAACCTACCATTCAGGAGGCTGACACGTGAGGAGTGTTCAGAATTCAAGACCAGGTTGGGAAGTGTAGTGGGACAAAAAGCAAAAAAAAAGCCTGGTGTGTTGGGGTACACCTGTAATCCTAGCATTTGGAAGGCTAAAGCAGGAGGATCACCATGAGTTTGAGGCCAGCCTGGGCTACCTACATAGTGAGTTTCAAACACAGCCTAAACTACTAGTGCAACACTGTCTCAAAAAAAAAAAAAAGACCATAATGGCAATGTAAAGAGTTTAAGGCCTTGTGTATTACATAGTGAGACTCTGTTTCAAAAAAAGAAAGTTGTCCAATTATAATGCCCTGTCTAGTGGAATTTAATTTCACTTCACTTCTTTGTGGCATTTTATTTTCATTTATCCCATTACTTCACACAGTAATTCAAATCATTACAGATTTATATTTGAGGGCAACATATATCTATTTTCATTTGTACGTGTTTTCTGTTGAAAAGATAAAGGTGATACTTTTTTCCTTTTCAGGGGGTACATGTTTGTGGAACATGAATTTTGCAGTCAACTTAGGGAATGGGTACTTGTAGATCATACAACTTGTTAGTTCTTTACAAATTTATCCCATCGAGGACAGAGTAATTTACTTTTATTGGTTACCATTGAGTTTTTTGCTGAGAAATATAAAATGTAAATTAAATTTTATATTTTACTGTATTAATGCAGTGATTATAACAGGACTATGATATACTTTTTTTTCTTTTTGAGACAAGGTGTGTAATTTAGAATGGCCTGGAGCTTACTTTGTAACCCAGGCTGGTCTTGAACTTGAAATGATATACCTGCCTCAGCTGCTTGAGTGCTGGGATTATAGGTGTGCACCACCATGCTTCTCTTGCATACTGAATTTTATTTTCATTTTTATTTTTGTAGTACATAATGATCACCTTCATTGAGAGGAGTTGATAGTAAACAGAACACATTATCTACTCCTCTTGCTATTGATCCCTTTCCCATTTGCAGATGATCTACCTTTTTTTTTTCCTGTTATCTTTTGGGGTTTTTTGGTATTAATGTTTAGAGTTTCTACTATGCAAGAAATTATCTGTTAAGTTTGTATGTCTTGTTTATTTCACTTAACTTTATGGTCTCAAAACGCATCCATCTTCTTACAAGTGACTCAAGTTTATCCTTTTTACATTTTTCTTTGTTTTAGGGGTTTTTTTTTTTTGATACTAGGAGTCAAACTCGCAATCATGCGCTTGTCAGGCAGGTACTATGCTACTGAGCTATATCTCCAGTCCTAGTTTGTGCTTTTTAACCAAGTAATACTTCATTATTTATAAATGCACATTTTCTTTATCCATTTATCTGATAATGGGCTTAGGCCATTTATATTATGAATTGTGAAATATTTATAGATTAAATTAGATCATGTTTCTCTGGAATTTCTTTGAGAATAATTCAAAGTAGGGCAAAAGAATGTGGGTTTATGTGAAGCAAGTTTAGGCATGTATTGATAATCATGAATCTAGGAACTTGAATAGTTTATTATTATATAGTACATCTTTATTATACTCTTAACCCTATTCTGTTTGATTTTTAGATTGATCCAAGCTTTTAAGTAAACACACAAAAAAAGTAATTTTCTATCTCTGATCTGTTTTAGGAGCGAATGTGAATAGAACTACAGCTAATAACGACCATACTGTGTTGTCCCTGGCTTGTGCAGGGGGCCATCTGGCAGTGGTGGAACTACTTTTGGCTCATGGGGCTGACCCTACCCACCGTTTAAAAGTATGTAACTCAGATGTTTTTGGAAACAATGTAAATTAGATCTTTACTCTTCAATATCACAGAATAAAAATGTATTAGATTGTGTGTGTCATTCTAGATATTAGTTTTCTTCTGTTTTATTGGAGGAAAGCATTTTTTACTAAATCTATAATTTAAATGTGTTTTGGAATGATTCTCTCAACTATGCTAGACATGGTGGTATAGTCCTGTAATCCCAGTACTTAGGAGGTTGAACTAGGATGATCAAGTTTGGTCTGAGCTTCATTGCAAGATCTTTTCTCAAATAGCAAAGCAAAACAAAATTCTATATTAACATACCCCTTCACATGTTTTTTCCTTCCTTCCTTCCTTCCTTCCTTCCTTCCTTCCTTCCTTCCTTCCCTTCTTCTTCTTCTTCTTCTTCTTCTTCTTCTTCTTCTTCTTCTTCCTTTCTTTCTTTCTTTCTTTCTTTCTTTCTTTCTTTCTTTCTTTCTTTCTTTCTTTCTTTCTTTCTTTCTTTCCTTCTAGGACGGCTCAACTATGTTGATAGAAGCAGCAAAAGGTGGCCATACAAGTGTTGTTTGCTATCTTTTGGACTATCCTAATAACTTGCTTTCAGCCCCTCCACCAGATGTAACTCAGCTGACACCCCCATCCCATGATTTAAATAGGGTAAGTTCAATCAGAAACATTTTGTGTCTTCTTTCTCTCCTTTTCCGTATTGTTTCTTGTTATACGTAGTTCTCTACATAGCTGTATCCTTGATGTGGTAAATAAATATACATTATTCAGATTCTAAACTGGTACAGTTTTGCTTTATGTAAGAATAACAGCTTGAATTCAGAGATCATTAGAAAGTATACTAAGGGGTAGCTGGGGAGACAGCTCGGTAGAGTAAGAGCTTCTCTGGCAAGCACAAGGGCCTGAGTTCAATATACTAAGGGGACTAGAAAAGTAGCTGAGTGGTAGATTGTGTAGTTAGTTTGTGTGAAACCCTGGGTTCAATCTGCTGCTTATGTACACTGCCCCTTCCACCCAATATCTAAGAAAATAATTGTGTGCCAGCAGTAAAGTAAATATAACATTGTTTTCAGATGACATGCTTAAAACATGTTTAAGTCTCTGTAACCTATTCTGATTATCATACTATTTAGTGGATTATGTAGGAAAAGAACCGATCACTCTATCCTTTGTCTTAGGCACCTCGTGTACCGGTTCAAGCACTGCCCATGGTTGTCCCACCTCAGGAGCCTGACAAACCACCTGCCAATATTGCCACTACTCTTCCCATCAGGAATAAAGGTCAGTTACATTTCTGAAGACTGTTCTTACTTGTTGTCCAGGTGAAAATAAGCTTATAAAAAAATCTAGGCTTTTAAAGTTATTTTCCTACAAAAATGAATTTTACTCTAAATTGACACAATTACTGTTTTACTAGTGAATAAAGCATGTAATTTGGAGAGAAGATAGTTAATAATATTGACCTATGCTAGAATTAGAAGTATTAGGAGAAATTTAGATACTATCTTAGGTAGAATTCTGATTTTCCATGATTTTCTCACTTTTATTAATGTAAAATACTAAGCTGAGTATAACTGGGTTTTTTTGCGGGGGATAAATTCTTTACTTAAATCTCTGTAGTGAAATAAGACAAAGATTAATATGTTGGGTCAAATATTAAAATTTATTTTAAGGTAATTTAATATAGATTTTATATCTGGGATACCTTTTTCAACTAATAATTCAAGGTTACTTCAGATATAATTATTTCTTTAGAATTCTGAGGTCCTTATTTGACTCGTGGATGTTATATTATGCATGTTTTCAGTTATGTCCCTAAACATTACCCCTACCAGTTTGAATCACTTTTACTTTTTCAAAAGTTTTACCTGAAGATATGATGTAGTTGTAGTTTATGATTTTGGCTACTTGTATTATTTTACCAACACAATGATACGTATTTCCGCCAGCTCTTTGCAATAACTACTACCAACCTAAAGCTTTGGGCACCTTTTTCAATTGGTTGCTAAACCTTATAGCCAGAACAGTCTGTTCACTTGGCTGTCAGAAGATACAATGGATGGCGTAGTCCAACACCTTTTCTTCCAGGGAAACTGAATCCCAATTCTCTCTTGGCCAGGTAGCTGTGTGCATTTAGGAATTTGTATCTTGTCTTTATCAGGCTTGAAGATGGTAGGCCCCAATAAAAACATATATTGTATTTGGATTTTAATTTCTTGGTACTTCTCTGGTTTGGGCACTCTGTGTGTGTATGTGTGTGTATTTAAAAGGCATAGACTATTAAATGTCAAAAAACCTTGACTTAGAGATCTAAGTTGTTTTCTGCACCTTAATAATTTAGCATTATTTTTCTGTTCTTGTGAGTTTTGGCATCGTTATGACTGAAATATATACACGTAGCCCTAGATTTTCCTTTAATTGCACCCCTTATATATCACAAAACTACATCCCTCTAATTGTCTAATTTTTAGCCATTGTAATAATTTTAAAATTCTGAGATTAACTTTCACTATGCACATAAATCCCCACATTTGTATTTATGATAAGAAGGTGGATTTGTGTTTAACTCCTTAAAGGTGCATTTTCACCTTCTATGGATATGATAATGTGGTGCATAACTGTTGGCACTAACCCTCCCAACAGTAACTCTGTAATGAGGATGCCATTCATGTGCACTTCTGAGGGGGTTTCTTTTTCACACAGCTGCTTCTAAACAAAAGTCCAGCAGTCATTTGCCTGCAAACAGCCAGGATGTACAGGGTTACATCACCAATCAGTCTCCAGAGAGCATTGTAGAAGAGGCTCAGGGAAAGTTAACAGAACTGGAACAGAGGATTAAAGAAGCCATAGAAAAGAATGCACAACTGCAGTCCTTGGAACTGGCTCATGCTGACCAACTTACCAAGGAGAAGATTGAGGAGCTGAACAAAACAAGGGAGGAACAGATTCAGAAGAAACAAAAGATTTTGGAGGAACTACAGAAAGTAGAACGAGAGTTACAACTGAAAACACAGCAGCAGCTTAAAAAGCAGTATCTAGAGGTTAAAGCTCAAAGAATTCAACTGCAGCAGCAGCAGCAACAATCTTGCCAACACCTGGGACTGCTAACGCCTGTTGGGGTTGGAGAACATCTTTCCGAGGGAGACTATGCACGCTTACAGCAAGTGGATCCTGTTTTGCTCAAAGATGAACCCCAGCAGACTGCTGCTCAGATTGGTTTTGCACCAATCCAGCCTCTGGCCATGCCTCAAGCTTTGCCTCTGGCGGCAGGTCCCTTGCCTCCAGGGTCCATCGCAAATCTTACAGAACTTCAAGGAGTGATAGTTGGACAGCCAGTACTGGGCCAAGCGCAGTTGGCAGGGCTGGGGCAAGGAATTCTGACAGAAACACAACAAGGGTTAATGGTAGCCAGCCCTGCTCAGACCCTCAATGACACGCTGGATGACATCATGGCAGGTGGGTTTATATTGTTATGAGCAGGTATCAAATATAATTTGCTTAAGGCTAGTAAGAGTGTGCCAGAATTTTTACCATTACCCAGCTTGAGAACTATTTTTGGACTCTTGACCCATGTATATCTGTAGCTACTAGTTCCATCTCAGAAATTCTCAGGGGATACAGGTCAAATTAAAAAGTAATTCTTTCAGTACAAATGGCGAAAGCTTTCTGGCTTAGCTGAATAGGTTGGGAGTCTAGGTTTTCAGACAAAGGGGTTGGTGTTTGATTTCTACTTTCGTGCCTCCTTTCCCCCAGTTCAGAATATTGAGATTGAATTTTAGCTTTTTCCTTCTGTATTCATACCAATAAACTGGACAATTGGCAAAAGTTGAAGTACAAAACTAATAGGACACGTAAGAAAACTTAATTTGTGAACAAAACCACTTTATATCCCAATGTACTATACTTCAAACCTGATGGATAGTTAAACCTTAAATGCATTTAATGAAGTTCCAACCCAAATAGGGTTTGATTATACTGTATGTCAGTGATTTTTACCCTGTGAATGTTAATGTTTAGTCTTCTTTCACACTGAACATGTGGTTTCCTGGCAGTATCATAAATGAGGTATTTTTAAATGTGTAGCCAGAGAAATTTTATTTCATTATAATATTAGTTTGATTGGCAAGAACATTAGAAGATTGTTCTAATGCTTCTCAGTTTTGCTACTTTTTGTGAGTTTTATAACAATGAAATGGGATGAAATTTGTTAGGCTTTTAAGCCATAAGAAACCATAAGAAAGATGGACATTTTCATAGGAAATTTAAAGAAAAGAAATTTGGAAGGAGAGAAAAGGAAACTAAAGGGAATAAAAAGTTGAATTTTGTTTTCTTTTCTTTCCCCTTTTTACTTGTTGATCTATACCAGAAATGTTGACTGTAATTTTATAAGTATGTTTCAGTAACATTACATAGAATGATGAGGTTACATAATTCATTTTCTAGACATGTTTATTTAGCTAACATTCAGTATTAATAAACTAATGAAATTGATTTTTACATTTTAAAATTAGAGTTTTCTGATCCTATCTTAAAAATTACCACAGCAGTGGTACCCAAATAAAAATCTTTCATAATCCTGAGTAAAATAATTACATTTCAGGAAAAATTGCTAGAATAATTAATAGTAAGAACTATAAAGGATCTTTATCTGATGAGTACAGTTTTTTCTGTACATTTGTAAAAAGACCACTAATCATCCCTACAAGGTTATAATAATAGACAATAAAAGTAGATTTCGAAATAATCTGTGAAAAATGGAATACAGTTGCCATAAATCCAAGTATAATATTGTGTCCATATCCTATAATTTAGATCGTTATAGTATTTTTCCTTTTGTCAACCAAACTACCAAAGGATGTGCTTACCCATTTAAATAAACGTTTCAAAAATTTTTTGATATGCTACCTGATGTAAACACTGTCTGACATAGTAGCCAACAGTGATTTGCTGTTTGTGCAACTTTTAATGTTTATGAGAATTAGAAGTTTGCAAAATGCTGTTTTTCTTGATTTGTACTTTACCCCTTCAACAGAATGTCTGTGTTCTAGATGTTTCCATGTAAGTTTTTTTTAATTTACATGACTTTACAAAATGACAGATTAATTGTCATACTATAAAAATACTTTTTTCTTAAGTTTGACCTGATAGCTCTGGGAACTAAAGCACCTACTTAAGCAGAGCACAGTGGTGAGGGTTTGATCCCAGCATGCCATGCCAGCCCACCCTTAGGTTGTGCCCTGAGGCTGCGATTGACAATGGGCATGGTGGCACAAACCTGTAATCCTAGCACTTGGGAGGCTGAAAACAGGAGAGCCACTATCCAATCTACATAGTGAGAACCTGTAGACCCTGTACTAAATACAGGGAGAAAAATTTCTTTATTATACTCATTTATGTGATGAGAGGAAAAATTGCCAGAAAGAGCAAAATTTTAAAATACCCAGTTGCCTACTTACAACCCATCCTAGTTCACTCATGTTCACATGCATCCACACATATACTTTTGTGTGCTTTTTGTTGCAGCCTCCTTTAAAGCCTTCTTTAATACAGTAGAAACCAGTCACCTAAGTATCATTTCTACTCCTTGGAGTTTCTAATATTGTACAACCTCTTAAAGGTGATAGTCTCCTTTCCCTTTCTCCAGCATAGCCTCTGCTCTTTTCTTAGTCCTCACTTATATAGAGTGTTGTCACATTTGGTCTCCTTTTCCTCTAGTATTTAACTGACAACAATCATGAGTCTTCTGTTCTCTTTAACTTGCCAAAACAAAGCAATACCAATTAACCTGTTTTTACACTGCCTTTGCTATGGTATAGTCCCCACTTCTCCTGTTGTAAAAACTTTTCTGAGCATATGATTATACCTCATTCCCTCTAAAATGAAGTCCTATGTGTACATCAGAGTTACATGCTTACATTTGTTACTTTTTATCTATAGATATGGTAAGCAGTTATTTAGTTTCAGTAAACTAGTTACATTGGTACCCCAAAGGGAATGAAAGGAGAGAATTGGGTTTTTCCCATCTCCTTTTAGATGAGGTGATTAAAAACTAATCTTACTTAACAGAAAGTTTATTTTAATAGAAATTGTACTTTATTTAATCAGTTAACAATACATCTTAGATTTTTTTTTTAACCCATTTAATACCTGAAATGAAAATTAGTGATTTATATATACTGGTGTTTATCCTTTTAAAGCTATTTTTTCTGTTTATCATTTCCATTTGTGAAAATCCAACCACAGGAAATACGGAATCTACTTTGAGAGCTATAGATTTTATGAGTTTGAATTTTATAACTATGACATTGACATTTAAATTACTTGATCTTTTCTCAGGTTTATGAAGTTAACAATATGGCGTAACAGTATCAAAGTCACTAGATACTTAACACATTAGATATGCCCTTTCTCTTGATCTAAATCCCTAATGATTCAAATAATGTTTTGTTTGGCTTGACTTTTTTTGTTTGGCTTTTCAATTGACTCAAAAATGTATAATTATAGACTGTGTATTGCTATAATGTGTAGGATATATGTGTGCCTGAACTAAGGATTTCATGTAAAGTAGATTTCTTAATTGACAGTTCTGTTTATAATTGTTGTAAGATCAATTTCAATTTTACTCTTGGAAGGATAATCTCTTTTGCCCAATTTCAAGTCCAGTTGTGAATCATGTTGTTTTCTGTCTGATGTAGTAAATAACTACTTTGGTAACACATCCACTCTTGTTGACCAGTCAGTGATAAATGCCCGTGCTTTAATAATACCATAGTATTTTAAATAAGGGGATGAGAAAAGAATGTTCATGTATTAATATAATAACTCCAGAAGTGAATGAATGAGGGAATAATATACCCTTAAGGGAATCTTCATTATGCCACCATCTTGGCATTTTCCTACTTAAGTATTGACATAACTAGCCATTCCTTCAGTTACATATTTGGGTATAAAATCATATCACAGTAAAATCCTACTTAGAAAAATGAAAGTATTCCATATTGAAGGGATGATTGTTTACATGCGTTTATTTCTATCCCAGTCTTTCAATATTTGCTTTATAAATTGTGACTGCCATCTTGGTTGTTGGGTATTTTACCATGCTCAGAATATTTCTTCATCTGAGAAAATACATTCCTTTATGAGGATTGGATTTTTGTACTTGAAAAACATTGTCATGCTGAGGACTACAATTCTGAATATCTCAGGTTTAGTTAGTAAAACAATGGGGGAGTAGTATTTTAAACAGATAGAAAGGTTCATTCTTTCCAACCAGTGATATAACTGTCATTAGTTGTAGAAGATAAGGTGTGAAAATGGCAATTAAAACAATTTTTTTTTCCCATTTGCTCCTGACTACTACCACCTCTTTTTCAATTTCTAAGTATAATGGACAACTTTCCACTGAAGTTTATATTGTATTTAATTTTAGTATATTAAAATATTTTTATTTTCAGGATTATTTTGTATTAAGGTTTTATGACTACTTTCATAAGGGGAACTTGTCTTTCAGGTGGATTATTTAGAAAATGTATGACTTTCGATGCATATTATAATTTGGAATATTTCCTAGTCAAAAATAGCCAGGAAATGAGTTATTACTATTGTAGTAGCTTTTGCTTTCAAAATCTTAAATATTTCTAATAAATACTTTTTACTATTACTATAACCTAACAGTGTTTCATCCTTATTAAGCACAGTTATTTTGTTCAACAGCAGTCAGTGGAAGAGCATCTGCAATGTCAAACACTCCTACCCACAGTATTGCTGCTTCCATTTCCCAACCTCAGACTCCAACTCCAAGTCCTGTCATCTCTCCTTCAGCCATGCTCCCTATCTACCCTGCCATTGATATTGATGCACAGGTAAGCTCCAAATTTAGGAGAGACAGCTTTTCATGGGAATTAATGCCATCATTAAAAACAGTGACGCTCAATGACTGAAACCATGATTGACTGCTTTGGGAAAGATGTGAGCTACGTTTACTAATTAAAATCTACATTAAAAAATAAAAATATGACAATTACTGAAAATTATATGGTGGTCTGATTCCAGCATTATTAAATAAATTTTTATCTATTGTAGTGTAGGAAAGAAATGTAATGTAAAAATAATAACTTAGGAGGATTAGTGTGTATTTTCTACTAATAGAAGATGTACTTTATATAAATGCACATTGAAGAAAAATATTCTAACTTTTTATAGGCTTATTGTTTTTATGTGTCATACATCCTTACCTGTGTTTAAACCATTTTTGAGAATTGTGATTTAAGTAGGCACTAAAACTTAGTTGTTAAAGCATTTCAAGGAGTTAGAAGTACTTCCTGTCTTAAGATTACCTGAGGGAATATAAGGCCCCATCCCAACAAGAAAAGCTTTAAAAAGTTATTAACAGCTTATTAAGTAATAGGTTCTTCAAAAAATTAGTTTCACACAATTTGTTGAGAGAATAGTGTATGTTCTGTTCTAAAGAAAAGCCCAGGGGTCTGACCTGGAAGCTAAGGCCTGGCCTTCAGCACTGAGGAGTGGGTCTTCGCAGGTTGTAGATGTAGTTTTTGTATTTTGACTGATACAGTTTTGAATTCTGATTAATACCTGAGGTGAAGGAGTATGTGTTAAGACTTATAAGTCTGAGTTTCAGGAAGTATATGTATTGATATGTATAGGCTGTATATGTTCATGGACTAATAGGAGTATATACTCCTAACCTGTTAAAAAAAATAGTCTCCTTTTTATGAAAATGTTTCTTGGTAGTACTGTCAAAAGGAATTTATTTAGTGTTTTATTTGACAAATGTCTGTTGTATGTGCTATCCCGTCCTTTTTTCCCCTCCCTTTTTGTTTATGTATTTATTTTTACTTCAAATTGCTGAGAACGCTTTTTAAGAAGTTACTTCATCTAATCCTCAGACATACATAAATACACATACACACATGTATATATGTTACACACATGCAGTACACATGCATATATTTATTTATGAAGCAGCTACTCTTACTATCCTGGGAAAAAATTAAACATGTTCCTTATTTCATTTAGCTAAGAAATAGTGTGCATAGGAACCATACTCGTTAGTTGGACTTTGAAGATACCAACCTTAACTGCCATACTGTAGCCTTATTAAGAACATTTGAGTGTTGAATTTCACTTACATTCATTTCATACTGATAGCCTTGTAGAACTGGCTTGAATATGATAATGAATTCGTATTTTATACAGCCTTTTCCTTTGAGGTTATTAAAATTAGCTATTGTAAGTACTTTCTCATTTTTCTAGGACCAAGAATGCTGAATTAGCAAAAATGAATTTTTTTTAAATATGATTTCAAACAAAATACACTCAGTATATTCAAATGTGATCATGATTTTACCAAATTTGAGATTATGCTGGTGAAATAATTTCACATGGCTGTAGCACTTCTCCACCCATAAGTGAGTCACCTTTTCTGAGAAGTTAAAAATAATGTTTTGAAAGATAAAGAAAATTTTAAATGTAGTAAACATGCTGAAGATTTGACTCTGGTTCCTTAAAAATAGCCCTCTAAAAAGATATTTTTGTCTGTTGGATTAGACTAAAAAGAAATTTCCTATGAAGTTTATCATAAGGATTTGCTTAGTTATCAGAAACTTCATGTGTTGGGTAAAATATACAAAATAATAATCAGATATTTTTTTATCCTTTTTCTCCTTTAATTTTTGATGTTTTAAAAATGTCATTGGTTTTTACATCAGTTAGATACTTTAAATGATTAAAGACCCTTTTGTATACCATCTGTTTCAGTGGTTTTTTGTTGTTGTTGTTGTTTGTTTTTTTGTTGTTGTTGTTGTTTTTCTTCTGTTCCGTTTTGTTTCGTTTGAAATACTGGGGATTGAACCCAGGGCCTTCATACCGATCCACATCCCCAGCCCTTTTTTTATTTTTTATTTTGAGACAGGGTCTCACTAAAGTACCCAGACTTGCCTCGAACTTGAGATCCTCCTGCCTCAGCATCCCAAAGTACTGGGAGTACAGGTGTGTGCCACCATGCCCAGCTGAATGTTTTTGATCTAAAATAAAATTTATATGAGCTTATATAATGGATATATTTTGGTTTATATATAATACTATTATGCTCTAGCAGACAGATGATATGAGAAAATTCATGTGTTTCTTAAAAGATTATAAACCTTAACATGTATAAACTGAATGCTTTGCAGATGTAGTTTGAGTATTCTTTATCTGAAATGTTTGTTACTTGAAATGTTTCACCTTTCTTAGTATTGGCCTGTTTAAGTTCAGCATCCCTAACCTGAAATCTGACATGCTACAAAATCTTTAACTTTGAAGGTCATCACGGTGGCATCCAAAAGCTCCACTTTTCATGTTAGGGATGCTCAACCTGTGTCAACTTCTCTAAGTTGGCCTTGTGAAACCCCTTGTGAAGTATAGATCTTACTGTTCCCATCACAGATGACAGGAGTAGGGTATAGAGTGTCACGGTCAATTCTGACATGCACAGAGCTATGGAGGAAAGGATTTATTTTGGCTTACAGTTTGTAGAGGTTTCGATTCATGCTCATTTGTCTTCAAGGCAGACTAGCAGTCAGGGAAGAAACAGTGCATGGGATGCAGAAGAAATCAGAGAGAAATGGGAGTCATGCCCTTGTGACCACCTCCTCTGACCAGGCTTTGCCTGCCAACATTGTGTTTAGCTGTAAATGCATTAGGCTGATCCACTGATGAGTATCAGCCCCATAATCTCTAAATCTAGTTGTAAACTATAACCTAGAGAAGGTAACTACATATTTTTCACTTCTTAGGTGAGAACATTAAATTTGATGTAGTTCAGGTTGCAATGAGCTCATCATGTAGCCTAGGCTACCTGGTGTGCCATGCCAGCCCTACTCATAGGGCATACTGAGATGGTGACTGAGACTGGGCATGGTGGTGCATACCTGTAATCCCAGCACTTGGGAGGCTGAAAACAGGAGGATCACTACAAGTCCAATCTGTGTAGTAATTCCCTACAAATACATGAAAAAAATTAAAATGTAGTCAAGCCTGGCTTTGAACTCCTCCTGCTTCAGTCTTTTACACGCATGTGCCACCACATCCAGCCAAGCTTAATACCATACAGTATGGCATTCCAAAATGTATTTTAAGAAAATTTGTACACAAATTATTTGGGGTACCGTTTTTAATCATAACTTTTGATAGTATAGTTCTGATTTTTATTTGAGTAGTAAAACTATGCTTAATTCTGAATACTATGCACATAGAAACTAGAACTTAGAGATTTTTTAAGATTATGGAATTCCCTCTGTCTACATCTTATATCTTTCACATTTCAATATTTGTCTACAATTTTTAATTTGCTATGTAATTAGTATTGATTTTCAATAAATTTAATGAGTAGAAAACATTTTTTAAAAAGGGAATGGAATTCCACAGATTATGGAATTCAGAATGGCTTAATTTACATTTTATTCTGGGTTCAGTTTCTTGCACCAACAAAGAAGCAACAAGTTCTTTATGAAGAACTTTGAATACACATGACTTACTGAATTTTTTTGTATTATGTGAAATTTCGTTGTGTCTAGTAGCCACTAAGTATGAGAAAGTACTACAATTGTTTTGTTCATGGGCTACATAATACATCTTTGTTGTTACATCTTTTATGTGTTTCTGAACTGCTTATTGTTAATTTCTCAAAGAGTTTCTTTTTCTTTTTGCAGTGGGGATTAAGCCCAAGACCCCATTCATGCTGGGCAAATGCTCTACCTCTGAGCTATAAATTTTTTTGTTTGTTTTTGAGTGTCACACAAACTTCAAACTTGAGAACCTCTTACCTCAGCCAGGATTATAAGCAGGTGCCCTTTGGTCAAATCCTTAAAAGCTTTTCTTGAATTTGAGTAAATATGGCAAAAACAAGTGATTCCTTTACACAGTTTTGCTTTTCCTCAGTTTTTAATGATTAGCATATCCGTTATCTTTGCTTTGTTTTATTTCCATTATTATCTTTTAAAGGAGATGGATATTGTAACTTTGCATCTATCAAAACTATTCCAGAATTAGTCATGTAGAAAGTTTACAGAATATTTTATTGGAGTATGATTTTATCAGTTTTGTAAGCCAAAACTCATGACAACATCTGTTACATACAGCATAAATTGATGGATTTTATGGTTTTGGAGGCTAAATAGAAAATGTTTAGAATGCATACTGGATAAACCCTTTAATAAAGCTGTGGGTCTCTTTTTTTTTTTTTTTTTTTTCCAGCTTTGAGACTTTCTCTGAGATGTATAATGATGATCATACAGTGACTTTAGCAATATAATGCAACTTTGTGGTGTAGCTCAGCTATTCCATTTTTACATATTTATATCAGCATTATGCAAAATACCTTTTTCTTTCCTTCGTTATTGTATCAACTCAAAAGTTTTATTTCAATGAGTATGATACTTATGTATTATAAATCAGGCCAACAATCCTTTTGAGATTGTATACATGCATATTTTGGAATGGAAGCCTTCAAAAATTAATTTGCCAAGCATGGTGGCACACACCAGTAATCTCAGACTCAGGAGGCTGTAGGAGGAAGATCACTATGAGTTCAAGGACAGTCTATACTACATGGCAAGACCCTGCCTCAAAAAACAACAAAGATTAATTCATTCATTCAGAGACAAGGTTTTATAGAGCTCACCTTTCTGAGTACTGGGATTAGAGGTTTATGCCACTATAGTTGGCTCACTTCAGAATTTTAAATTCTTTTGTTACTGTCTTAAAAGATAACAATAAAGTATTAATGGCTTTAATTCTTCTTACTCCAGTATACAGTGGAGCTACTCATTCTTAATTTCAGTTCTTCAGTGAATTTGTTCAGCTTTATTTTCTTAGTTTCAAATAATTTTTGAACTCTCATAGTTTATTGTAAATTTTCATATATAGTAATCCCCACATTAGCAAGGAAGACCTATGATAACTTTGTAAAACCTAGAGTTTTACAGAGAACTTAAAGAAGGCACTTAATTAATATCAACTGAATTTATATTTCATAAGTGGAGAAATACATGTCACATTTGACAGATCTAAAATTTTTCATGCTTGTCTTTTTGAAGTATGTGTGTCTTCTTTCTCTATTTAAGATTGACACCGTTTTTATAAATTATCTTTTAGCTCCTGGAAAAAAATTTTAAGTTTCATAAACTTCATCAGAAAGTTGGCTTCTCTGTGGACTGCATATTTACTAACCAACAGGACAAAAGACAGATACTTAACATGATATTCATACATGGCTGCTGTGTATCAGGACCTCTTCAGGATGTAGCAAGGGAGCAGAATTAAGAAAATCTTCCTAGTTTTAAAATCCTATCTCTATCAGTTACTAGCTTGTGTGGCCACCTGAAGGTTATTCCTCCGAGATTTGTCCGTTTTTTGTGAAGTCAGAGCAATAATTTTTCTCTGGGGAACTTGAAGATACTACAGAGCACTTGAACTGTCACTCTAGTTACTCCTGTCCCTTTCAACTATTGTTGCTCGTTTTCCCTCCCTTGTGGCCAGCAGCTCTGCTGTCTCCTAGCCTCTTTGCAGAGCAGCTTTTCTTAATTCACCAGACTACTTTTATTTCTTGACTACCATTTTGCCTTTGTCTCATTTTTCAGTTTTTTATGATGAAGTTTGATTTTTAGACTAGTTTATATTATGGGAGGATGTGATTTGTCTGCATTTATTATATAGATATAATAAATGTATAAAATAAATGCTTTATTTATATATATGACCTCCTGTTAGTAACTGTCTGAATCTGTGACCTTTCAAAGATACTGTCATTTACTCTACATGACTATCAGTTACGGTTTTAGGAGAAAAACACAAACATCAATAGCACATTTTACCTTCCAAGAAGTCCTAGAATGACAGATAGCAATGCATATGTGAAATGATGGAAGATAATTAAGAGCTGTCCTGTCTACTAGGGAAGTAGTGTGACACACGTTTTTAGCTCAAAATGTTTTAGTAATCACATTTTTAAAAAATGAAGCAGCAACAGCTGGGATGATGGCACACACCTATAATCACAGCACTCTGTGGAAGGCAGAGGTGGGATGATCATAAGTTCAACCCATGATGGGAAATTTAGTAACTTAATTCTCTCAAAATAAAAAGCACTAAGGATGTAGCTCAGTGCAGAGGCCCTGAGTTAACTCCCCAGCAGTGTTCAAAAAAAATTTCATATATAAAATTCAGTAAAATTAAGTATAGATAGATAGATAGATATAAATATATAGAGAGATATTTTGCCAGATGCATTGTGGTCTCAGTACTTTGGAGGGTAAGGCTGGAGAAAATCACTTGAATGCAATAGTTCAGGACCAGCATGGCGAAGTAAAACTTGTCCCAAAAAAGGTTTTATTTAATTTAATATACTTATAATATTGTTTGAACATTTAACCAATACCAAAATATTGAGCTGCTTCACATTTTTACTTCCTACTAAAAATCTTCATAATTTGGAATGCATGTTACATTTGCAATTAGGAAGATCAAATAGCCCTCGGGGCAAAAGTCCCTTGACCTGTATTTCACAGTCCCTCTATTGTATGTTTGTCACCCTTTTAATGTATACCTCACTTTGAATTTACATTAGCAATACTGGATTTGGCTTGAGAATTAGAATCACTTGCTTGAGACATTCCAGACAACCTAAAAATTTTTCCAGTATTGAGATTTACTATCATTTATTCAAATAAAACTAAGTGAAATAAGACATATAGTCTTTCAGGGGCTGGGGTTACAGCTCAGCAGCACAGTATCTGCCTGGCAAGCTCAAGGCCATGAGTTCAATTTCTGGTTCCAATAAATAAATATCTTTCAGTCATACCAGCCATAGTTATATGTTGCTAACAGTTATAGTTTCCGATACCACACATACAAATTATTAGAAGTATAGAGAATGAGATGTTTCACTACATTAGCATTTGAACTATATTATATTAGAATATGCCCACTAGTAATCCACTGTTGGTTCCTATCATTATTGTAAAACAAGTTGCATACAGACATTGCCATATCAAATAGAACAGTCATTTTTGTCTTTCAAAATACCAGGTGTGTTTTATCTTTTTGCTTCCTTTGGAGCTTTGTTTCAGACACAGCTAAGTTTCTTGAAAAGAATTTCAAGTCTTGCCTTTCAAATTTGTTATGTGGATCCAGAACTAATTTGTTATCATGTGTGTCCTAAAGTGCTTCTACTTCTGCTCTTTGTGGCCATATGTTCCAGCTCGAGGTGTTCAGTCTTTCCTTGACTGCCAATAAAATCCTTGCACATGCATGCTGATCCAAGATCAACTCAAGCCTTGAGGGGAACCCCTCCACAGGTCTCCATAATCTGCAACGTTAACTCTAGTACTTTAACCTCTCCACACTCATTTCTTCCCAACTACAAGAGACTGCTAGGCTCTGGGCACCTGCTGAGGCATTGTAGCCTGGAAGCTGTCTGGGCAGGTAGTTGGGTTAATCATCTGTGCTCATGGATGTGTGTCCACATTGCCTTTCTAAACACCGTCATTTCAAAACAGTATGTCTTTTTTTTTTTTACTTGAGATAGGAAAATATATCTAGTTCATAGTTCAGAAGGAGAGTGAGTCCATGATTTCTTTTAATCATATAATATAGTTACATATTCTAGTTTGACAAAAAAATTATACTTTCTTCTTGGTACTCAAGAATTGCCTATTCTATGCAAATATTATTTGTAGCCTTTAAGAAAAAATCAATATTTGGCTATTGGTGAAGAAAGCTAGATAAGCCTTACTATTCAAGTATCTGATATAGTAACAGTAATGTCTGTATATGTATTTACCAACATTTGAAAACTGTCTTATAAGCTAATCAGAAAATTAATTTTCTACAGACTGAAAGTAATCATGACACAGCATTAACACTAGCCTGTGCTGGGGGCCATGAGGAACTGGTACAAACACTGCTGGAGAGAGGAGCTAGCATTGAACACCGAGATAAGAAAGGTAAGGCTTTTCAAAGTATGAAGTTTATTTTCTATAATATGTGTGGAAGAAATTTTAGTTACTTAGAAATACTGGGCTGGGAGATGGCTCAGTAGAATAAGCGCTTGCCTAGCAAGTACAAGGGCCTGAGTTCAATCTCCAGTTCCGCCAAGGGAAAAAAAAAATCTCACATATTTAGAAATATTATTTCTTAGCCCATTTTGATGAGTAGGTGCGTTGAGTCTTTGCTTAGCACTTCACACAGAGATCATTATTTTTTCCAGGTTTTACGCCACTCATTTTGGCTGCTACAGCCGGTCACGTTGGGGTTGTTGAAATACTGCTGGACAATGGTGCAGACATTGAAGCGCAGTCAGAGAGAACCAAGGACACGCCACTCTCCTTGGCTTGTTCTGGGGGCAGACAAGAGGTAATGTTTCCTCTTACAACTTTTTTTCTCTTTGTGTGCAGCAGATACATAGTGTGTGGTTACCCTTGCATCCCTTACAGGAACAGTGGTTTTTTTCAATTTTTCACAGTAATTCAGACTATGATTTACTAGCAAAAATACAGTGTTAGCATAAGCTCTCTCGCTAGAAGAAAAAGCATAACATTGTTTATAACCCAAGTCTTCTAAAATTACCACTTATATAGATGTCCCTGTGTATTACATTTAGGCTAAGAGAAACACTATGATATTCCATATCAGTTTCTATATTCCTTTTTCTTTCCCTGTTCTAGAATTTAGATCAATTGGCATTAATTAGGCTCAAGAAATTATAACATTACAACCTCTTGCATGTTTTTTGGCAAGTAGTAATTAGCTGGATAACACATTTTCCCTCAATCTGTTCTTGCATACAGGGGATATAAAACTTACCGAACTAGTTGTACTATACAGATTCACAGCTTCTCAATCAAAGATTTATTGGATCTTAGATATAGAGAGGAGAAAGAATAGTTCAGGCAGGCCTTGAACCCATTTTTTAGTCTACAACAGCATTGAACATGGAGTAATCCTCCTGTCTCAGCCTCTGGAGCACTGGGATTTCTTGTATACACCACTGCACCCATCTTCAGATTAGTTTTTTTGCTTAATTTAAGAATCCCTTTTCTTTCCAACCTCCCTCCCTTTTTTTCCCTTTCAGTTTCCCTGCTTAAAATTCCTTGGTTTGCCCACTGTTCCTGGTCCTGTTTGCACAGATAGTTTGTTTATAACCTTCTTTTTCTCTTCAGGTATTTGGCTGTGTTCTCCCGGCATCCACTGTCTGTGTGAAGCAAGACCTGTTTTTTTTCAGTTGCTAGCCAGAGAATGATACTATTTCAGATCTTTCACTGTTGTGGGCTATTTCACTATTTATTTTAGGGGACTCTGACTATTGCCTCCTATGTGAACACTGTATTCCCCACCCCCACCCCAACTTGGAACTGTAGCTCACCAGGTTACATTGAACTCTAATCAGTTAAACTCAGTAGGTTTCTAGAATAACTTATAAAAAATAAAATTTAACAGCTGGGCATGGTGACTCATGTCCATAATTCCATCAATTGAGTGAAAAAAGGGGGCTAGAATAATTCCTATACAAAAGAATGGGAAATATAGTAAAATGATACAAGTATGGGCAGATAGAAGTTAGTGGTTCTATATTTTATAAATTAACAACATGGACATATGTAAGTGGTTTTTTATTTCCCTTTAAATAGTTTTTGCCTTTTTATCTACTGCCATGTATGTATGAATTGTTAGATACCCTTATACTAGAGATGTTCAGCATGAGAGCTAACAAAGGACCTGTGTTTTATTTACTGTGTTGTTTCTTGTTGCTGTGCCAGGTGTTGTGTCACATGTCTCTAATGCCATCACAAGGGAGGCTGAAGCCATGACTTTGAGGCCAGTCTAGACTATAAATTTGAGTTTGAAACCAGCCTGAACTACATAGTGAGACCTATTCTCATAAAGCCCCATGCACACCCACCCCCCAAAAAGAAATCTAGTATATAGGTAGAAAAATGTTACACCAACAATTAAGTAAGATAGTCAGAAGTAAACTTAGCTAAGAATGGTGTTGCATGGATGTAATTCCAGCATTCTGCAAGTTGAGGCAGAAGAGGATTGCCTTGAATTCAAAGCTAGACTGAGATACATGGTGAGACTCTGTCTCAGAAAAATATATACAGTATTTTATTTCTACTATGTCAGAAAAAATAAAAATTCCTGTCCCATGCTAGAACACTATGGCACAAATTCTTGTGGTTAAATAACATTGAACTGAAAAAGCTTATAATAAAATATTGGTCAGAAATTATTTCTTTCAATATGTAATTAAAATATTGCCTTAAATTTTCAGTCATTATGTAGCTTGAAAAACTACTTGTTTTCTATACTAATAATTTCTCAGTGTTGAATCAAATAAGTTGTTTCCTTTCATTTAAAAATAATGAAGTTATGGCTGGCCTCATATCTCAGCAGACTAGCGTGCCTGCTTAGGCAGGGCACAGCGGCCAGGGTTGGATCCTGAGTTCCATGCTGGCCCTACCCACAAGGCAGCGATTGAGGCTAGATGTGGTAGTGCACATCTAGCTGTAATCCCAGCACTTGGGAAGCTGAAAACAGGAGAATCTTTACAAGTCCAATCAATCTACATAGTGAGACCCTGTCCTAAATACAAAAAAATTAAATAAAAATAGAAATAATGATGCTAGCTCTTCCTGTGAGTGGCCAAAGGTGACCTGTGAAAATGGTTTGCTACTCTCTTGACCTGTAAAACCCCACAAAATAGAGCAAATCAAGAGGCTCAAATCTTTATACTTACTTTAAGAACACACATAAAGCTGCCTAGGCAATTAGGGGTATGTGTATCTGAAAGGCCACCAAGTACTTGAAGAATGTCACATTAAAGAAGCAATGTGTGCCATTCCAGCATTACAATGGTGAGTTGGTAGGTGTGCCCAGGCCAAACAGTGGGGCTGGACACAGGGTTGGTGGCTCTAAAAGGGTGCTGAGTTTCTTACTGCACATGCTTAAAAATGCAGAGAGTAATGCTAAACTTTAAGGATTTAGGTATAGATTCTCTGGTTATTGAACATATCTAGGTGAACAAGGCATCTAAGATGTGCTGCCATGCTTATAGTGCTCATGGCCAGATTATCCCAAAAATTAGCTCTCTCCCTGGCATATTGAGATGATCCTTACTGAAAAGGAACAAATTATTCCTAAACCAGAGGAGGAAGTTGCACAAAAGAAAAAGATGTTCCAGAAAAAAACTGAAGAAGAACTTAGGGCATGGGAATAAATTAAGCATTAAAAAAGTGCAAATAAAAATAAGTTAATAAGATGCTGTAATTTCATGGATTATGAGTTCTTATTAAAATGTAACATATAATCTTATAACCATTTTAGGAGAATTTCTGATGAGCAGTTAAACTTAAAATGCCTATTTACTACAAAATCACAGACATTTTTATATTGAATGTTTATTCCTCTTGGAAAAGAGACCAGTCTCTCTGAAGGATAACTAAGATCAGTTGGAATTAATAACATTTCAAAAATGTGAAAATAGTTTTTTACTTTATTACTTTAAAGGATTTTTCTAAATGGGCTAATGCCATTTATTATCTTGTTTTTATCAGTGAAGCCACCTATTCTTACTGGCTCTGAAAGAAAAGTCATGGGCAGAAATTTTTATCTAAAATTGGGCCTGGCTTTATTCACACAAGTAAAAAGTGTTAGTTAGTAGTAACTATAGAAGTCAGGGCTGGGAGATTGCTCAGAGGCTTAAGTGCCTGCCTGGTAAGTGCAAGTTTGGAGTTCAGTCCCTGGTACCAGTAATATAATAATAATAACAAGAATAATAATAATAATATAATAGAAGTCATTAAAAATGCTACCTAGAAAATAATATAATTATTGTTAAGAGCAGGGTTTAAGAGCTGTGAGCTTGAGGTGGACCACAATTTTCTTTCTTTCTTTTTTTTTTTTTTTGTCTTTTTGAGACAGGGTCTCACTATGCAGTTCAGGCTGTCCTGAAGCTCACTTTGTAGCTCAGGCTGGTCTCGAACTCACAACAATCCTCCTACCTCAGCCTCCCGAGTGCTGGGATTATAGGCCTGTGCCACCACGCCTGGCTCGATCACAATTTTCTTGTGCTTCATTTCTAAAATGGAGATACAAGTATATTACCTGTGTCAGAAGTTATAGTACTTTCCTTTTACATGGTGTAATAAGTAAAAAGCTATGAATGACCAATACGCAGATAAGTGCTAAACACTTTTAACTTTGAAAAATGTAGTTCAGTCTCAGTGGATACCGCAACATACTAATCTGTAGTGAGAATTAAAGATTGGTAGTAATAAGTATTGCCAAGGTACAGAGCAACTGGCACTCATGTATTATTGATAGGAATACAAATAGTCCTAACATTTTAATGATCTGGGAATTTCTTAAAAGCTACACAGAAAACTCCATTGCTAGGGAATTATACATTTATAGTATAATATAATTTTTTTTTTTTTTTTTTTTTTTTTTGGTAGAACTGGGGATTGAACTCAGGCCCTTGCGCTTGCCAGGGAAGTGCTTATTCTACTGAGCCGTCTCCCCAGCCCCTATAATATAATATTAATGGTAGAATCTAGATGGCTAATATGTGGACAGTCTTCAACTTTTTTGAAGAAAGATAAATGTTAGTTGTTAAATATTTAAAGAAGTTACTGACTTAAAATTATTTTAAATATATTTACATGTATACATTTAAAAATCACTGGGCATGGTGGCACATGCCTATCATCCCAGTACTTGGGAAGTTGAGGCAAGAGGATTGCCATGAGTTTGAGGTCAACCTTGACTACATGGTGAGCTCAAGGCCAGCCTAGCTACACGCAAGATCCTATGTCAGAAAAAAAAAGTCTTTCTCAGTGGAAGGCTTGCAAGTTGTAGCCCAATCTGGGCAGCTTAGTGACTTAGAGAGACCTTGTCTCAAAATAAGTTTTGAAAGGGGGTGTGTGAGGTTGGTGGTACATTTTAGTGTGAAATTCTTGGGTATAATCTCCAGTACTATAGAAATAAAATTAAAATCCTGTTCCATATTACTTGTGTTCCACCACCATGTAATGGAATAATAAAGAAATACTAATTTTCAAAATAGCATTTTGGGTTCAGATCTTCCATGAAAATACTATACTTTGTCAAAAAGATCTCTAAATGGGTTTTATTGCATTTCTCTCGTTTTTGTCTTCTAAGATCCTTTGTCAGTTTTGTGTAGAGTGTGAAAAAGAACTTCCCTCTTTTGGTTTATAATAGATCAGAAAAAAAGAAAAATCAAAAATACGATCCCTGAACATTGTCTCAGCATAAGAAAATATATTCTTTTTTTTTTTTTTTCCAGGTAGTGGAGCTGTTGTTAGCACGAGGGGCAAATAAAGAGCACAGGAATGTTTCTGATTATACACCTCTGAGCCTGGCTGCTTCAGGTGGCTATGTGAACATCATCAAAATACTACTAAATGCAGGAGCTGAGATTAATTCTAGGCAAGTTTATTCTTCTGTACAGATCCTGTTATTTATTAAGAGTGTTATATTAAAGATATTTGTAGGTCACGTGATTTTGAATACTGTATTTTGGTTTTCTATATAAACTTAGAATCCAATTTGTTCCAGTTTTTTTGTCTTTATTTTTGTTTTTGATGCCAGGACCTTTTTGATGCCTTTCACAGGCAGGTGCTTATGTCACTGAGCTGTGTCCTTGGCCCTGTTAAAAATGGTCTTTTAAAAATTATTTTAAGTGATGAAAACTGTTGAGGTAGAACTTCAAAAGCTATTAATTATTATGTTAAAATTCTACATTATAATTCACATTTGTTGTATAGAATTATATTTTTCCTTTTGTTCTCTCCATGTCTTAATCCTTAGAACTGGTAGCAAACTGGGCATTTCTCCCCTCATGTTGGCAGCAATGAATGGGCATACAGCTGCTGTTAAGCTCCTGTTGGACATGGGCTCTGACATAAATGCTCAAATAGAAACCAACCGGAACACTGCCCTTACCTTAGCCTGCTTCCAAGGAAGAACTGAAGTGGTTAGTCTTCTGCTTGATAGAAAAGCGAATGTTGAACACAGAGCTAAGGTGAGAAAGAGATCTGAATTTACCCATTAATTTGTTGCTCTAATGTTTATAATGTGCAGTAGTATTTTTACTACTTTTTTTTTTTGGTTTCTGCTGTTAGAGACAGTCTTGTTATGTGGTGCAGGCTTGCCTTAAATTCAAGGTCCTAACCTGGCTTATTGTATTTTCTAATAATATTTATTTTCTAGGGGCACGTTAAACCAGGAGTCACTCTAAGTCAGTCAAT
Source organism: Ctenomys sociabilis (assembly GCA_004027165.1). Classification (NCBI taxonomy): domain Eukaryota; kingdom Metazoa; phylum Chordata; class Mammalia; order Rodentia; family Ctenomyidae; genus Ctenomys; species Ctenomys sociabilis. Next base: position 142,048 of record PVKA01000367.1, read on the forward strand.
TTATTTTTGTTTTGTTTTTTGGTATTGGGGATTGAACTCAGGATCTTGCACTTGCCAGGCAGGTGCTTATGCCACTGTGCTATCTCCCTGGCCCCAAGTATTAACTTGTGAAAACCCTCAACTATCCATTTTTATAGATGTCAATATTAGAGTTTTTATCTGAAAAGATAAGCAGTTTTAAAAAAGAAGGGAGAGAATATTTCTTTATTGCATGCTAAATGTTACATTCTAAACGCTTGTACCTTATTCAGATTCTTAACAGTATTGAATTTAGGTACAGTTGCCTTTAATAGACTATTAGGCTGTAATTTTGAGAAACTAGTATCAGTGCTGAGATTCAGTTGTGAATTTTCTAAAAACTAGATAAACCGTGTTCCCTCAGATTTTTTGTTTTGTTTTCAACATTTTATCTGTTTCTTGTCCCTTGTATGGTTTTGTTGTTGTTAATTTGTTTATTTTCAACTAAACTTAGACTGGCCTCACACCACTAATGGAAGCTGCCTCTGGTGGATACGCAGAGGTGGGCAGAGTTCTTTTGGATAAAGGTGCTGATGTTAATGCCCCACCAGTTCCTTCCTCAAGAGATACAGCTTTAACCATAGCAGCAGATAAAGGGCATTATAAGTTCTGTGAGCTTCTCATTGGCAGGTAAGAAGATACTTTCATGTGTGAATGTGTTACTGGTCATTGATACTCTCTCTGACAAATTATATTATTTTAAAAAATGAAGTGTGCTGCCTTGTATAAACCACAACCCTCCCCTGCACACCTTTTCTGTCATTACTCAACCATTGAGATTTAGGTGATATATTGTCTAGTTTGTTTCTGTGCAGCTGAAAATACTTTGCTTCATCATTGTGTATGTACTTTTTCAGTGCTATAGTCAGTATCTGAACATTTAGCTATTGTCATCCATACTCATGTCCCCCACACAATTTGAGTTTTGCCAAGTATTACCATACTCCAAGTCTTTAAAATCTGACAGTGATTCAGGGTTTCTTGTTGATTTTCGTATTCTTTATAGCAATTAGGAATTTTAGGAGGCAGTTTTAAAACTATTCAATACTAGACAAGATGCTCCAGGGAGATAGCTGAGTGGCAGAAGCACCTACTTGGCAAATGCAAAGTCCTGAGTTCGATCCCCAGTACCAGAGAGAGAAATGGGGGGGGGGGCTCGAAGAGAGAATACATTTAAAAAAAAAAAATTATTAGACCAAATGAAGGATAGTCATTTATAATTTGCCTGCCAGTTTCCAGTGATGTTTGTCTCCCTGTGTATTTTTTACTTGGTAGTCTTTTAAGACATTTGTGTGCTGTCCTACTAAGAATAGTATTTGGTACTGTTATTACTCGTAACTACTATTCCTACTGTTAATACTTAACACCCACCTAAAACTACACTTACATGTTACTCTCAAATTTACTTTTTCTGAATCTGTGTAATATAAATAAATGAATATAAATAAGACCTTTGTGGGACTGGGGAGAAGGCTCAGTGGAATAAGCGCTTCCCTGACAAGCGCAAGGGCCTGAGTTTCCCCGGATCCGCAAAAATAAATAAATAAGACCTTTGTGTCATGCTTTTTATATCTTTAGGTTTTTAAAAAAATGTTAGTAATGATACTATGAGATTTACTTTAATCCATTTTCTCTGGATTTGAAACAAGGAATTATGGTCATTTTTAAATTAGAAAATCAAATATTTAATGTATGACTTTGATTTGATGGCTGGAAATGTTTCATGTAATTCTGAGAAAACTTAAGTTTTAGTTCTTGAATATGAAAAGTAACTTTCAGATCGGGGATATATCTCTGGCTCAAGTGCCTGCCTGGCTAGCACAAGGTCCTGTGTTTGAGTCCTCGTACCAAAAATAAATAAATAACTTTTTCATCTTTATAGAGTGCTTTTACATGTTAATAGTTGTGGGGTTTTTATGTTATCTATATCATTCCATTTCATTTAAGACAGTGCTATCTATGTCATTCATTTTTAGGGGAGCTCATATTGATGTACGTAACAAGAAGGGGAACACTCCATTGTGGCTAGCTGCAAATGGTGGACACCTTGATGTGGTTCAGTTACTGGTACAAGCAGGTGCTGATGTAGATGCAGCAGATAACCGCAAAATAACTCCTCTTATGGCAGCATTTAGAAAGGTAGTGAGTGATCTTTGATCCTCATTTATGTGATGTTTTCCACTTACTCAAGTAAACGAAGTGCATGTCTCATTATCACTGAAGACTTATTTTATGATGTGGCAACTTTGGTGAAAGCAAGTCATATGCAAACTGCTGTGTTACTCTGAAGGATAGGTACAGGTATGGCAGAGAGAGAGCTATAATATTACTGACACTGGACATCAATCAAAGCTAAATGAACTTTTAAAAAGCTTTTTCTGTAGTACTGTCAAATAGTTATAATCTCACAAAATGTAACTCCAATGAAGAGTAATCATTTGGAGCTCTTGAATATGGAAAAATGTTTGATTTTATTAACCACTGCAAAGAAAGTATAACATAGATTTATTTTGTTCTCATCTCCCTATAGATTATAGAATGTGGAAAAAATTTTAACATACATAAGTTGTTATCTCTTCCTTTTTCTATTACTATTCTCTTGTCTCCATGTCTGTCTGTCCTTCCCTCTTGAGGCCTTTCCCTAACCCCAAGCCCAAACTGCTGAGAATTTAACCCAGGGCTTTCCCACTGAGGTACTTCCCTCATCCTATTTGTTTATTTAAATTTGAGAGGCAGTGCCTCCTAATGTCAGTGTGACCCCAGGCTGGGCTCCAGTTTACAATTTTATATCCCTACTTCAGCCTTCTAGAGTGCAGGGATTATAGGTACACCCCACCACAGCCAACTTTTATTCTTTTTTATTATTATTAACTAATTATTTTGTTATGAGACAAAGTCTTGCCATTTCAGTTCAGGCTGGCCTTGACCTCACTATGCAGCCCAGGCTAGCCTCAAACTTATAGCAATCCTCCTACTTCAGCCTCCCAAATGCTGGGAATATACATTCACATCTGGCTTGACTTGTTCCTTATTACCTCTTTTCCCTAGAAAATCTGAACTCTGTTGTCATATTTTTCTTTCCTTCATCAGTCAGCCTCTTCTTTCTCAGAGGCTACCTACCTGTATTTGAAACAAGTATGTCATTATCAAGTTTGTATTGCTAGCCATTTTACCATTAGTGCCCTGTTTTTAGTAGTTTAGTGCCAGGTCAGTCTCTATCCTCTTTTGAAATCCAACTTGGTTTGGTATTCAAAGACATCACAGTTTAGTACCTTCTTTCACCGTTACTGTCATGTGGAGTTGTGTTTTCTTCAGTTGATCTTTTTAATTTCTCTGTTCTCATTTAAAATGACCTTTTCTTGTCCCTCATTTTTTCCAGTTAGTTATTCTTTAGATAATTTAAAACTTTTCTACACAAACTGTTTTCTGTCTTATTTAAGTTTACAGTCTCCTAAGTTATTGAAATTTTGCAGGTTTTTATTTTTTATTATTCATCATGACAAATATCTTTGTTAATACAGTTATGATTTTTTTTTTTTTTTTTTTTTTTTTTTTTTTTTTTTTTTTTTTTTTTTTTTTTTTTTTTTTTTTTTTTTTGTCTTTTTGAGACAGGGTCTCACTATGCAGTTCAGGCTGGCCTTAAGCTCACTTTGTAGCTCAGGTTGGTCTCGAACTCAATAATCCTCCTGCCTCAGCCTCCCAAGTGCTGGGATTACAGGCATGCGCCACCACGCCCGGTGATTATTTTTAATTGTTTCTCTTAATATATGGCATACATCTGTCTTACCAATAGATAATTTTAATATGTGAACAGTGTTTATTCTTTATACTCTTGTTTTCATTCTGTTTATTTTTTTAGTACCTCTCAAATGGACTGGAATGACTTGGCTATATTACAGTTAAAATTTTTAAACTGGCCAATGAGGGAAGTAAGATTCATGCCCAAGTCCTAACAAATTCTGTAAGTTGTCCCATATAAATAATGTAAGGACTTGAAGACATGTTGGAAAAATCATAGGAAATAATACAAGTAGCATTTGAGCTTTTTATTAAATAGTTATTGATTTAAAGCAAAGTTTTTGAAACATGGGGACAAAAAGGAAGAGTTCTTCTTGACTGTCACTTTTTATCCAGACTGGCTAAATTGTAGGTGTCAAAGAGCAATACTCTAGAGAGGTAAAAAGTTCAGGAAATCTAAATTTGAAATTAGATACTGAGCTATGAGTGAATGATTTAACCACAGCTAATGTTGGTGCAAAGAATATTTCCTTTCGCACTGTTCACTATGCTGTTTGCTTTTTATTTGCAAGAATATAGTAATATAATTGTTACTTTTACTCTTATTTTGAGACAGGGTTTGCTATGAAGTTCAGGTCAGCTTTGAACTCCCTGTGTAGTATTTTTACTCTTTTATACATAAAACTGAAACTGGATGCTCATTTGTAGTGAGTTGCCAAAGAAAAGGAAGATGAGTATTTTATCTTTTCTCTTTTTCTTCTTAGATGCACTTCTGCCAACTTTTTATATTAATTTTTGGATTTTTGATCTTTTATTCGGAGTAATTTAGAATTTTATGTCACATAATTCTGTTCTTTTTGGAAAAATTGGATGTGAATGAACAATGTAGGTTTACCTATTAAAATCAAAGTCTTAAAATTTTTTTAATTCACAGCACAAATATACAACTGATTGTTTATTCATATATTCATATGCCTAGTATACATTTCCTAAATCTTGGGAAGAGTCCGTTTTCCATCTGACATTGCTATTACTTTTTTAGGGTCATGTGAAGGTGGTACGCTATTTGGTGAAAGAAGTCAATCAATTTCCCTCTGATTCTGAGTGTATGCGATACATCGCGACCATCACCGATAAGGTAATATGTCTTCAGGGTCATCTTACTGAGTGAGCTAGAGACTCCATTTGTTTTGACTGTTCTCTCTCTCTCTCTTTTTTATTTATTTTTTTTAGACTATCTCTTGCGCTAAAAAAAGTTATAGTTTGAGCAATAATGTGTACACATAACAAATTTTTAAATAGCAGTTTTGAATGAGGTATGCCTTTTAAAAGAAGCTCATAGATTTGCTAACCTTATGGATCAGTAAAACATTCTGTGATAGAATTCTATTTTGATGATAGAAGTAAAGTAATATTTTTAATAATCTCATAAAATAAAAATTTGCTATTCTAAAGTATGTTTTGAAAATATAGTTGAAGAGTATGTATGTGTCTACAATGCCTTCTATGACTAATAATTAAAGACAACTCTCATCTTAAACAATTCAGAAATTTTTAAGTCTGCTTTTTATTCACATTGGTCATTTCCTCCTAGCCCATTAATCAACTCACTATAGCTCTGTTTGGAGGAAGTAATTTTAGTTTATAAAGCACAGCTTGGTGAATAGCAAAAGATTTTGCTTTTGAATATTTTTAAATATGTTTAAATTTTATATGTATACTTTTGCCTCTTTTATTTTCTGCCACTGATTTTTATTCTTTTAAGTGCCTTAATGAAGATCTTCATGTTTTGGGGAAACTTACTAAGTGGGAATTGTTCTTTGAGGCAAGAAATATCTTTAATTTATTATAGGAGATGCTGAAAAAGTGTCATCTTTGTATGGAGTCAATAGTACAAGCCAAAGACAGACAGGCTGCTGAAGCCAACAAGAATGCCAGCATTTTGTTAGAGGAGTTAGACCTGGAAAAGGTAATAGCAATCTTTGCATACAAAAACTGTATACTTTTTCCCATTCTGCTCCCCCACCCATCTGAAGTTAACTGTTCTGTGGTTTCATTTTTACTTAAATTATGTATGTGATCATCTTAAGTTTGGCTCAAATATGTAGCGAAAATTGTGAGTACTTATATATCTCATTAAAAGCATTTTCTTTATGATCAAATTAACAGAATTTTGTTATTGAATCTCAGTGTAGAAGTCAGGAAAGTTGGGTGTGGTAGCTGTTAGCATCCCATCACTTGGGAGACTTAATCAAGAGGATCACAGTGTGTTGACAGCCAGCCTGAGCTGCAAAGGAGTCTCTTACCATAAAACTTAAAAAAAAAAAAAAGTCAAATTAGATTCTAATTTTAGATTTAGTCTTATTTCAGTTATTCATCTCTTAAATCTTTAAATTATACCTACATTATTTTTTATCTTAGACCTTGTTTAATGTTTTGCCAGCACATTTATCAGAAGTATCACATGTACTAATAAAGGCATAACCAGCTAGTAGAATATACTATTTAGAGTACTTAAAGATTACTTTTTAGTATTGAGTGTTTGTGTTTTAGGGTTGTTGTTTTTTTAAGACAGTGTCACGGTATAGCTCAAGCTGGCCTTGAATTCAATGTGTAACCCAAACTGGAATCAAATTCTTGGCAATCCTCCTTCTCGGCCTCCAGAAGGAACTAGGAGTAGGCATGAAGAAGTGTACCAGTTCACACACCCTTTCGGATATTGGTCAGATCTTTTCTATTATACCTATATAGCTTTATTAAATTGTTTTATTGTACATAAATAAAATGATTTATTGTAAGCATTTTATTTTAAGTTGAAATTTGAAAATACAGTGTGCAGATACTGTGGCCCACACCCTTAGGGGTGTTTGTTTTTATGTATTTAGTACAGGGTCTACAGGGTTTCACGACACAGATCAGACTCATAGTAATCCTCGTATTTTTCAGCCTTCCAAGTATTGGGATTACAGGCACACTCCACCACACCCAGTCTTGTCTCAGCATGCCCCAGGAGTTGGCCCAGCATGGCACACCAGGGATTGAACCCAGTCCCTGCATCTTCCCAAGCAGGCACTTTAATCTGCTGAGCTATCTGGCTGGCCTTCACACCTCTAATTTCAGTACTCTGGGAGGTGGTGTAGATGCTTTTAGAGTCTGCCCCCTGCCTCAGCACTTTAGTAAGACTGAATTTAACCCCTCCTCCCCCCCCAAAAAAATAAAATAAAATAATGAAATAAAAGTAACCCCAGCACAAGGGGGGAAGTGTGTGTGTGTGTGTGTCTTCATTTTAAAAAAACTAGTTTAGTGTCTGATCAAAGCAGAATTTGCTTTTCAAGTAATTTTAAAGTGTTAAATGGGTATATGCAAAGGATGGGCCCAGTTTTATAGTGATGTTCCACTATGTTCAAAGAAAGTTTTTGAAGAGTTGATGCAATGAAAGATTTTATAATAAACTCTGAACTATTGCTTGATCTAGTTTTTGTTTTGTATTTTATGATGCACAACATCAAACTTAGACCCTTATGAATGTTAGGCAACTACTCTGCACTACTGAGGTACATCTCCACTTAAGCCTGTCACTTTGGCTTATTTTTGTATTTGCTTTCATTGGTTATGGTTTGGTTGGGTTTTTTTTGTTTGTTTGTTTTTTGTGTTTTTGGTTTTTTTGAGACAGGATCTCATTATATAGCCTAGACTGACTTCAAACTCTTGGTGATCATCCTTGTTCAGTTTCTTCACTAGCACAGTTGGCTTTATTTAACATTTTAATGACTACCAAATGTTAGGTGTATGACAGGGACAAGATAGGTTGTTTTTATAAAGACAGGCTTTCACTGTGTTGTTTAGGCTGGTCTTGAACTCAGTAGATAGCTCAAGCTAATATCCAACGCGAAGTAATCTTCCTGCCTCAGCCTCTGGAGTGCTGGGATAATTACATACTGGCCCAAGTTAAGTAAAACACTTTATTTTATTCTTCTCAATAAAAATATTACCCCCATATTGTTGGGAAAGTGAATTGGTGCCTAAAACAGGTTAAGATTTGAACCTCATTGTTTAATTATAAATTTCCTGGTTTTGATTGGTCTCACTATGTAGTTCAGTCTGACTTTGAGCTTAAGGAACTCTTCCTGCCTCAGCTTTCCACATGCCTGGATTGCATCATCACGCCCAGCTATCTGCTTCTCTTAGTTTTTTCATAAGATATTATAATACCTCTTATAGTTTTTTCATATTATAATGTTGTCTTTTTCTAGTCCTATATTCCTATTTTAAAATGTGAACATTTGTGAATAATATTTTATAAATTTAAAAAACATCCTTTACATAGCCAGGAAATAGGCATGTTATTAATAAAATTGTTCAACATTTGCACATTTTTTATGTTGATGTAGTACATTAAATACATTTTGAGGTTCATAGCATACCTATGAATTGCTAAATAAAACAGCTGTAGAAAACAGCCTTTTAAGGATATCTGTTCTACAGGCTGGGGATTTAGCTCAGTAGTACAACTCCTGGAAAAGTATGAGATCCTGAGCTGGATATCTAGCACACAAAAAAAAAGGATGGCTGTTTTCAATTAGGCACAGTTGTGATTCCAGCATTTGGGAGGCCAGTGCAGCCAGCCTGGGCAACATAGGGAGTTCAAGGCTTCCTGGACTATGGAAGAGACTGTCTCAAAAAGCTAAAACAAGAGAGTATCTGCTCTCAGTGGACTTAAGTAGTATGTTCAGGTTAAGCTGAAATAGGCAAAGAGTAATAAAAACATCATCATTGTAAAATACCTGAGGTGAAGCTCTGCTGTGGTCACTCTAATTCCCTAGGTAGTCTTGGTGACCATCCGTGATGTGGATGGTCACCACTTCTTCTCTTTGCCTTCATGTATTATTATTATTCTTCCTGTGGTCACAGTGTACAACCATAATGATTTGTCTGCTCTGACAGTATTTTTGTGTAGAATATTCCTCACATGTCCTCATGTTCTGTCAGTCTCATTCTTTTCCTTTTTGTATTGTGTGTGTGTGTGTATGTGTGTGTGTGTGTGTGTGTGAGAGAGAGAGAGAGAGAGAGAGAGAGAGAGAGAGAGAGAGAGAGAGAGGAAATATTGAGAGTTGAACCCAGGCCTTTTACTGAGCTATAAAGACAAATGGCATAGTAGGTATTTAATAAATACTTATTGGGGGCCAGCCAAATACCTCAGCAGATTAAAGCCCCTCCTTAGGTAGATCCAGCTGTAGGGGTTTAATCCCTAGTGTGCCATGCTGGCCCCACCCCTGGGATGCACTGAAATGGCATTTGAGACTGGGCATGGTGGCACACACCTGTAATCCAGCTCTTGGGAGGCTTAACACAGGCGGATCACTATGAGTCTGATTTATGTAATGAGACTATAGACCCTGTAGTTGTACAAAAAAAATACTTGTTGAAGAATGAATATTTACATGCATTATGTTGGTGTACATTTTTCAAAACTGGAATCATACACATTCCCTTTTTGATAACTAATAGGTATTATCAATTGATAGTGATTTTTTACATAATTACAGAATATTGTATAATAACATTGTATTCAGGGATTGTTGCTCAAGGTTTTTTATATTTTGGTGCTCTTAATTTTTAGGGTATAAGTCACAAAGAATCCTTAAATATAAATTAACCCTAATTTGATTGGTCTACCTACCTCCCTTTCTGACAGTTTTAAGTGGGGTATTATAGACATGTACTTCTGTATCATGATGGAGCTGCTTTGTAGCCCATATTTTTCCTTGAAATATTAATTTGGGACATTAAGATTTGGCTCACTTTTTAAATTACCCTTCATATCTAAACAGTATATATTTGGGGGCACTTTGTGGCTCCAGAATTCATCTTTTAAAAACATAAAAAAATAAAAATAAATAAATAAAAACATCAGAGTTGGTCTTGATTGGTTTGAATTGATTCTTGGTTAACTCACTCCATATATAAAAATATTTTTGCTAGGTGAGGTGTGCACCCCTCATTCCCAGCCCTTGGGAGGCTGAAGCAGGAGGATTGTTGGAAATTCAATGGCAGCCTCAACTGTGTAGTAGAAAGAACAGTAAAGAAACACTTCTTTTGTGAACATTTGGTGTGTGGTAGGTTCCCTACTGTAGGGAAATTGCATCTGTATGAGCAGTGGAGTCATAATTAATTGCTTCCTTTTAGATAATTAGATAGGTTATATTCTTAAGATATTGATCTTATTCTTTTCAGTTCATTACTTAAATTTTCCTTTTTTGTCAGTTAAATTTTCCCTCCTTTGTTCCTTCTTTTAGGTAACTAGCATATTTTCAACACACCTACTGTAAAATCTCAGGTTCATTCTCAGCTCACCTCCAATCTTGCCTGCATTACTCCCTCTACAGTGCATTTCCATGGTGCTGCTGACACTGCCAACCAGTAATAAAATCTATTTACAACATGTTGTCCTTTCACTTTTCCTTATCCCTTTCTGTCCCTCCATCCCTCCTTTCCTCTCACTGATTGAGGTTTTAGGGCTAAGGAGATAAGCACTTGCCTGGCAAGTTCCAGGGTCTGAGTTCAATCCCCAGTTCTGCCAAAAAAAAAAAAAAAAAAAAAAAAAATTGAGGTTTTAACTGTCCAGCCCTGTTTATTTTTTATTATGAAACAGGATCTGACTGAGTTGCCAACTTGTGATCCTCCTGCCTTCCAGAATGCTACAATTACACCAGCACACTTGACTTCCTTCTCCAGTTAACCTGTATCCAATAATGAAATATGTCTAGAACTAATACCCAGCACTGATAATGTTTGCTGTGACTATGTAGCTGTGATCTCCTTGTGGATGGAGTAGTCTTTTTTTTTTTTTTTTTTTTTTTTTTTTTTTTTTTTTTTTTTTTTTTTTTTTTTTTTTTTTTTTTTTTTTTTTTTTTGTCTTTTTGAGACAATGCAGTGAACTCACTATGCAGTTCAGGCTGGCCTTAAGCTCACTTTGTAGCTCAGGCTGGTCTCGAACTCACAACAATCCTCCTGCCTCAGCCTCCCGAGTGCTGGGATTACAGGCATATGCCACCATGCCCGGCTTGGAGTAGTCTTATAGGTAGTGAGTGCTCTGTGTCTCTAGACTCCACCTCTAAGGAGTTATTCAGCACCAGAGTGAAAATTGGGGGTATGGGGACACATGTACTGAGCTTGTATAGACTCATTACTCTCTGTCATTATTCCCTAAATGACACAGTAATGCATAGCAACTCCTTTTGTATTAATTACCATGTCAGTTCATAGCAGGGACATGAACATCCAACATTCGGTGTCCAATGAGATCCTAGATCTAGGATCCCAAAGCTACCCATGGATCACCATTGCATTTTCTTAGCCCTGCATTGCTGATCAATGTTTGGAACACTGTATCCTCCTAGTTAGCTTGCAGTTTTTCTGTTCCATATATCAACTCAGTACCTTCACCCATATATTTCCTATCAGCAACTAGATGAACTTTTGGTAATCCTTCCATTTGTCTGCTGAATCCTACTTGGCTGCTCTGAATCACCAATATTGTAACAGTTCTCTTTTTTTCTGTATCACTTTCTCCATCTTCTGAATCATACTCATCAAGATAATCTGCAACTTTAGTAAACCATTCATTCTATCAAACTTCTTTTGACTCCTAATTTTTTGTATCAAACTTCTCTCTTTTCAGCAGCATTCTTTTAGAGATATGTATTCTGGCTATTTTTGACTCTAATCTCTTGCTAGGTTCTGTGTCCTTTACCTACATCCAAATGATGCCTATGTTCATGGACTACAGTGACTTGCATGTAGGCAAATTTTAATGGTTACTTCCTCATTCTGACCCTACTGATGTTAACATTTGATACACTGTTTTTATTTGGCTTCCTTGCCACTACACCCTCTCAGCTTTTTTCTCTGCCTTCCCTTCCCCTCCCTTCCCCTCCCCTCCCCTCCTCTCCTCTTTTCTCCTCTTTCTTTTTTTCAGTACCGGTAATTGAACTCAGGACCATGCACTTGTCACACAAACGCTATTCTTCTGAACTACCTACCCAGCCAGCTCTCAGATTTTCACCTACCTATCTGGATATTCCTTCTGTGTCCACCTTACTGGCTCCTCTTTTCCACTATCTCTTAATTGGAGAGGCTCTTGGCCTATTTGACAGTTATCTTCCTATCCACTGGTCTCATTCAGATTTCTGACTTTATACCCCAGCTGATATATATGTCTCTAGTCCAGACATCTTTAAACTCTAGCCTCATATGTCCAACTAGCTATTTAGTATGTGCATTTAAATAGATAGAATTTGTGCATAGAAATAGAACTCTTGCTTGTCCTTGTCTATCTAAACCTGTAACTACCTTCTAATTTCTCAGGCATAAAAGCTTGAAATCATCGTTGATTCCTCTCTATCCACTATTTTACAACATCTTATTAAATGTGCCTAAAATTGTATGTAGAATCCTGACCGCTTTTTATTGCTTCTCACCCTGGTTAAAACAATTAATATGACCTCTTACTGAATGACTGCATGAGTCATTCAAAAATTCCTTGAGTACCTGTTCACAAGTCTGTTCTCTTTGTAAATTGATAGCTCACTTTCCTTCCCAGTGGAAAGTAAGTCTTAGAAAGGACCCTTCTAGACCTTAAGAGGCCATTGAATCTGTTACTTTCCCTGAAATTCATTTTCTACACTTTTCAATTATACTAGTTTGTACCACAGTATTACCTCACAGCTTTTGTCTTATTCTTTTATCCTGAAATACTTACAACCTTTATGTTTTCTTATACTGAACCTTATACTGAACACCCTATTTAAATCAAGGCATCCTATGCTCTTATTTTCCTTTTCTAACTTACACCTTTTAAAACATTATTTAATGTATAAAATCTTACATCTATGAATTCAACCAACTGCAGATCAAAAATATCTAGGAAGATTGCATTTGTAACTGAATATGTACAGATTATTTTTGTTATAGCCTCCATCTACAGTACAACAGCTTTTCACAGTATTAAGTATTCTAAGATTTAATGCACACAGAAGATGTGCAAGGTGTGCTCTTGCAGACCCAAAGATTTGTTATCCTCAGGTATACTGGGACCCCTTAGGCATCCATCCCCTGCAGGTACCTACCAAAGAAGGACTATTTATAATGTATATCCCCTAAACATCCATCCCCCTCTCCCTAAACACAAACCTCCTCAAGACAATAGTATTTTACCCATACCTGCCATGTAGCAAGTTACAGTGAATTTTCATTAGAGCTTTCTTCCTTCCTTTGATCACAGTTCTTTATTCAGAAATGAAATCTTGACATCTTTTTATTTAACCTTCGGCTCCCTTTTTTTTCTTTCTTTTTGGCAGAACCAAGGATTGAAACTCAGGCCCTTGCGCTTGCCAGGCAAGTGCTTATTCTACTGCTGCTGAACTATCTTCCCAGCCCCTGGCTCCCTTCCATATATGTGTTAAATGAATTATGTAATCAAGTAACTCAAAACAAATATTATTGTTTTCACCATCTTGTGTTTTTGTATCATCTGTCTTAGTTACTTTTTACTCGTTGCTGGGAAATATACCTGACGCTCAAAATGAGGGAAGGAAAGGTTTATTTAGCTCACAGTTACTGGAGGGTTGAGTCCATATTCTGCTGGCTCCAAAAACAGCAGTTTACAGTGGCAGAAAACAAGAGCAGAGGAGCAGCAGCTGCAGGATTCATCAAGCCTCTCTCTTACTTCTACACTGACTGGAAGACCGGCACTCCAGGGCAAAGATCAGAGCTCCTCCAAAGTGGCACAGCTGCTAAGATCAAACTCCTCTGAAGACCAGGACTTCTCCACTGAAGTGGGGCAGGGAGGCTGAAAACCCGCGGCAGGAAGCCTTCCATAATTCCTGGGCCCTGCCCACCTGCAGGGCTGGACCCCCACCCTGAGAACTGCAGGAGCTGATTGAGCCAAGTTGACACAATGTATCAACTAACACACCCTCTCTTATGGTTTGTGTCTAATTGTTCCCCAAATCCTCTTGCGGCAATGGGGCAGATTTACAGAGTTTGTAATTAACTCATGATCCATTGCTGGGATTATGGGTATGAGTGATACACCCGACCTGAATACAATATAAAGAAGGGAGAGGGGCTTGTTAACTGCTGCAGGTGCTGCTTCTCACTTTGCTCTTTGTTTTCTGCTGCCAAAAAGAGCTACCTTCTGCCATGTGGCACTCTTGAGTGTGGGCTGAAACCTCCACTGTGGAGGTTTCCTTCCTTAGCTTTGGGTGTCTGGTATTTTGTCTCGCAACATGAGAAAAGTAATTGAGACACCATCCAACAAGAAAAAAATGATCCTTTCCCTCAAAAAAAGGTCACAAGGGCTGGGGAGATAGCTCAGCGGCATAGGCACCTGCCTAGCAACTGCAAGGTCTCGAGTTATATCCCCAGTACTACAAAAGAAAACAAAAAGTAACAGATGTGCCCATTTTTGATTCATGTTCTGGAATCATGAATCAGAATTAAACTCCTGGGGATAAAGATCCCATTCAGGAGGAGGAAGAGCTGGCCCTTGCCGCTCAGTCATGCTCCCTAGCTTGCTCTCTGGCATCATGGCCAGTGTGGAGGAGGCAGAGGCCTCCGGGAGCCACCTGAACAGTGATCTGGACCCAGACAACAGGGAAGAGGGAGCTGCTTCTACTTAGAAAGCAGCCAAGAAAATGAAGCAGAAAAAGAGTAAAGGGGCTGTTGCAGGGCAGCAGGAATCTAAGAATCAGGAACCTCCATGGATGAGATAGCAAAACAGTTGAAAGATAAGTGCTGGAGGAGAGAGAGAGAGATGAAGAGGATGATGGAGATGGAGCAACTGGAAACGAGACGACCAAAAGTTAAGATGGACCCTCCTTCCATGCCATTGTGACTTGTACCCTAGCAACATGTTCCCCAAGGGACAAGAGTGTGAGTACACACCCACTCAGGACAGATGAACAGCTTGCTTAGAGAACTGCAAGTGAAGAAAAGAAAGCATTAGATCAGGCTAACAACATCTAGGATGATTTTTGAGAAGCTACAGAGGCACATCAACAAATTAGAAAATACATCATGAGCTGGATCAAACTTGGGATGACAATGATAGAAACCTGTGAGAAGTTGAAAGACTATGCTCACAAGCTCATCAAAGAGAATGGCTTGAACACAGGCCATTCTTTTGGACTAAGTTTAATAGTCTCCTCTGCTGACAACATCTTTACAAGTCGGACACAGTATGATGGTGTGTTCAAACTGTGCTGTGTATGACCCTTTAATATCCCATAGTGGTGGGTTTGGGTCAGGTATTTACTTTTTCCTAGGCAGTATAACCATCGACAGCAGAATGCAAATGTGAAAGAACACCCTTTCTGACTGGGTGTTCTCTCAACAACTATGCTGCTCACTGCACTACAGGTGACACCACAGTGTTACATCTGTATGATTGACTTTGGAATACGTATAAGTGGTAGGATAAGTGACTGTGCTTTTACTGTCACTTTTAATCCCAAATATGATATATTATTAAAAGCTGTACAAGATGCCACTAATACTGGAGTAAAGTGTTCTGGCATTGACGTCCCATCTGTGATGTGGGTGAGGCCATCCAAGAGGTAATGGAATCCTATGAAGTGGAAATCAATGGGAAGACATAGCAAGTGAAGCCGATCTGTAATGTAATTGGGCCATACAGAATACACATGGAAGATCGTGCCCGTCGTGAAGGATGGGGAGGCGATGCGGATGGAGGAGGGGAAGTGTATGCTATTGAAACCTTTGTTAGTACAGGAAAAGATGTTGTTCATGATGACATGGAATATTACATGAAAAATGTTGATGTTGGACATGTGCCATTAAGGCTTCCAAGAACAAAACACTTGTTAAATATCATTAATGAAAACTTCGGCACACTTGTCTTCTCCCGATGGCTGGATTGCCTAGGAGAAAGTAAATACCTGATGGCACTGAAGAATCTGTGTGACTTGGCCATCATAAACCCATACCCACCACTCTGTGACATGAAAGGGTCATACACAGCACAGTTTGAACACACCATCCTACAGTATCCAACTTGTAAAGAAGTTGTCAGCAGAGGAGACGACTATTAAACTTAGTCCAAAGCCACCCTAACATCTTTATTTTCTAAGCTTTGTTGGAATACGTCATACCAGAATTAACTTACAACATGTTGTCTGTTTTAATAGTGGACCTGTGTAACACTTTATCCATGTTTACAAGAATTTGATTTTGATTAAAGGTAACCAATCTGTCCAATACAATTAACCAAGGAACACACTTTCAGGACTCTAAATGTTAACTATTTCCTCCCTGTCTAGGAAATGTTCAAGTTAGTTAGGAATAACTTACACGTTTTGTTTGGAACACCTAAGTCATGCTTTTTGAATATTTATATTGGCATATTCTTACTTGAATTCTTTGAATGACTGACTACATCCATTTTTGCATCTATGTCATCTGGTATTGCTTTGGTAGAATTTTATTTTCTAAAAAATAAAAGACATTTTCAGTTCTGAGGTAAAAAAAAAAAAAAAACCATTCAGTGGAAAATATGGGTTCAATCCCCAGTACTTAAAAATTTTTGCTTCGTAATTTAAAAAAGAATGGAGAGAAAAATTTGTGTGGAATATTACGTCTTTACATATTTAGGTCCTTCTATTTGCCCTTGGCTCTTCTCTGACTCATTCACAATGCTGACTTTTGTGTACAAAATATACCAGTTATTTCTTTAGAGTGCTTCTCCCTAAATCTTTTAGTTTTTGTTTTAAAAAACATAATTCCCAAATGTCACCTTATTTCATGAGCCCTCAGTTGGAAATGACAGCTTCCGGCTCCCAGCCCCAACCTCCCCAGACCCCAACCACCAGCATGTGTGCTTCCCTAGGGAGTGAGATGTACTGTAGACAGAGACATGTGACGGTTCAGGTGTGAAACTGAACTTTGTTTTCTAGCTCCTGTAGACTTCAGAGTATGAAAGGATTCTGCTCCCAGAGGGCTGCTTCCTCTGGGATCTCCCATCAATTACCAACACTTTTCTCCCCTACAAGTTTTACTGCTGTTTGTTTTCTCCTCCTCTCAGTACTCAAGATGGAAACCAGTACTCTGTGGTATCTCTTAGCTGCTTCTCCACACTCTGCACATACACCCCATACTTTTTTTTTTTTTTTTTTTTTTTTTTTTTTAATGTTTTTGGTACAAGGTCTCACTCTGCAGCTCAAACTCATAGTGGTCCTCTAGTTTTTCAGCCTCCCCAGCGCTGGTATTACAGGGGTGTGCCTGTCTCAGTGGCCAGCTCAGAGCACCCAGGAGCAGGGCCAGTGTGTTATGTGGTGCCAGGGATTGAACCCTGGTCCCTGAACTTGACAAGGCAGGCACTTAGTCCACTGAGCTATCTTGCCTGCCCTCCATACTGCTTTCTGAAGACACAGAGTCTCCCTGTGTTGCATGAACTCCAGGTTCTGAACTCCTGGGTCTCAAGAAGTTGTCTCAACCTCCAGCATTGTTAGTATACTTTTATCTTAATTCTTGATCATGCTAGAGGGAAGGAGGGAAAGGACCAGATACTGTATCATCCCTGAGGTCTGAAGCTACCCATACTTTTAGAAGTGTATTTTAATAATCTCCTGAGGGATGCTGCTTGATTTTATGTTTTAGTGTGTGCTTAATATATTCCTACTGGAGATTGAACTCTAGTCCCAGCCCTCTTTAAATTTTAACCCAGGGTCTAAGCAAGTTGCTCAGTTGCCTAGGCTGAGCTCAAACTTGTGATCGTTCTGCCTCAGCCTCTAAACATCAGCTTTAAAAGTTCTAACCTTAAACATGAAATTAAAAGTTTAAACTTTTAAGATGAGCATGGTAGCGCACACCTGTCATCCCAACTTTGTGGAAGCTGAGGCATGAGGAATTAAAAATTGAGGACAAGCTAGCATGGGAAATTTTAAATGGCCAGGAGCCAGGGAGATAGCTCAGTAGAATAAGCTCTTCTCTGACAAATGCAGGACCTGAGTTCAAATCCCTGGTTCTTCCAAAATAAATAGTAAAATAAAGTGGTCAGGCATGGAAATGTATGTTACCCATTCCAGTGCTCCAGAACAAGGCAGAAGGATCACAAGTTTGAGCCCATCCTGGACTATATAGTGAGACCCTGACACACACAGAAAACCTGAGTTGTAACACATTCCTAGGAATGCTTGCCTAGCTTGCGAAGTGCCCTGGCTTCAATCTCTAGTAACACTGGCCCCCCAGTCTAAAACTTCAGAACAGAAATAAATTCCTAGCTACTTTTAGGGCTAAATGCTAAAATGTGTAATACAGCAGTCCAACATCCGGTTACCACTGCAGAAGACCAGCCCCCACATTGAAGCCCTGAGGTTGTACTATAAGACACATTGTGACTTTCCGGAGCCCTTTGTTCTCTTTCACTTCTAGGCCTGGTGAGCTTAGATGAAGTGCTACTTTGTAATTTAATGGCATTGTGATGTGTGTGCTTTAGTCCTAGCTACTGAGGTAAAAGATCTTTTGAGCCCAGTAATTGAGGTTGAACAAGTTGAGGTTGAACAGCAAAGAGAAGTTTCATCTCAAAATGAGCAAGATAAAGTTTTCTTTCATGTTTCTCAGGTAGTAGGACTCGACCACTAAGCAGCACTATCCAGAAAATTCATCTATTTTTTAAAAAACCCTCTTCCCCTTGAAGAATACATGTAATTAGCTCGTGCCATTGGAAAAGTAGAGAAGTCCCATGACAACTAGAGACCATTTTGGATGTACCAAGAGTCTTGTATGGCGTGTGCAGTCTTGATTTCCCCTAAATGTTTCCTGTTCTTTATCAAAACATCTTTACCCATACTGATGTGATACAGATAAATGCCTGAATCCATTCTCAGTTCTAAATGGGGAAGCTTACCATGTACTAGAGCCACAGTAGCTTTGCTCTGATGGTTTGAGCATAGCCTTATACTCCACCCCTTGCTCACACTTACCTGTTCTGTAGAGTCAGAAGTAAACAAGGAAAATGGCCATCTCACTGAAGCTCTGGCAGAGGAAATAGTTTCTCAGGACAAGCACTCCTGGGGAGTGGGAAGTAATCTAAGCACAGGCACAGTTCCTTCTTTCAGACTCACCAATGGGCCAGTCCTGCTGAGAGATACTGGGGAAAGGTCACTCCCTGCCCCACTCTTCCAGCCCAATACTCCTTCCAAATGGAGATTGTGGTGTTCTGGAGGACCAGCAAAAATTTCTGAGTGATACATACTGTGCAAGCAAGCTCTGTACCCTTAGTGTCAGGTCCATTCTTTCCCTGTTGTTGACCTACCCTAGACAGTGCCAACCTTCAAAGTACACTGTCCTTACCAGACTGCCTTTCCAGGAACCATTTGTTTCAGTCACCTAATAATGAAGGGATAATTTGAAAAGGCAGATTACTAGCATAATTGAAAAAGGCAACCAAACTTTTTCCTACGCTTCATGTGGTGGTATATGCCTGTTGGCTCAGCACTCAGAAACATGAGGCTCTACTTCAAGGCTCACATGGGCTAAGTAGGGAATTCAAGGCCAGCCTGAACTACATAATGAGACTGTCTCAGAAATACATTCATACAGGTATTTTTTTTGAGATGTTACTGAACTTTTAAGTATATTTTTTTTACTCTGAAACTAAAATGTTCACTTCAAAAATAGAAACAAATGTAGTTAATAAGTAAATAAAATTGAAGACCACCATCTTCCCGTTGTCTCTCCACCATCTTGAGAAACAGTAATTATAGTTTTTTATTTGTAGCAAAATTTGGTAATATCAGCTGCTGGAGAGAGATCACACATTTGAGACCAGCATGGCTAATTTGGGGTGATTGGCTCAAAATACAATTTTAAAAGGTTGGGAGTGTGCTACAATGTTTGCTAGGATGCAGGACAGCCTAGATTAATCCTCACTACCAAAAACAAGTCTTTCATTTTAATTTCCAAGTCTTTCCCTTATACTTCGTACATATTTATGCCATTAAAAAGTTTCCCTTCTGTAAATTAGAGTACTAGTATACTGTATGCCTTTTCAACCACCAAACAGATGTTCAGTTCTGAACATTTCTTATGTGCATGTTTATAATCCTTTGAAATACTGCCAACTCTGTAAATGCACACTGTTGGTGATTTATCTATGCCCTCCCATTAATGACTACTTTGTTTCCATTTGCCACTGTTATAATTAGTTTGGCAACTCCTTTCCTAGGTCACCATTTTACAGAATAACTTATTAGGATAAGCAATTATAAATTTATTAGAGGCTTTAAAATTTTCCTAAAATGCCAATATTTTTACTCATAGAAGTATAGAATTATTTTCCAACTTTTTCTAATATGTGATGTGTTTTTTCTGTGATATCTTTGGTCTTACTAAATTAATGAACAAACACTGCACTTCTGTTGCTTGCTTATAGGTTATAGAGTACAATACAATAGAGCTACCATATGTATTTGTTCATCATTTGCCCATATGAAAACGTCTTTTTATCTGTAGAGCCCAGTACAATGGTATATGCCTGTGATCCCAGCACTGGGGAGGTTAAAGCAAGAGAATCACCATGAGTTCAAGACCGGCCTGGCAAGAGCCTGTGTCATAATCTTGCCCTTGATCTGATCTTACTATTTAAAAAATACTATTGTCTCTTTAGGGAGGTTTGACTATGAGATAAAGCAATGAATTGAGTTAGGTAAAGTAACATAGTATGTTATGATATTCTGGTCCTCATAAGAAAAACAACATTATCTGGCAACTTTTTCTGTATAGTAAATTCCAGTGTTACGTTTGTGTTTTTGTTTTTTTCTCCAATACTAGGGATTAAACTCGGGGCTTTCCCACTGAGCTATATCCTCAGTCCTTTTCTTATTTTGGAACAGAGGTCCATACTAAATTGCCTACACTGTGATGGAATTTGAGAGGCTCCTGCTTCAGCTTCATTTTACATGTCTGTTTTCTGTTGCATTTGTTTTAACAGTTACGGGAAGAAAGCCGGAGGCTAGCATTGGCTGCGAAAAGAGAAAAGAGAAAAGAGAAGAGAAGAAAGAAAAAGGAAGAACAAAGAAGAAAATTAGAAGAAATTGAAGCTAAAAATAAAGAGAACTTTGAACTCCAAGCTGCTCAAGAAAAAGAAAAGCTTAAAGCTGAAGGTATTTTCCATAAACAGGCATCTAATTTGTTCCATGTAATGTATTTTAAAAATTATACTTACTTAAATATCAGTCACTTAACAGAGTTTTAAGTTACCGAACCCTTTAGATATTATATGCTTTTTTCCTTCCTCCAACTTTTTATGTGGATTATTCATCTCAGTTCCTTACAGTTCCTCCCAGCTGCCCAGGCTCATCTCTAACTCCTGTGCTCAAGTGACCCTGTCTCCTCATTGTGCAGGGTAGCTGGAACACGGGTGTGTACCACCACACCAGGTTCCTTTTTTTTTTTTTTTTTTTTTAAGAGAGAAGGTCTCACTATGTAGTTCAGGCTATCCTCAAACTTTCAGTGATCCTCCTGCTTTAGCCTCAAGTACTGTGATTACAGGTATACATCACCACACCTGGTTATCAAATACTCTTAAAACAGGTTATCAAATACTCTTAAAACATTTTGCCGCATAATATCTTATCTTCTCTTTTTTTTTGGAGCAGTGTGCATCTAAGCTGTATACATTATGTGAATTCACCTATGTACATGCTTGAACATATATTTGTCAGAAAAAGCATTATTTTACCTAAGAAATTCAATAATGCATAAGGTAGGGCTCATTGATATTTCCCAGATTGTTCTTATAATAGTCTTTATAGCTTCCTTTGAATAGTTTCTGGTGATACAGATCAATCATACTTACCTCATTTTCCATGAATTCTGGAATGATTGATAACTCGTCAATTAGTAGTAAAGTAACTCCAGGGTTATTTTTGTTTTGCTTCAAATCAAGTGCTTAAAGCTAAGTAAAACTTGCTAATTGAGACTGCTACTTTTACAGAAGAGCCTGAAGTCTTGACAGAGCCTCCAAGTGCCACGACCACTACAACCATAGGTATATCTGCAACCTGGACCACCCTGGCAGGCTCCCATGGTAAAAGAAATAATACCATAACTACAACCAGTTCAAAGAGGAAAAACAGGAAAAATAAAATTACCACAGAAAACGTTCAAATTATATTTGATGATCCACTACCAATTTCATACAGTCAGCCAGAGAAGGTGAATGGAGAGTCCAAGAGCAGCAGCACTAGTGAGAGTGGTGACAGTGACAACATGAGAATCTCCAGCTGCAGTGATGAGAGCAGTAACAGCAACAGTAGTCTGAAGAGCGACAATCACTCACCAGCCGTGGCCACCACCCCTGCAACCAGCAAGAAGCAGCCCTCTGTGTTGGTCACATTTCCCAAGGAGGAGAGGAAGTCTGTTTCTGGCAAGGCTTCAATAAAGTTAGTTCCACTTTTTATATTTACTGTCTTATAGTGTTATTTTAAACACCATCTACTAAATTACCAGAACAACAAAGTAACTTTTAAGACAATATGTTTTAGGCTAACATTCACTTTCAAGGGAAAAATAAGCTAATTTAGATTTTATATTAGTGAGAAATGAAGTTAATTTTACTGCATAATTTTAATTTTTACTGTTAATCCTAGCTTATGAAAAGTACTGATTATAACTTCGCAGAGTTGTTCATTTGTGAGACAAGGTGTCATGCAGTTCAAGCTGTCCTTGAACTCACATGTAGCCTAGGATGGCTTTGCACTTGCAGCAATTCTCCTGTGTCAGCCTCCTGAGTGCTAAGGTTCCAGGCTTGTGCCACCACACCTGACAACAGAAGTTGGTAATTGTGATTCTGCTTAGTTAAAATTGATCTCAATGTAGTATCTTCTTAAAATTGGCTCTGAATACTGAGGAAAAGGTAGGGGTGTTGATATATACCTGCAATCTCAGCATTTTGGGTGGAACTGAAGTAAGAGGATCACTGAGCTCAAGGCTATCCCAAACTACATAGTGAGACCCTGTGTGAAAAAGAAAAAGTGGAAAACAAGGCACTCATTTGTTCACATTTTTAAAAAAAGATCTAGTATTTAACTTAAAACTTTGTAAACAGACTTACCTATATCCTCTCAATGTAAGTGTATTAAATTATATTTCTATTTAAGCTCATATTCTTTTACTATTATGATTAAATAGAAGAATACAATTACATAGTACATTAATTACCATTTAAAAATTCTGCAACTATTCTGTATTTAATGTACTTCTTTTTCCCTCTATTAGATTGTCAGAGACTATCAGTGAAGGGACCAGCAGTTCTCTGTCTACTTGCACAAAATCTGGCCCATCTCCCCTTTCCTCTCCAAATGGGAAGTTAACAGTGGCAAGTCCCAAGCGTGGGCAAAAAAGAGAAGAAGGATGGAAAGAAGTTGTAAGAAGGTGAGTGCTTCATTGCTTCCTTTTCTTCCCTTTTTGTTTTTTTTTCTGAGACAGGGTCTTGCTATTTAGCCCAGGCTCTCCTCAAACTCACAATGTTCTTCCTGCTTCAGCCTCCAAATTGCTGGGGATAGTGTGCACCACCACCATATTCAGCATGTTTTTCTCATTCTTATGTGCTCTTGTGTCCCAGTGAACTAGTTTTACCTCACCATTAAATTCTTCCTTCTGTTTCCAAGGTTTCTAACACATGGTACAAGGTGGAATTTAACCAGCAGATAGGACATTGCCATATTTCAAATTGAAAAGAGTATATGTTAATACAATAAGAATTAAGATAGGATATGACCAGTTTTAAGCTTTTGATGAACTTATGTTCAATAACGTTTTAGAAAATCATTAAAACTTATTTGAAAGAAGAGCTCCATCAAACCAAACTTGTTTCTGTTAACTCCTTAGTGCACTGTGCAGTTTTCCTTTGGATGTTGGACCTTGCTTCCCTTGCCGTCTTTATCTGCTTCTAGCTCACTTGTATGCACTTGCACTTAGTCCCATGTACCCTCTCTTCTGAACTACTTGAAATCAACATCAGCATTCTTTCTACAGGAGTAAGGTGATTCTCTTACTTCTGTATCATATTTTTTATACATTTAATATCTGTGAGTAATGATCTCTAGCCAATTATCCTGCCCTTTGAAGAGAATTGTCAAATTTATATGTAAAGAAATAAATCTTTATTAGAATATGATCATTTAGGGGTCAGGTATATAGCTTAGTGGCACACAACCTGCCTGGCAAGCATGAGATCCTGAGTTCAGTTTCTGGTACCAAAACAAAATAAAATATGGCCATTTAATAGGCCATTTTAAATACATAAATACAAGGTGGGTGTCATGGCACATGGCTGTAATCCTGGCACCAAGGATGCTAAGGCAGGAGGATTGCCATAATTTCAGGGCCAGCCTAGACTAAGTTCAAGGCCAGCCTAAACTACATAGTGAGACCCTGTGTCAAAAAAGAAAAATAAAACAACATACATAATTTACTTGTTCTGTAAAGTGTAATGAAGTGCTTGTCTTTTGGGGAGCCATTTTTATTTTATTTTATTTATTTATTCATTCATTCATTCATTTATTTATTTATTTATTTATTTATTTATTTATTTATTTATTTTTGCTGTGCTGGGATTGAATCCTGGGCTTGTTCACCTTAGGGAAGGTATACACTGCTCCTGAGCCACACCCCAGCCCTCCTACTCTATTGTCTTATTAGAGTGTTAACTGCCTTGTCAGGAACTGACATGTACCTTTGCAGAACTTTCGTATTTGAAATTAAAATGTAGTTTTCCAAGTGTTAGGTGGATTTTGCTTTTTAAAAAAATTCCTGTGGGTTTTCTTTTTTATTACATTACTAAATATTATTTGGACAATTTGTATATTTGTAAGTAGTCAGTTTAATACCACTTAGAACATAGAAAAGAAGTTTTATTATCATTCTTCTCATTATATATTAGAGAATTTTAAAAAGAATGAGTAAAACATTGGCCTACAAGAAGCCTTCGTTGCCCTTTGAGGCTAGATTTGATTCTTGACCAGCATTTCCTTACAGTGCCTTTGTAAAGTACTCATGGCACAATCCTGTAATTTTCCTGTTTGGTGTCTTGTGTTTAGTATATGCAGGTAGACTCTGGGCTGCCATCAGCATCTACATTATGTCAGTGCTCATCTATATAGTGTAAGTTTTACAGGGGAATGTGAAAGATGATCATGAGAAATGGGGTCTTAGCAAGATAAGAGCCATAGGGAAGTCCATCTGTGTGTCTGTCTATTCATCTGAAGTGAGAGTAGACAGAAGAGGCTTATTTAACAGTAATTTATTCTCTATAGGAAACACTTTAGTAATGCCATTTCCTCTCATTTTAACAACTGATGTTCATGATTTGTCTTACATTACTAATTATATTTGAAACTTTTAAACAGATCAAAGAAAGTGTCTGTTCCATCAACTGTGATATCCAGAGTGATTGGAAGAGGAGGCTGTAATATCAATGCTATTCGGGAGTTCACTGGTGCACATATAGATATCGATAAGCAGAAAGACAAGACTGGAGACCGGATAATAACGATAAGGCAAAACTTTGTTTCTTATGTTTGTCCTTTTTATTGCACTGTAGCTTAGTGAAATATACCCATTGGGGCTTTTAGTGAAATTTCATGTTAATGATACACTTAATTGGAAACTTTATGCATGTTCAAACACATGCTATCATAGTTTTCTCCTAGATGATACTCTTATGGAGTGTTTTAAAGAGTTTATAAAGGCTTTCTTTTGCCTTCAAAAACATCCATTTGAAAAGTTTAATAGACTTCTGTACAAGTGTGTATGTATAACAAAAGAGTAGATTGTATTTTCTATATATATAAACTGTTCAAAATGACTTTATGTATATGTGATTGGGGATTCAACCATGCATGCTAGGCAAGCATTCTACTATTTAACTACATTCCTAGCCATTTATTTTGATTTTATTTTATATAGGATTTCACTAAGTTACCTAGGTCTGAACTTATTATCCTCTTGAATAGCTTCAGCAGTAGACTTGTGCTACTTACCTGACTCATATGCCATTTGGGTAGTGGGGAGGACTTGGTCTTTGAGACAGAATCTCACTGTGCAGTTCAGGCTGGCCTTGAGCTCACTTTGTAGCCCAGGCTGGTTTTGAATTTGCAGTTATCCTCCTGCCTCAGTGTCCCAAGTGCTGGGATTACAGGCATGTGCCACACCTGGCTTCATATGACATTCTTAAAATTTATTCTGAGTATTAAGGATTGCATTGCCAATGCGTTTTAAGCAGGGAGTTCCACCTCTCTTGTTTTGTTCTGTTGTGTTGTGTTGTGTTGTGTTGTGTTGTGTTGTGTTGTGTTTTGAAAGAAAGGCTCTCACTTTGTAGCCTGAGCTGGCTTCAACATTCAGGCAGTGTTCCACTCCCTTTCCCTATTGCTGAAATTACAATTGTGTAACACCTCTACTGCTTCACTTTTGTTTTTCTGGGATGGATGGATGGTTGCATGGATGTATGGATGTTTTCCTGGGATGGATGGATGGATGGACGGACGGGCGGGCGGGCAGACAGATATATATAGATATATAGATATATAGATAAAATTTTTGCTGTGATAGGTGTTTTGTTAATATGTAGAGAGAGCAAGAGAGTTTTTTTCTTTTTAAGGGAGGATCTCACTTTGTAGTTCAGGCTGGCCTTGAACTTTGCAGTCTAGACTGACCTGACTCACAGTGTTCCTCCTATTTCAACATCCCAAGTACTGGAATTAATAAGGCATTTTTCACCATATCCAATTTGTTTTATTTTTTTAATACGGGATATCACTATGTAGCACAGGCTGGCTTCAAACTTGACATAATTCTCCTGCCTCAGCAGGAGTGCTGAGATACAAGACTGTGCCATTACACCTGGCTCTGTAGCTTTCTGTGAATATTTTCCTGAAGATCCAACATCAAGGTTTGATAATATAAGCATTTTTTGGCATTGCCAGTATCCCTTATTTTGAGATTTCTTCCCAGGGGAATAATTATTTTACTAATAGAGTACGACTAGTGAATGAGGTCATCTCAGATACCAAGTTTTAGATAAAATAGTATTTTTTAATCAGCTGTAATGTATTCCTTGTATATGTATTTTATTTCATTTTTTTTATTTTTGCTCTGCTAGGTGTTGAGCCCGTACAGGGCCTTGCACATGCAAGTTGGAAGCCACTCTATCACTGAGCTACACCTCCATCCCCTTTTGAATTACTGTTAGTATTGATCAACAATTTAAGTTGATTATTGATTATATAGGATCATACTTTTTATTTTATTTCTCGGAGTACCAAACATTGAACTCATGGCCTTTACGTTGAGCTGCTTCCCCATCCTTTTTTATTTATTTATTTTGAGACAGACTCTTACTGAATCTTGAAGTTACTAGGCTGCACTTTAACTCACCGTCTTCCTGCTTCTGCCTCTCAGAGTACTAGGGTTACAGGTATGCAGTGCCATACCTAGCTAATATATGATTTTATACATAGTGGGTTTCCTGACCATAATATATTTTACAATAGGAAACTTATTTCTAAGGAAATAATAATGAAATTAATTATAGAAAATAAGTCACTTATTTCTCATGTATGTAGTGTTAATTCAATACAGTTTACAGCTTTGTTTGCAGGCTATTAAAAAATGGTTAGAAGATAGCTGCTAAACTTTTGTCTGTTAATACATATATTTGTCTATACACATGAAAGAAGGTAGGCTTTGTATCATTAAAAAGTAGGAGAAATTAGGCCTAATTTTTTTTCTTTTGTTTTGGTCAACATATAGGGGTGGTACCGAATCAACAAGACAAGCAACACAGTTGATCAATGCCCTTATCAAGGATCCAGACAAAGAAATTGATGAACTTATTCCAAAGAATCGTTTGAAAAGCTCCTCAGCAAATTCCAAAATAGGGTCATCAGCACCTGTTACCACTGCTGCTAACAGTTCCTTAATGGGAATTAAAATGACAACAGTAGCTCTGTCATCAACATCTCAAACTGCCACAGCACTCACTGTGCCTGCAATTTCTTCTGCATCCACTCACAAAACCATTAAAAACCCAGTGAATAATGTGAGACCTGGTTTTCCAGTTTCTCTTCCATTAGCATATCCTCCTCCCCAGTTTGCACATGCTTTGCTTGCTGCTCAGACTTTCCAGCAGATCCGTCCACCAAGGTTGCCCATGACCCATTTTGGAGGTACTTTTCCACCAGCTCAGTCCACTTGGGGTCCTTTTCCTGTCAGGCCTTTGAGCCCTGCCAGAGCTACAAACTCACCTAAGCCTCACATGGTGCCTCGCCATAGCAATCAGAACAGCAGTGGTTCTCAGGTGAATTCAGCAGGTTCTTTAACTTCAAGTCCAACAACTACAACCAGTTCATCAGCTTCAACGGTGCCTGGTACATCTACAAATGGCAGTCCAAGTTCACCTTCTGTCAGAAGGCAGCTTTTTGTCACAGTTGTAAAGACATCTAATGCCACCACGACAACAGTCACTACCACAGCAAGCAACAATAGCACTGCACCCACAAATGCCACATACCCCATGCCTACTGCCAAAGAACACTACCCAGTATCATCCCCGTCTTCCCCATCACCACCAGCCCAGCCAGGAGGGCTTTCTAGAAGTAGCCCTTTGGAGTGTGGATCAGTGTCTCCAAATAAAGGAGCTTCTTCCTCCGAACAGGAAGCAGGTAGTCCACCAGTAGTAGAAACAGCAAACAGTCGACCTCCAAATAGCAACAGTTCTTCTGGGAGTTCCTCTGCTCATTCTACTCAGCAGCAACCTCCAGGACCTATTTCTCAGGAGCCAAGAGCACCTCTTCAGCAGTCTCAGGTTCCTCCCCTGGAAGTTAGAATGACTGTCCCTCCTTTAGCAACAAGTTCTGCTCCAGTGGCGGTGCCTTCAACTGCCCCAGTGACTTACCCTATGCCTCAGACACCAATGGGATGTTCTCAGCCTCCTAAAATGGAAACCCCTGCGATTAGACCACCCTCTCATGGCACAGCTACCCCTCTCAAGAATCCAGCTTCAGTGCAGAATTCATCTGTTGCAGTCCTCAATGTCAATCACATTAAAAGACCTCACAGTGTTCCCTCCTCTGTCCAGCTACCTTCAACCCTAAGTACACAAAGTGCTTGTCAGAATTCAGTACATCCAGCAAATAAGCCTATCGCTCCCAGTTTTAGTGCCCCTTTGCCATTTGGGCCCTTTAGCACATTGTTTGAAAATAACCCTACTTCTGCTCATGCCTTTTGGGGAGGATCTGTTGTTTCATCTCAGTCAGCTCCAGAATCTATGCTATCAGGAAAATCCTCGTATTTGCCAAATTCAGATCCTTTACATCAGTCTGATACTTCCAAAGCTCCAGGTTTTAGACCACCATTACAGAGACCCATTCCAAGTCCCTCAGGTGAGTTTCTGTTCTCTAACTGGTACTCCTTTACAGAAGGAATATGAAAGCTGTTGGTCACTTTGTTATATTTTGCTCTGCAATTGAACTGTAAAGATAAATATTCTCATGTGTTTTGTCATTTGTCTGTCTCTTATGTTGAGGATTGTATTCAGTGTCTCATGCATATTAGACAAGTGCTCTATTACTGAGTTACCTCTTCCACCTAGTAGTGCTGGAGTCAGTTAAACCAAGGGGCTGTTGTGTAATGTGTGTAGTGTAATGATTTGTTTATTGACACAAGATTTTGCTTTATTACCACTCCCAGCAGTCTGCAGTCCTACCTCAGCCTCCTAAGAGCTATGATTAAAGGCATGAGCCACCATGCCTCGCAAGTACAGTAATTTTTTTTTTTTTTTTAAGCTTTTTTGTTTTCTGGGCATAGTGATATAATCCCAGCACAGAGAAGGCCTGAGGCAAGAGGATCACTGCAAGTTCAAGGCCAACTTAAGCTGCATATTGAGAACTTGTCACCAGAAAAAAAAAAATTCTTGTTAAATCATTTAAAAATTAAACTGGGCATGGTGGTTCAGGTCTCTAATCCTAACACAGTCTGAGGCAAGAGGATTGCGGGATATTCAAGTCCAGTTTGGGCTACATATTAAGTTCAAGGCCAAAGGCCCACGAGATAGCTCAGCAGGTTAAGCGAGATAGCTCAGCGGATTAAGCATTAAGCTCTTAGGTAAGCACAGGGTCCAGGGTTTGATCCCTGGCATGCATACCACACCGCCTGGCACCTGGGTGCACTGAACCAATGATGGAGTGGTGGTGCATGCCTATAATCCCAGCACTAGGGAGACAGAAAACAGGAGGACTACTAGGAGTCGAAGCTGCACAGTGAGACCCTGCATAAGGGAGGAAAAAAAGGTTAAAGGCCAGCCCACGCTACATAGTAAGACTGTGTCTCAAAGACGCCATAAATGAGTAAGAAATTTAAAAAGATGTAGCTCAGTTCAGTCCCCAGTATCACTAAATAAGTTGCTAGATTCTAGACAGTGAAATAAACAAATCTTAGTCAAGCTAACTGCATTTCAAATACCTAATAAGTACTCACTGTTACTGTCTACCATATTGGACAGGAAAGATACAGAACATTTCCATTATCATAAAAAGTTTTGTTGGACAAGACTTAATATATAAGATCCTAAAGTCTTTTATTGTATCTTTTTTTTTAACATTTTGCTTTGATTTTTTTTTTTTTTATATATGGATGGAAGCAAGTTCTGTAATTCCTCCATTTTACCTGTAAATAAACACCTTACATAACATGATAAAGCTGAGTAATTAGTATTGAGACAGTTTTAGGAACTAAGCTATAGATGTCACTAGTTTTTTCAGTAATACTGCAAAGGGTGCCAAGTGGCATGTAGCACATTAATAAAAGCATTTCAGTGAGTTGACAATGATATGCAATGGCCTGTGAGCCTAATCATACCTGTTGTGCATTTTTACAGTATAAAAAATTGTTTGTGATCAGATATTACTAGTTAGGCCAGACTGGTCTCTAACTCCTGGCTTAAGTAATCCTAGGCACACAGCATGCCTGCTAAAAATAATGTTTTATAGAAGGATAATGTGACTGTGCATTGTGGCACACCCTGTAATCCCAGCACTCTGAGCGGCTGAGGCAAAAGAAATACAAATTCAAGCCCAGGCTGAAAAAATTTAGGGATTTACTGAGACACTGTCTCAGTTTAAAAAAAGGGGGTGGGGGTTGTGAATATAGCTCAGTGCAAAGGCCCTAGGTTCAATCCCCAGTAACCCCCACCCTATTGTAAATACTATATAACAATGTGTAACAGCACTAAGAAGCTGAGGCAGGATAATCATTGGGAATTTGAGACCAGCTTGAACTACACAGCCAAATACTGTCTCCAAAAATATAATGTGTGACACAGAAAATTTTGAAATTCAAATTTCAGTGTTCATAAGGAAAGTTCCACTGAAATCTCATCTATATTGCTAGAGGTAAAACATCCTACGACAGAAATTTCCAAGTTTTAACAGGAATTCATTTATCTTGGCCTACTTCTATGATGTATACATATAATAAACACAAATTGTAAATATTTATTTGCTGATAGTTGATCGAATATTTGTATACTGTAAAAAGTTTCTCGTGCTAAAATACAATTGATAGTTTTGGTTTTTGTTTTTTTTTTTCAGTTTTTAAAGATTGTTGTTTCATTTTTGTAGTAGTGAGAATTCAGTCAAAATACTATATTTTAGTTGATGAATTTAGAAATTCCAAAATGAAGATTCAAAAAAAGAAGTTTTTATTTTGTGAAAAGGTAGAAAATCTGTAACTAGTTATGTAAGAACCTGGGGTATAGTGGAAGGAGTTGCCTGATTAGACTCAGAATTAGCATTGAAGTTGAACATGAAGAATTTATTAAAAGAAAATATTGCTAAATTCAGATAATTTAGAATTGATTTCCTCCTTCCTTTCATTACACAGCATCTCCTTACTTTGTCCTGAACCTCTTTTAGATCCTAAGTTTTATTCTTTTTCATGATTCATTTTGTGTTCCATACTGCTGCTTGCTTTCCTTCCTGCTGCCTTTTGTTTTTCCTCTGTCTTCTGATCATTGTTTGCTTTTCATTTCCTTTCAGTTCCTAACCTACATTTTCTTTTATTTTCTGCATTTTATTAAATTATTACAAGCTGAGTTTCAAATACTGATACGTTAATCTTGAATACTTTGTTATGTAAGTTCTCAAAACAGCAATGGTTGTCTTCACAGCTACTACACTCAAGAAAAGCAACTTATTGGTACTCAACTCCCTAATACACCGTTTATGCCATTTCTGAAAAGTATAATTTATATTTGAAATTCATGTTGCATTGTATTAATCAGTTCGTAGTGACAAGATTGCTATTTCGTTAGCTGTGGAAAGGATGCTTAGTTAAAATAGGAATACTGTATTTTTTCTACTACAGAATCTTTTATAGAGACTTTATTCCCCCCTATCGGCTTTTGTTTTTGGGGGGTTTTGGTTTTTTTCTAGTTCAAGAGGATGAACCCCGGGTCTTTCACTGAGCTATATTCCCAGTCCTTTTTAAAAAAAATGTTTGTTTGTTTTCATTTTTAAAGGATCTTGCCAGATTGCATGGGCTAGGCCCAAACTTGTGATCCTCGTCACCTCTTGAGTGGTAGGCATATGCCACCATGCCTGGTTCCTATAAGTTTTTAAGGATAAAATTTTTATACAACTTCTTGGCCTTAGGCCTGTTTAAATTCTAGATAATGATATTATAGCTACATGTAGCTCATAATAGCTAACAAAAGACCAAATAATAAAATTATTTATAAAAATTTTTCCTAAAGTGTTTCTTTTTATAAGGTTATCTTTTATTTTTAACCCATTCCCAGGTATTTTTTTTTTTATTTGTATATTCTAGATTTACATGACAACCATTCATCATAGGGAATTTGTGCCATGCTGCTTTTTTTCCCATTCCCCTCCTGTCCCTTTAATCCCTCTTCCCTTCCTTTTTTACAAAAGGTTTATTTCCATTTTTCTCTTGTATTTTTTTTCTTTTCCCCTTCCTTTTGGTTGTCTTTAGATAATGAAGAGATGACAAATGGACTGAAATAAATGACCAAGTTATTTTTTATTATTATTATTGTTCTATTATTTTGATATAGGGTCTTGCTACATTGTTCAAGCTGGCCCAGACTCACTATGTAGCCCCCTGCCTCAGTCTTTGAGTGCTGCGATTATAGGTGTGTGCCACCATGCCTGGCAAGATTTTTTTAACTAGTTGAAATAATTTGGGGTATATTTGGGACCTCTCAGAATATTAGTTTTGTCTAATTATGACTCTAGGTAACTTATGTAAGTAATGGTCTTCTACATTGTAGGTATTGTCAATATGGACTCGCCATATGGTTCTGTAACACCTTCTTCTACACACTTGGGAAACTTTGCCTCAAACCTTTCAGGAGGTCAGATGTATGGACCTGTGGCACCCCTTGGAGGAGCACCTGCAGCTGCTAACTTTAACAGACAACATTTTTCTCCACTCAGTTTGTTGACTCCGTGTTCATCAGCATCCAGTGGTAAGTATTACATATATAATTTCAAGTGAACAATTTTCAGAATGCTTTTTTATACAATGATCAGATCTAGGGCTTGATGCCTACTGTTAGTCCTGTGTGTTTCTTTGATAATACAAGGTTTCAGCCTACTGCAGTGGTACACACCTGTAATTCTAAGTACTTGAGGGGCTAAAGGTAAGAGGATCAAGAGTTCAAGGCCAATGTGAGGAGTATAGAGGGGCCCCATCTCAAAAAAAAAGTTTTAGGTTTTTAAATCATTGTAATCAGTGGGTTTTTTTAATTATTGAAATTAGGGAGTTTTTTGTTGTTGGGAGTTTAGGTTTTTTGAGTGTGATGCTAAGGCCCAAAACACAGTCCCATGCCTGCCTACTGGACAAGCTGTACCACTGAGCCATATTCCACACTCCATACCCATTCTGTTAATTCACTTTGTATGTGTATGTGCATACTAGGAATTGAATTTAGGGCCTTTTCCAGACCTTTTTATTTTTATTTTGAGTCAAGGTCTTATTAAATTGTCTGAGTGTGCATGGATTAAAGGCATATACCATTGTGCCTAACCTTTGTGAGCACAACTACAGAGGAGAAAAAATTCCAACTTTCAAAGTATAAATACCATTACCCTTTTTATCCAACTTTAAATTTACTATATAAATAGTACAACTGATTTTACATTACCAGATGTGAGTTGTTAAGTCAGATTCTGAAGCACTGTTTAAGATTTTCAAACTAAGGAATGTGAGTTAACAACGTAGATAGTTCAACTTGAGTTACAGAATTCTGTAGTAAGGTGTTTTTTGTTCATTTGTTACAATTTTTTGGAAAGGAGGGGCACAACAAAGATCTCAATTTGCTTTCTCCTCTATCTTTTAAATTATCAGATTTCTTCTAGTTTATATTAACAGAATAAATAGTGAACCTGTGTGACTTGAGAGAGCAAAAATTATTTAAATATTTGAGAGACACTCAAAGTATATTGTTGTCTTAGTTGCTTATTACTGGAGCATAGTATCCATCACCTGTAAGTTAAGGAGGAAACTTTTGTTTTGGATTTCTGTTTGTAGGGGTTTCTAGTCACCTGGCTCCAATCAGCTGATGTGGCATGCTAGTGAAGAAACAGTTCATGAAGAAGCAAAGAGGGATCAAGGGAGGAGGAAGGATAAATGTCCTTTCGGACTGTGACCCACCTCTTTGTATCAGTCTTCACTTTACATCACAACCAGCCATGAGCCCATCAGCTATGAATCCAGTGATGAGGTTACACATTCATGATCCAGTCATCTCCCCAAAGTCCCACTTTGGGCATATGAAGCTTTAGGGGAAACATATAGGTAATAAACCATAATATTCTTCCCTGGGCTCTAAAAGACATACACACATCCATTTATGCAGAATGCTTATTTTCATCCATCAGTAAGAGTTGCCTAAGTCCTAACAGTTTCAGCATTGCTGAAAAGTCCAAGTCCAAAGACCCTTCTAAGACTCAAGGTAACATCTTAGCTGTGATCCCTTGTAAAAATGAAAAGAGCCAGGTATGGTGGCCTATAATCCCAGCACTCAGGAGGCTGAGGCAGGAGAATTGTTGCATTCAAGCCCCTAGGCTACATAATGAGACCCTGTCTCCAAAAAAAAAAGTTTAATGTTTCTAACATAAAAACATTCCCACAGAGGGATAAATGGAGGATAGAAAGAAATGGGATGAGAACAAGACCAAAATCTAGCAGAACAAACAATCCTATAGTTGATGTCCATTACCTAGGATAATTGGCAAGTTATGTACTCTAGAAGGCTTAGCATTACCAGTGCAGTGATTGGAGCTGTGTGAAGTGATTGGAGCTTTCAAGGCCTCTGTTTTGGCCTAGCTTTTCTTATTCCTCACATCTTTCCTCAGACAATCCACATTCCTGGCTTTTCCAGATTCCAAGGGTCTCCACAACACCTCGGACCTCACTTCTAAAG
Source organism: Ctenomys sociabilis (assembly GCA_004027165.1). NCBI lineage: Eukaryota > Metazoa > Chordata > Mammalia > Rodentia > Ctenomyidae > Ctenomys > Ctenomys sociabilis. The sequence goes on from PVKA01000367.1 coordinate 177,329, forward strand.
CTTCATGATCTTAGTGGCACTCTTGCCTGGTCTTTCAGGCCTTCTGAAATCTGAGTGAAAGCCTTCCTGACCCCACAACTCTTAGCTTCTGCATGTTACTTAAAACCAGTGCCACGTGGATGAGATCAAGGTCTGCTGCCAGCTGGAGTGGTAGCTAAGCCCTTTTGCATCTTGCTGGTCATTGCAGAGGCTCTTAAAGCCTGGATTGCTGAGCACAGTGAATGAATTCTGGGAGGTCAGTTTCTACCCTTAGGCTGCCACTTTTGTGGAGCACAGGGCCCCAGGCTCGCTTCTCAGCAAAGTCTTTCCACCTTTGCAAGTTTGATGCTGCAAAAAGTGGGACCTTGCTTGTGCCTCTGTGCTATCTTTGCAATGGCCCAGTTCAAAAGTTCTTGGCTTTTTAATGCTAATCTGTGCACCAACCAACTTTTCCTCTGTTCCATCTTCCTTTTTTGTATTTTAGGACAAGGTCTACATGGTCTCATTGCATAGATCGGACTTGTAATGATCCTCCTGTTTACAGCCTCCCCTGTGCTGGGATTACAGGCACATGCCACCGCCCCAATCTCAATTGCTGACTCAGCAAGTCCCAGGGGCGGGGCTAGGGCTAGTACTGGTGCTGGCGCTGGCACAGCAGGCCCACAGATCAAACTCCCTGCCCCTGCATCTGCCTAAGCAGGTGCTTTAATCCAGTGAGCTATTTGGCCAGCCCCTCCTCTGTTCCATCCTTGCAGGCCACAGTTTTACTAGAAGTTCTTGTTCAGCTAAACTTAGAAGTTGTCATATTATTTATTCTGCTGGACAATTTGCTCTTGATTCTCAAGGTAGAGCTGGATAAAAGTCCCCAGCAATAGCCAGACCACTGCCTCAACATTAGATGTCTTGGAATTTATTCCACCAGATTAATTAGTACACTCCCTTTAGTCTCCTCTGATATTTTAGGACAGGAACAAGATGCAGACAAATTTTCTGGCAGAATATAACATACATGGTCTGGGTTCCAGTTCTCAGTGCAGCCATTGTTCACAACTGAAGCCTCCTGATCTTTGCATTTTTATTAGCATTATGGTGTTCTGAGCTCTGTACAGACTCTCCCATCAAGCTTGATTGATAGCATTCTAGGACTTTCTCCAGCCAGTTTCTCCAAACTTTTCCCACAAGCCAGTTCCAAATGCTTCTTGAACCATACAGCCAGGTAGTATCACAGTAGTGACCCCACATCTCTGTTAGCAAAATCTGTCTTAGGTCGTTTTTGTCTTGAGACAGGATCTTGCTGTGTAGTTCAGGTTGGCCTTGAACTCACTACAGAGGTCAGGCTGGCTTACAACTCATGGTGATCCTGCTGCCTCCGTCTTCCAGATGCTGAGATGATAGGTACGTGCCATCATGCCTAGCTTTTTAGTTGCTTTTTCTAACACTAGAACACAATATTTGACACCCACAAATTAAATGAGGAGGGAATGCTTATTTAGCTCAGTTTATAGAAAATTCAGTCCATAGTCAACTGGCTCCAGGACAGGGTGGCATGGCAGAGGGCATCACAGAGAAGAAATAGCTCATAGCGTGGGAGGCAGGAAACATAGAAAGATTAATGCAGGAAGAGGATGCTATACTTCTGGGTCATGCCCTCTGACAGATCTTTTCCTAGCATATTTCACTTCCCAACATGACACCCAGCTATAAAGCCATCAGTGTGCTAATCTAGTATCACACAGCCATAATCACATCACCTCCCCAATGTACCACCTGTGTACTCATGAGGCTATGGGGAGACATCTAGACCATGACAATTGTAATAGAGCATAAAGTAAAGCAAGAAAGAGGTTTTAATGTTCATTATCCCAGCACTTAGTAGGCTATAGCTCAGGAGCACTGAGACTTCCAAGACTACCCTGGATGGACTACACAACAAAGAATCTCAAAAAACAAAGATAAATAAATTACATAAAAGAAATGCCAAGTATAGGGAAACATATCTTGATCCCAGCAATTTAAGAGGCAATGGCAGGAAGATTGCAAATTCAACCCAGCCCTGGGTAACTTAGTGATTTAAGTGGGCTGTCTCAAAAAATAAAAAGGGAGCATTGTGGATTGTAGCTCTGTATGAAGGCTGTAAATTCAGTAACCAGTACCACTGAATGAATAAAGTTCCATCTTCAGTATCAACAAAAAAGAGAAAGGTAGACAAGCAGGCAGGCAGAATAGTTACATCCTACTATGAATTAGCTTCACTTATTAAAGCTGTATTAAATATAACATAAATTTCTATATGTAGTAAAGGAATATAGATATGTATTTTTAATACACACATACTAGGGAGTATTCATAGTTGTAAAAGTGAAAGATGATATTCTCAAGATTTATATTCTAACCTATTCAAGGGCTCTCTTTTTTAAGACAGGACCTTACTATGCAATTCAGGCTGGCCAGTAACACAGCAATCCTCCTTTCTCATCCACCTGAGTTACTGGGATTATAGGTGTATGTTGCTAGACCTTGTGAAGAGATTTTATGTCACATATGGTAATATAAAAATAAACCAAGAGGAAAGTAGAAATTACCAAAGAGCTCTTCATAAGATAGCTACTAGCTATATTTTTAAAAATCATAGTAATTTAAGTACTGAGCACTGTCGAAGCGAGTTGCTACCCCAGTAACTGTCAGGACAATCCCAGCATGAGCAGGTATGTGATTCCAATGTTTCCTTGTTCTCACATATAATGCCCACTGCCTAGGACTTGTAGGAGAAGGAAGTAGAAATAATGTGTTCATTATCTGCTGCCATTGCAGTTGGTTTAAACCTTCAGGGATGGGACGAAGGTGATGGATGATAACAGCAGTACCTGTGTGACAGTATATAGTGAAACCTGAGAAACAGTAGCATGCTGTGAGAGGCATACTTACATCCTGGATTCTGGGGTGAAATCTAGGGAGTCAGTGCAAGGGAGCCAGCATTCTTTAACCAGTGATTAAAAAATTACAAATACATTGTTTTTCCTTTGGTTCTCTTTTATGTATGTATGTATATTTACATTGTATTTTATAGAACGATTTTATTCTGTGCAATTTTTTTGATATTCCTCAGATAATCAGTTTTATCCTTAACATAGAATAAATGTGGAACAATGTCTTATTTGTGGACCTGAAACTATAAACAGTTCATTAAAATGTATATGTGGATGATTTCATATTCACCTGTTTATACATAAAAATGTGGGCTTGATTTTCCTATTCATTAAAAAACAGATGAGGCCAGGGAGATGGCTCAGTGGAATAAGTGCTTCCCTGGCAAGCGCAGGGCCTGAGTTCAATCCCTGATTCTACCAACAAAATAAAAATAAAAATAAAAAACAGAAAAGGTTAAAATTATAATATGGCTACCCTATGACATGAAATGTTTTTGGTAGTTCATCTTAAAATGGAATGAATTCTCAGGGCTGTTTTTAAGTATACTTTTAAGAGGTGCCTGTTTTATGTACTTACTGTTTATTAAATCGGGTTGTACATTGTTTCAAGAACTCTTAACTAAAATTCACCAAGTATGATACATTTTTTTAAATTCAGAGGTTTGGCTTTTAACGTATTATTTTTCTTTTTTTTTTTTTTTTTTTTTTTTTTTTTTTTTTTTTTTTTTTTTTTTTTTTTTTTGTCTTTTTGATTTTGCAATACTCTCACCAAGCTTTTTCATTTTGAAACAGTCTTGCTAAACCACTTACGTTGCATGGGCTGGCTCAAACTTGTGATCCTTCTACCTCAATCTCCCAGAATGCTGGAGTTACAGAATGGGCCACCATGTGCTTTTTGTAACAGTACAGCCATTACAGTGACTATATGTTGAATCCACTTACTCATTCTTATAGTGGAGAAGGGAGGGGTGATGGTGGAAGTGGTTGTGGCTTGGGAAAGTACTATTTTTTATTCTGGGGGATATTAAGACAACGTCTCCCTGTGTGGTTCAGGCTAGCCTTTAACTTGGAATGAACACCCTGCTTCAACCTCCTAAGTGCTGGCCACCATGTCCAGTTGCATGCTGTATTTTTGTTTGTTGTCTTTTTGAAACAGGGTCTTAGGTTCAGGTTGACCTTGAGTTCACTGTTGTAGCCTCTGCTGGTCTTGAATTCACAATGATCCTCCTGCCTCGGCCTCCCAGGTGCTGGGATTACCAGCGTTGCACTACCACACCTGGCTTGCATGTTGTATTTTAGGACAGAGTTTCTCCATGTAGTTGAGGCTGGTCTTACATTCACTGTCTAGCCCAGGTTGGTATCAAACTTGATATCTTCCTTCCTCAACATCCCCAGTGCTAGGATTATAGATGTGTGCCACCATGCTCAGCTATAGTTTCACTTGCTCTTTTAAATTTTTAAAATACATTGTTATAGAATGTCATGGAGACCATTAAAAATACCTACAAAAAATTCTGTACAAATAGTTCAAAAAAATACCCATATGTCTTTCACTTAAATTTACCGATTATTGAGAAGTATTTGTTATATTTATTTTCCCTCTTTTTGCTTTTTTGTTTTTGAACCATTAGGAAGTTAAGGTATAAGAAGCTGGGCATGATAGGACAGATATGCTATAATATCTGAGGCACAAAGATTACAAGTTCAGGTCCAGCCTGGCCAACTTAGAAATAGTGTTTTTTTTTAAAAAGGTCTCAAGGAAAAACCGAAGATGTATATTTGAGGCTTCAAAAATATGTATCACTTAATAGCATTCTCTTTTATAATCATAATGCTGTTGCCAAATAATTTACCAAATATAGATAACATTAATTTAGTAATAATAATGTGGTCCTTTTCATATTCAAGCACTCTCAGTTATTCCAGTAGAGTTTTTTTCTTCTTACATCAGAAACTGCTCAGGTATCAACACAGTGTCTCTGAGATATAAACACCCCTTACTTTGAGGTCACATACTGCTATGTAGTTCCGGGTGTCTTTGAATTTACTATCTAGCCCACTCGGACCTTAAACTCACAGCAGTCTCCTGCTAGCCTCCCAAGTGTAGTTTGGCTAACCTTTTCAAAAGTAATTTTAAACCGGCAAGAGTAGCACAAATAATCCTTGGCATGTTTTCCCAGACCTGCCAGTTGGTGATATGTGACATTTCTCATTGTCCCCACCATATAGATATATATACTTTTTTTGAACCTTTTTTTAAAAATTATTTCTGGTTTGTTTTCCCAGTCATTTTAGAGTTAATTGCAGATATCAAGCTCTGTCTTTCTCTTTGGATGTACTTGGTACAGGGTCTCACTACACAGCTCTTCACACTCAGTGATCCTCCTCTTTTTAGCCTCCCCAGCACTGGGATGACAGACACACGCCACCAAGCCCATTCAAGTTAGTGGGAGATAGCTCAGTAGAATAAGCGCTTTCCTGGCAAGCTCAGTTATGTTTAATCCCCATGCTTGGGGCTAGCAAGAAGTGGCTGCTTAGGCATGTGTGGAGACCACGGTTTGATTCCTGGCACCACATGCTTAGTGTGCCAGCTGAGCTAGCCAGAGTCCAGGTGTAGTGGCACATACCCATAATCCCAGCACTAGGGAGGCTGAAAGCAGGAATCACCACGAGTCTGAACTATATAGTGAGACCCTGCAACAACCAAATACATTAACAACAACAAAAAAAAAAAAAACTTTAAATCCCCCTGCTTATTTAGTCTCAAATAACCTAGAACTGTTTTCTTACTCTATGCCACCAATTGCTTGATGGCACTCTTTTTTTTTTTTTACACATTTCTTCATTATTAAATTTCATAATTACTGAGGTAAATCCTCTGAAAAGTATGGTGTAGCCAGGCAGGAGAGCACACACTTATAATCCAGCACTCTAGCACAGCCTAGGGATTTAGTGAGACCATGTCTCAAAATTGAAGATACAGCTCAGTGGAAAGGCCCAGAGTTCAATCACAATACTGAAACAAAACGTAGAACGTATAGTGTAATTTTCCCACAAGACACTTTTTAAAAAGTTGCAGTCATGTAACTGTTTACATGCTAACTCAGAACCAATTTCCTTTTCTAAATTTAGATGGAGTTACCATAACATCAGTACTGAGCACTAAGGGTGCCTCATTTGCATGTGCCCCTTTTAAGGTCCTAAACATGATTTTTTTGATTTATAATTTTGCAATCTTTTCTAAAAACAGCTACCCCAGACTATATATAAACTTAAGGTTTCACAAAACCTTGACCTACCCATCCTTTAAAAGCTATTTTTTCTTATAATATGGCAATGTAAAATATTGTATTTTACAATAACATCACTGAATTACTTTTTTTTACTTTCTGTATTGAGGATTGGATTCAGGATACCTCACATGCTAGGCAAGCACTGTACCACTTAGCTACATCCCCCATCCTGGGCCGGGGAGATGGCTCAGTGGAATAAGCACTTCCCTGGCAAGAGCAAGGGCCTGAGTTCAATCCCCAGTTCCGCCAAAACAAAGCAAAGTATCATCCTCCATCCTGCTTTATTTTTCTCTAATTGAAGGTATTATGTATAAATGAAAAAAATATTTTAGTTAGATTCTTTCCCTGGGAAGGAATGGAGCACCATCTAAGAAATGTCAAGGAAAGTATTATTTGCTATAAGCTAGCTGGAGATAGAGGCAGGATGATCTTAACTTTGAGCCCAGCTTGGTCGATTTAACCATTTGACAAGACTCTTAAATTTTTAAATAGTGAAAGGGATGTAGCTTAATTCAGAAGCCCTGGGTTCAATCCTCAGGACTGCAGGTGTGCGCGTGCATGTGCACATGGCAGATGTGTACAGAACATGTTTAGAATCATCCAGGACCTGGTGGCAGCTGTTTTTCTTTGGTGTATTTCTTTTTGTCTCTCTCATGATACATGACCTCTCATTCATGTTGTTTCTGTCACACCTTGTTACACTGCTTCCCCATATTATCTTCTGTATTCACCAGTTCTATGTTCATCCCCTGTTCCTTGTATAATGAATGTGATTGCTTAAGTTCACTTATAGCATACAATGGGCTGTGCTAAGGTCCAATGCCTGTGCTTAGGCCAGTAGGCCTGCAAGAAGAGAGCAGAAAACAGACTGATCCAAGAATGCTGGAGACTGGCTGCTTAGGTGGGGATCTGTAAAGAGGGCAAATCTCTTCAGTCAGGTGAACAGGACAGCTTCCTCTGTTCATTTAAACATCAAAGGGTTACTTTTCTTTCCATTTGTTTTTAGAAGGAAAAGGAAACCAGATCTAACATAGAGTTTAGGGGCAGACTCCCAGGGGCAGAACTAGGGTAAAGAAGGACTTGGTCCTTTTGCCATCCTGCCTTCCTTGTCTCCTTGCTCATTGTTCTGAGTTGTTTTTCAGAGATGCAAGTATATAATTTTAAAAAGCTTCTGAAGTTTTTCTTTTATGAGTCTATATTTCTGTTTTGTCTTTTTGAGACAGGGCCTCACTATGTAGTTCACTGTTAACCTTGAGCTCACTTTGTAGCCCAGGCTGGCCTTGAATTTGCAAGGATCCTCCTGCCTCAGCCTCCTGAGTGCAGGGATTACAGGCTTGTGCCACAGTGCCTGGCTCTTTTCCGAATTTTTTTAGAAGGAATAAATAGATCAAGGTATCTTCCCTAGCCAAAAGCTCTAGAATTCTCTTTTGTTATTTTTGGAAGTATGAAAAAATGCAGCTTTCCCTTTTATTTAATTTTAGCTTTGATGACCTATTACTTACCTGTCTTCTTTCCCTTTTACTTTCCCACTCTCCTTTTCCTGTTTTCCTCTTCTTCCTCACTCCCTCTCTGCTGTGATATATTGTTTTGTCTTGCTTTGTTTTTCTGCTGGAGATTGAACCCAAGGCCCTTGGAACAGTGTGCACTCTTATCCAGTGAGCTATAGCCTTAGCTATGTCTTTAATTGTTTATTTTGGGACAAAGTCTCACTAAATTGCCCAGGTACAATTTGACTTTTGATCCTCCTACCACTGCCCTCCTTAGTACTGGGATTGTAGGCATATGTTTCACTATGCCTGATATTGGATATTTATTTTTGCTTTGCTCCTGTTGTTCCTTTCCTAGCCTTCTGTTCTCAGATTTTTTTTTTTTTTTTTTTTTTTTTTTTTTGGTTTTTTGACACAGGATCTTGTTTATGTAGTTCAGGCTGGCCTTGAACTCACCCTTTCACCTAGGCTGGTTTAGAACTTGTGGCGATCCTCCTGGCTCAGTCTCCTGAGTGCTGGGATTACAGGCGTGCACCACCATGCCTGACTCCAGAAGTTTTTATTTTAGACATGCCTATGGCTTTGGCATTCTTTTGTGGGTGGTTAATAGTAAATGTACCGGGTCTGGGGAGATAGCTCAGTAGAATAAGTGCTTGCCTGGCAAGTGCAGGGTTCTGAGTTCAGTCCCCGGTAGCACAAAAAAAAAAAGTAATGTGCCAAATAATATAACAGATCTAAAACTATAAGAGATGGATTTTAATTTCCACCAGAGTTGAATAGTTTTCCTGCTGTATTTTTATAGATAACAAATCTGTGTGTTTCATGGAATTTTTTAGTTTGTTTTGTTTTGTACTGGTACTAAGGGTTGAGCCCAGGACCACCTGCTGGGTAAACAGGTGTTCTACCACTGAGCTACATCCTCAGCCCTTTTTAAATTTTATCTTGAGACAGGATCTATGTTCCCACACTGGTCTCAAACTTAAAATCCTATTGCCTCAACTTGATTACAGGCCTGCATCAGTACCAATTTATGTCTCATTTCTTTGTTCACCAATAATATTAACATCCTAATTATAAAGTATAAAATATTTTCATATACATTATTTTAAGTTCATAGTCACTACAGTTCATCAGGGTGGTGGTATCAGTTTCACAAAACATACCTGCAAGCTTTAATAATGGAGTTTCTCCTCAGCACTTACCAGCTGTACATTTTTTTGTTTGTAGTTTATTTGTTTTTTGGCTGGCTCAAGCTGCCTTAAAAGGCAAGTCTGGTGTGACATGTGGAGCTGGGGATCAGACCGAGATCCCCTGTGCCTGACTTGAGTTTGCCCAAGCAGGCACTTTAAATAATGAGCTAACCCACAAGCCTTATATATGGGGTTTTTTTTCCCATGATTTAAGAATTTTATGAAAAGGCTTATAAAAAATCATATGCAGTGCAACACATCAGTAGAATGCTTACTATTCCAAGTCCCATCCCTGGAAAAGGAAATGAAACATCCAGGTGGCTGGGATGCAGCTCAGTGGTACAGTATATGCCTGGTACATGTAGGGCCTTAGATTTTCCCTCCAGCACCACTCCAAAACAAAGTAAAACATGTAGCTAAGAGTATAACTGCACTTTTCTTTGTTTTCTAGATGCCCTAAAAAGTACCTTGGCCAAACACTTATATTTGGGAAAGCATAGAAACACTGTGCTTTTGTGTTAAAATCGTGTGTGTGTGTGTGTGTGTGTGTGTGTGTGTAGTACTGTGAAATTTGTATCATGTTTTACACAGAGAAAACTTTATTTATACAGTTACATAGACACTGGTCATAATGGCACACATCTGTAATCCCAGCACTCAGGAGGCAGAGGCAAGAAAATTACTGAAAATTTGAGTCCAGCTTGGGCTGCATAAAGCAAGTTCAAGAACAATCTGAACTACATAGTGAGACTGTCTCAGTTACTTTTTCATTTGTTGCTTGAACAAAATACATGACGCACAAAATTAAGGAAGGAAAAGCTTATTTAGCTCACATTTTTTGGAGGTTCTAGTCCATACTTGTCTGTCTGGCTTCCAGGCCAAGTGGCACATGGCACAGAACAGCAATTCATGGAGCAAAAAACAACAAAGAGCAAAGGGAAGGGCATCAGTTATAGCTTCTGGCCAGCCCCTCTCCCCTTCCTATATTGTAAACAAGCTACCCTAGGGCTGGGGGTATAGAACTCACACAATGTCCATGCCCTCCTCTTCTACAGGATAAGGAAGTTTACAAACTAAGAATCCTGGCTCTCTGCTGAGTCATTGAATTACTTATAAACTGCTCAAGTTGACATAATGTATCAACCAGTACAGAGGCTCTGTTTGGGGGAAAAAAGTCAAAATCATAAGTAAATGGGAAAAAATTACTGCTTGCCTCTTAATTAGTAGTCAGGTTATGAATAAATTGTAGATCTGAAAGTAAGTTTTTTGATTTTTACTCCTCCATCATTAATACCTTGTTGGGTTTTTTTTTTTGTCTTTTTGAGACAGGGTCTCACTATGCAGTTCAGGCTGGCCTTAAGCTCACTTTGTAGCTCAGGCTGGTCTCGAACTCACAACAATTCCTCCTGCCTCAGCCTCCTGAGTGCTGGGATTACAGGCCTGCACCACCACGCCCGGCTCTTGTTTAATATTAAATGTGTTTAATAGTTGAGTTTTTCACATGAATCCCAATTTTGATTGTTCTATTTTTCTTCTCAGTACTGTGCAAAGAGATTAAATCTCTAGTTAACATTCAAAGAAATTTTTATTTTGAGAGGGTCTCACTACATAGTGAGGCCAGGCTGGCCTCAAACTCAGTGGTCCTTTTGCTTCAGCCTCCTTAATACACCAACAACAGTCTCAAATTGACTATACTAAATTCATACCTTGTTTTGATAAAATTTAGATTATAGCTTCCTATTAAGTAGTTTTTCAACATGTATGTTTCTATGCAGCATCATTTTTAATTTATAAACTTGTTTTTTTCTTAACATAGACTTTCCAGATTTGATACCTTAATCCCCTTTTAATCAAAACATAGCCAAAATAAATGTTCATAAATGATAAAGTTTAGAAATGGCCGCACAATGATTTTTTTTCTTACCTCAGTTTTGTTGTTTTTCAGTTCAAATATTGTCATTGCTCTAATGTTATGTTTTAGTGTCAAGGATTAATTAATCTGAACATTAATTAGTTTAGTGGTTTATTATATGAATCATTCACTGCTTCACATTGACATCTTCATATTCTACCATGAAATCATGGTAAAATCACTTTAACCAAATTTTAATATATATATAAGATATATTACTTAAACATTATTTTCCTCAGAGAATGTTTATTTAAGATGTCTTCACAATTTAAAATTCAATTTGACAGAATTATATCTACAGATTACCCATATTTTAAAATGTCTCCTCCAGATTCTCCTGCACAGTCAGTGTCCTCTGGGGTTCGTGCCCCATCTCCTGCCCCGCCATCAGTACCTTTAGGGTCGGAGAAGCCCAGCAACATCTCTCAGGACAGGAAAGTTCCAGTTCCAATTGGGACTGAACGTTCTGCACGGATCAGGCAAACGGGAACTTCAGCCCCGTCTGTGATTGGGAGCAATTTATCCACATCAGTAGGGCACAGTGGCATCTGGTCCTTCGAAGGGATCAGTGGCAGTCAAGGTATGGTGTGCTACCTGCTCACTAGACGTTGTTTGCATTTTACTTTGGTGTTATAAACAGCATTCCCTTTATAATTATGTTAGACAGTCTGTATGCCTATCATTTGCACTGTTTTTGGATTTCTGTTCTCACGTAACCACCTGTATTGAATTTATCATCAGGCTAATGCCTACATATTAAGTTCCCAATTTATCATAGATTATATACCCCATTTTTTAAGTTCTTAGGCTTAACTTCCTTTAATAATTCTTAAGTAACTAGGTTATTTCCTCAGGTGGTATTATATTTATTACCTGCAAACAGGGAAATACTGATATATTAGAAGAACTCACAGTTTAATGTGCAAATTCTTAGTTATATTTCATTGTCTTTTTCTTGTTAAGATATTACCACTACTGGGCTGGGGAGGACCCAAGTTCAGTCCCCAGTACCGCATGCCTTGCCAGCTGGGAAAATGACATGGTGGCAGGCTCACACCTGTAATCTCATTACTGGGTAGACTGTTAAGACAGGAGGATCATTACATGTCTGAACTATGTAGTGAGAGCCTGTATCAGATAAATGAACAAGAAAATATCTAAAAAAAAAAAAAAAAAAAGGAAAATGTTACCAATTCTTTGTTTTAAAAAGAGTATTACACATTTTTGTCTCTGCCTTTTTTTTTCCCTTAGACAAAGTAGACTGGTGTAACCCTGGGATGGGAAACCCTATGATTCACAGGCCAATGTCTGATCCAGGAGTGTTTTCACAGCATCAAGCCATGGAGAGAGATAGTACAGGAATTGTAACTCCTTCTGGTACATTCCATCAGCATGTTCCTGCAGGATATATGGACTTTCCTAAAGTTGGGGTAATGGTGATTCAAATAAGCATTTTCATTTCTATGACCTTTGTTTCCCAGTAGATGAGCTGCAAACAGTCCAGAATCTAGTTGAAGTGTATATAATTTGTAAGTCTTAATTTTATTTCAGTTACTTAAAGGACTGTTTTTAACAAATAATTTGAAGCTAGTAGGCTTAATAACCTAATGTTCAGTCTGAATAGTCTATTGTTAAACCCATATAATAAAAAATAATTTTTAGATTTCCTAGATAATTTATACATTCCCCCGAAAGTTATAAATGTATCAGATGTGCTGTTGCTGGATTTTGTAGAGAGAGTGTGTGTGTGTGTGTGTGTGTGTGTGTGTGTGTGTTTGAGGCAATCTCACTATGTAGTCCAAGTCTGCCTCTTGCCTCAGTCTTCAGAGTGATAGGAATATAGTTATTGCCACCTTTCCTGGCTAGCTATGTGGTTTATCCTGATTTGTTTACTTTTTTATTTTTCTTTAAATATCTGTTTTAAGAATATTGATTCTATTGAGAAAAGTAAACAGTAACTTGAATGTTATTTCTCCTTTGATTAAGGGTATGCCCTTTTCTGTATATGGGAATGCAATGATCCCTCCAGTTGCACCTATTCCTGATGGTCCTGGAGGACCCATATTCAATGGCCCTCATGCTGCAGACCCTTCTTGGAACTCACTGATAAAGATGGTTTCAAGTTCCACAGAAAATAATGGTCCTCAGACGGTAAGACTAAAGTGTCCAGCAAATAAGTACTGGGTTTTATGAAATAAAATACAGGTGAACAAGGTAGCAAGAGAGTTTGGAGACTGTGGCCAGTTGAGGAAAATGAGGAAGATTTAATATAACTGAAATGTAGCAGAGACATGTGGGAAGTGGTACTAACCATAGTAGTTTGAGGTTAAAACTATGGAAGGATAGATAGTAGTTTGAGTATAAAACCATTGGGTAGCAGATGGTAGGTAAAAGATTTTAAGGTGCAAATTACTTTCATGTAATTTTGAATTGATATCCCATGGGTTTTTTTGGTTTGTTCTATTTTGGGTTTTTTGGGTGTTTTTTTTCTGAGACAGAATCTTACTCTAGTTCAGGCTAGCCTTGAACTCACAGCAATCCTGTTGGCTCAGCCTCCTTAGTGCTGGTATTACAGGTGTACACCACCACACACAGCTGTGCTGACATCAATATTTAGTAGTGCTGGGAAAGAGACCAGTATAGTAAATATCAAAACCATATATAATTAGCTGAAATCTTTTGTAATTCATTTGTATATTTTAGCTTATTGATGCATGTTTTAATATCTGACTCATTCTCTTTCCACAATCATAAATGTGAATATGAATATGTACAGGTAATGATTTTTTTCTAAAGATGAGACAAAATAGATCCTGCATAAGAAGTAAAAAGAAGCCTATGAATACTACAGGTGTGAGGTGTATACCACCTAGTGGAAAGCCCTTGCCTGTTATGCATAAGGCCCCCAGCACTACAAAACAAAATTTTTAAAAAGCAGTTTGACATTGTTCAGTTTGCTAGTATGTTACAAATTGATTGATACTGAGAGGTTTTATCATTTAGTTTAGGTACTAAGAGCACTTCATTAATTAGGAGTTTAACCAAATATATATTTAATAAGAAACATGTTCTTTGTATTCCTAGGTGTGGACTGGACCCTGGGCACCTCACATGAACAGTGTGCATATGAACCAGCTGGGCTGATGCAGATGAGCTTGTTAGCCTGCAGATTCCTTCTCATTCAGAGGAAATCACAAGTGGCCAGAAAAACAATTATGCTCCCAAATCATTCTACTGATGTGCTTGACTGAAGTGTGTAGGCTTTTTGCAGAAGAACTTACTAACTGACCTATTTTCTGTGAACATTTGTGACTGCCCACTCCCCATCATTGGCCATTTTACCTTAGTTAGCATTTTTTTTCTTATCATTTTTCTTTTTTTCTTTCCTTCTTCCCCTTCAGACATAACTTTCTGTTGAAGCTGTTCTTTGGCTGGTTGGTTTTAGTACTGTAAACTGCTTCTGAGCAAACACGGAAATTTAGCAAAATTATGTGAACTTGATCCTGAGGTTTTAGAATGACAAATAAATGTACAATTGTTTACATAACAAAAAAGGCTAAGCAGAAAGTAAATTTCAATATGTCAGTATAGAGGCTCTACTTTATGTAGACTTAAATTAATGTGAGATATGTACCTTCATATTCAGAAATCTGGATGTTTCCTTCATACATTAAACTATTAATAAGCATCACTTTCCTACTTGTGTAATTTAAGCATAAAGTGTGATGGGCATTATTAGTGCTTGTTTCCTTATGTTGATTTAAAACACCGAGCTCACTCTCATTTGGATTTTTTTGCAAGATGCTTACAGAAAACATTTCTTACTTTTCCCTATCTTTCTATTACCTGTTTTCACCCTTTTAAAATACACACTATTTCTCTCTTTACTTTCTTCTGCCCTTCCTTTGGCCATGTAATACCAGTATAAAATTCCCTAGATGAAAAGACTGTAAGGATGTTCACATGTAATGGTTGCTCCAGTAGTTTTTTCAAACCATAAAATATTCAGACATTTTTAAGGCTATAGAAGGCCACTGCTGTTCCCAGTCAGCATATACAAGCTCTTAATATACTGTTCATGATTACAAACAATTGAGTGTAGTATTCAATTTTCAATAATTCAGTGAGGTTTTTTGTTTTTTCCAATTCAGAAGGCTTCATGCTCTCCATGCTTACATATTATCAGTGAAAAGGGTCAACAGCCGGGCGTGGTGGCGCATGCCTGTAATCCCAGCACTCGGGAGGCTGAGACAGGAGGATTGTTGTGAGTTCGAGACCAGCCTGAACTGCATAGTGAGACCCTGTCTCAAAAAGACAAAAAGAAAAAAAAGAAAAGGGTCAACAGCTAACTTGGGCCAAGTAATAAAGTTTGTTTTTGTCATTACAGAAATTACTGTAGATAAATGGATATGCAATTACAGTGCAAAGTCTCCATTTATTCATTGGGATTTATATATTCCATTCACTTGAAATAATAAAACAATAATGTATCCAAGAATATGCCCCCTACCCTGGTTTCTATGGGAAAATAAATTGGTTGAAATGTATAAGTAAAGCATGACAATGAAGTCATGTATACATGAATTAATCTTTTTAAGTTAAACTCAAATTCCACACTGGTAAAGAATAAGCATTAACTAAATTCAGGTAATTTCATTAAGAATAGACAGTTTTAGTATAATTCTTTGACAGCCTGATTAAAAGCATCCAAAGATAGTTTCACAAACATCTTGAAGTCTATAAAGAGCACATTACTGTCTTTTAATTTAGGACATGATCTTACAGTATTTAAATTTGTCTCTCCACCTATGATTAATATGCCCAAAGTCAAAATATTTACTAAAACAATATAACACTTTATTAAGAAAATAGGATGTAATATTACTTAACAGACACTCTTGCCAGTATTCTGTATTTTTTGTGTTAACTGAGTTCATTTCTACTTATCCTTTGGAAGAACAAATACTGCTCAACAGTTATTATAACACAAGTTGATGTATCACTGCATAGAATTTCTTACTGTGAGCTGTTCTACTGAGAGCTGTGGGAACAGCACCTGTATTTTCTCAGCTTGTGGAGCTGTGGGGTGGGGAATTAGGTTGAAATTTACATTTTGGAATGAGGCTTGTGAAGTATAGTTTGTGGTTTTGGAAGACTGTCATGGGAACATTTTTTGAATACATTTTTTACATTTCAGATGTAATTCAGTACATTTGTATTTGAATACTAAGTTTTTTGAGACAGTGTAGGTCGGTTTTCCCCCATTTTAGAAGAATGTCATATTGTGTATGTACACACACATGATGTTATTTCTTCTTAATTTTAAATGATTCAAGTCATTTAATTCTGAGAAGTAACACTTAAAACCTAAAATAGTATCCTAGTAATGATACAACCTGTTTATACAAACACTTGAGGTCATTTTGTTTACCACTGCCAACAAATCCCCATTTCATACCTTCTCAGCATTTAAACGCATCTGAGCCATGTGTAGTGGCACAAGGGTGTCATCCCAGGTTGAGGCTTGAAGATCTCTACATGTTAAGTGCCAGCCTAAACACCTAGAGCCTGATTCCAAAAAAACCAGTAACAACTGATTTTGAAATGTCTATTTTCCACTACAGGAAATAAAATCATTTTTATAATACTCATTTTTCTGGAGAAACAAAAGATACATAAAATGTTGATGCTGTTTTATTAGTAACAATAGTATATTATCTTTTACCTCATTACTTTCCTGTATCATTTTGGTTTTTATTTTGGTTTGGTTTGGTTTTTGAGACAGGGTACTTACGTAGCCCAGGCTGCCCTTAAACTCACAGTGATCCTTCCACCTCAGCCTGGAATTACAGTCATCTGCTATATATACTTTTTCAAAACGGGAAAAGTTAAACAAAACTGAGAAACTCAAGATTGAAAAACTAACTGAAATTCTCTAATTGATTCTTTTGTTTTCACTTTAATGTTTTTCATAAATCATTCACATGTACTATAGACCATCAAAGTGTGCCATAATTATTTTTTAGTAGAAGAAATTTTAGAATGTATTTGGTGTATTTAGGTTATACTGGGAAAATTCTGTATGCTCATGAAAAACATTGCAGTGATAAATGTTTGCTTACACAAGTTTCAGATTGAAGACTGGTATCACTTGAATTTTGGGTAAGTGAATATAAAAGTTTCATTGTAGCACTGATACAATTCGTTATGTGATGAGTGCAAGATTATACCTGTGTTGTTGGGTTTCATGTTAGACTTCTACCTAGAAATGAATTTTTTTAAAAAAGCAAACTTTGCATCTTTAATATTTGAAAACCAGTAAAAAAGATGACATGATAAAATGCTTTTCAATGCAAAGGGGGAAGAGCTAATTCTGTATTAAATAACTTTCACTTTAAAAAACTGTGCTTTATAGAAAGAAAACAATAGCTGGGGTTGGTGGCAAATGCCTATAATCTCAGCACTTGGAAGGCTGAGGCAGGAGGATTACCATGAGCCTCAGCTACATAGTTTAAACTCATGGCAAGATCCAGCCTCAAAAAAAGAAAGAAGATATCACCTGAGTTAAAGGGTCCCCTTTAACAGGGCTGGCCAGATAGCTCAGCGCATTAGGCAGACCCAGTGATGAGATGCCATGCTTGCTCTGCCCCCAGGACACACTGAGACAGAAATTGAGACCCAGTGTGGTGGCATGCGCCTTTAATCCTAGCAGTTGAAGCTGAACACAGGAGAATCACTACAAGTCTGATCTGTGCAGTGAGACCCTTTACTAAATACAAAAAAGGGTCCCCTTTCACAATTGCTCATCACAGAAATGCTTCAGTTTTGTTGTTTTGGGGTTTTTTTTTTGGTTTTTTTGTTTTTGTTTTTTTGTTTTTTGTTTTTTTTTTTTTTGCGGAACCAGGGATTGAACTCAGGCCCTTGCACTTGACAGGGAAGAGCTTTATTCCACTGAGCCATCTCCCTGCCCCCACCCCTTTTTTCAAGGTTTATTTTTATATCTCTTTTTTTTAATTTTTGGTGGAACTGGGGATTGAAGTCAGGCCCTTGGGCTTGCCAGGGAAGTGCTTATTCCACTGAGCCATGTCCCTGGCCCATTTTGTTGTTTTGAGAGGAGGTTTCTTTATGTAGTCCAGATTGATTTTGAATTTGTGGTGCTCCTCCTACCTCAGCCTACCAAGTGCTAGGATTACAGAGGCAGATGCCATGGTGTGGGGGTTTTTTGTTATTAAGTTGGTTTTGGGGGGTTTTTTGACAAACATTTTAGAAGGCATATTTGCAAAATGTAAGATCTAAAATTACTGTATATAGTAATTATTCAAATTTTGAGCAAATTAGTTCAGTTTGCTGTAACAAACATACCAACTGGATGGCTTAAACAAATGATTTCTCATGGTTCTGAAGGCTGTATTGTCCATCATTGGCATTCTTGCCTGTTCAGTTCCTGATGAGAGCCTCTTTCCTGGTTTCCAAGTACTCTTCTATTTCTTCACATGGGGCATATTCATCTCTTTTATGTTATATAAGGATACTAATCAAGTTCCTGGGGGTTCTAGCTTTGTAACCCAATTACCTCCTTAAAGATTCTATACCTAAATACTAACACTGGAGACGAGGGCTTCAGCATACAATTTGTTGTTTTTTGAGACAGCCTTGCTATGTAGTCAGACTAGCCTCAAACTCACAGCATTCTTCCTGGCTTGACGTCTCAAGTGCTGGGATTAGAGGCATGTGCCACCACACCTGGCTTAACATACACATTTTTAGAGAGCACATTCAATCCACTGCAAACTTCATTCCTGTGTTTAGCATCATCCTGATGGTTATGAACAATTTCAGAGACTTCAGACAGGAAATATAAAATTGTTCTATGAATACATTCTAATAAATACATTTAAATTGAAAAACTGCCTCTTAAGAGCTGAGCATGGTGCTGCACTTCTGTAATAATTGCACTTCTGGATGCCTGAACAATTCTGTCATTTAGGGAGACTCTGTCTTAAAAGGCTAAGGACGTACCTCAGTGCCAAGGTCAAGAGTTCGATCCTAAGTAGCACACATGGAAAAAAAAAAGGACCTTTAATACATCTACCAAATGTCATAGTCCAGCCACAGTACTGTACAGCTTTGTTGTGCAATAGACGGTTTGTTTTGTGCTGGTTTGAAATCAACCTAGGACTTAGGTGTGCTTTATCCCTGAGCCAGGATATATGTGGGTTTCCCTGGAAGCTGTGATTTGCTACTAGCCAAGGAGTATTTCAGGGAATGGTTTCTACAGAGTGGGTGTCAATTTCACATCCTAAGAAGAAAAATAGTAGATGATCCATTTAGGACTGTCCATATGTCACTTTATAAGGAACTCAGTTTGTAATATAACTAAAAGATAAGAATAAATTATAAATGCTGATCTTTTAAAAACATCTTACTACCCAGACATGGTAGCATATGCTTGTTAATTCAGCACAACAGAGGCTGAGGAAAGAGGATTACTATTTCAGGCTAGCCTGAACTGCATAGTGAGAACCTATCTCAAAGAAATGAAATTTTGTGTTGCACAAGTTTATCTGGATGGGCTCAGTGGTAGAGTTCTTGCTTTGCATATACAAGGCCATAGGTTTGATCCCCAGCACCACAAAAGAAATTTCATCTGTAAACTACTGAAAATCATTTATATTAGCTGCTCAAATATTTACATTAACATTTTATACTGTACTTTGTGACTCAAAAGATACAAGATCTCACAATGTTGGACAGCCAAATACATAGACAACATTTGTATTGGGCTTTAACTTGAAAATACTTCCAATATTATCTAGCAAGTAGATAACAAATGAGAAATATGTTTATACCCAAACCAGGCGCAGTGGTGCATGCCTATTACTCCAGTACTTAAGAATATTGGGGGGATCGCAAGAGCTCAAGGCGAGTCTTGGCCAATAGTCTACAAAACATACATAGTGTGTGTCTATATGTATGAAAGCATAAATTTTATACATTTTACTTTGGTCATTCATAGTTCACAATTTGAAATTTGATACTTTTCTGTATGGGATTATAATACCTGAGTAGGGTCTGTGACAGGAAAAGTGAACAGTAAGTGCAGGCCATCTGGAAAAGCCCATGCTTGGCTGATGACAGCCACAGAATCAAATGTTTTTGAGATTTGAAGAGTTTAGAAACTTACGGTTTCTTCTGCGAGTAACACGTGTGTAAATGTGAACTTTAAAAATATATCGCAAAAATTTTTTTCTGGTTTAACCATAAATTATTTTCAATACTATGCATGCTAATCAAATGCTGTACCACTGGTCTGTATTCTGAAGTGTAAATACAAATCACTTGGGGACTTTTTGTTTTTAACTGTAGGTTGGTCTTAAAACTCACCCGTGCTCAGCCTGAGTATTAAAATTACAGGCAGGCGCCACCATTATGTTTTGGCTTTTAAACAGCTTTTCTCTCTACACAATATTACAAGTTCAGACTTGGCTAGTGGTGGCAAACATATAGTGTGTGTGCTGCAGAGGGCTGGTTCATTGAAATCTCTAAAAGGTAAGGGTTAGGTAAGGGCAAATCTTTACAGAGAATGCATACGCATATTAATTTACTTATTATAATTTTTAGGTAATGAAATTACTATTTCAAATTGAATTTGTTTCCGATTTAAATCAGTAAACAATAGCAGCTGTTTTTCTTTGTTGGGGGGCAGGGTTTTACTATGAAGTTCAGGCTGGCATGGAACTCATGGGGATCCTCCTGCCTCAACCTCCTGCTGCGATTACAGCAGGATGTGTGCCATCCAGGCTGGTTGTTTTTTTAACTGAATATGTAAAAGACTGATTATTTCTTTTAGAAAAAAATTTTTCTATAGCGTACAGTGGTTACAGAATTTTAAAACGAAGGTGCCACTTTTTCTGGTCTTGTGTTTACGTGTGGTACGAGGGGACTTAACTGTTACCAGCTGGTTCCTTTAGAAATGGCCTGTTCACGGGCCGGTCTCCAGGGCCTTCTGCCTCCAACAAAAGACAAGCCAAACTGCATCAGCGTCTACTGGGAAGTGGTACACGGGCGGCGAAAGGCCGGCTCTGCCAAGCAGGCCGTGGTGGAGCTAAAGAGAAGGAGCGGACAGCGCTCCTGCCTGGCCTCCCTACTCCTCCCAAGCCGCCTGGGCCCCTGCAGTGCCCTCAGAAACGCAGTCTCCGAGCTGCCCGGCCCTGGACCTAGCGGCAATCGCCGGGCTCAGCTAGCGCTCCACAGCCACTGCAGGCCTCCTGTTTTCTGGGCTGGTTTGCCAACCGTCCTGCCGCGGCCTCCCGGGGAACGCCTCAGCTGTAAGGTCTCTGTAGCGACTTCCGAGGAAACTGAGCTGCGGTCGAGGCTGCAGCTGACGAACACACGGCAAGCCGCGCTCCGGACGCTACGACCGAACAGGCAGAAGCGGGCTACGCCGCTGGGCATTTCCCGGGAGGCCGAGAGTCGCCGGACCCCCAGTCTCTTCCGTCATCGCCAGAGCGCCGTACACGTCAAGGGCTCGACCGGGCGTCGGTGCGCACACGCTGAACACGCGGGCTGCGGACGCATGCGCGCAACGGCCAGAGCAGAGTACCGTGGACATGATGGTTCGCTTTCGCAGTCGGTGGCCCCTGCAGCTGCTGGCCTTGCGGCTCCGGGCTCGGCTCCCCTCGCTCCCGTTGGCGGCGGCCGCAAGCCCCGTGCTGACCCCAGGTGGCTGGTATGAGGTGCTGGCCGTGTCGGCGCCTGTGCGCGCGGCGGAGGAGGCACTGCTGGGTGCGCACGCTGCAGGCCTGCCGTGGTGGGGCGCCATCGCGCTTGCCGCCGCCGGCCTGCGCGGCCTCACGCTTCCCCTGGCCGCCCAGCAGCGCCGCGTCCTGGCCCAGGTGAGCGCGGGCGGCAACGTAAGAGGTTTAACCAGATCCTGCCTCCCAAAGCAAAGAATAACTAGCAGTTTGCAAACTGTTTTTTTTGTTTGTTTGTTTTTGTTTTTTGGAGATAGGGGTCTCTGTGTAGCCCAGTCTGGCCTGGAACTCGAGAAGATCATCCTACTTTAGCCTCTGGACCACTGGAATGACAGGCATAATTAATAGCCTGTTTAATGGGAGAGGGAGTTGTTTTTTTTTGTTGTTGTTTTTTTTTTTTTTTTTTTTTTTTTTTTTCTGTGGATTGAGTGTAGCAATGCTTTTCTTGCCTGCTTTACCATATTCGAGTACTTTGGACAGCAAAGTTAGTGATTTAAAAACAGGATAATAAAGGTTTTTTCAAATATAGGCTTTCAAAAAGTGGCATTCATGTTTTTGAGATGATTGTCATTTTTTAAAATGGAGGAATAAAAGGAATATAGTAGCCTGAAGGCCGAATGAATTAACACGGGGAAGGAAAAAATTAAGTTTACTTTCGGTTTGGTTGCCGTTATGGTTTAGTAAAGGGTATAATAGTGTTATTTTCTCCATTTACTATATATATCTATATTTCTATATCTATATCTATATATATAGATATAGATATAGAAATTAAGGGAAGAACAGTAAAGCCCAGAGTAGTTTTCATATAGTCCTTATAACTCTATGGAGTAGGTTGTGCTACATATATCTCTGAATCCTCCTGCCTCAGCACGGTGCTGGGATCACAGGAATGTGTCATCACACCCATGTTAGTTTCTTGACATGGTAAGCTACATTTTTAAGTGAGTTGAGGAAATAGTAAAATTATGTGCAGTTGTGAGTAAAGATCCTTTATGTGCTCATAACAAATTACTTTTCTTAGCTAGGTGGAAAATTTGCAACCAGAAATAAAAATCATTGCCAAGCGTCTTAACCAAGAAGTTGCACTTTGTGCTCGTCAGTTGGGGTGGTCCAAAAGAGTTTCCAGGTAAGTAATTTTATATGTAAATGGAGATATTCTGTATATTGTAGATTTAGCAAGAAATTAGTTCCTTTTTTTTTTTTTTTTTACTTCATATCACTAAAGCATGATCATTTTGCATTTGGACTGAAAGGAAAGAAAAGCAAAAGTAAGAACAGGAAGATGGCTCAGTAGAATAAGTGCTTGCCTGATAAGCACAAGGGCCTGCTTTCCATCCCCAGGTTCTGGCCAAAAAAAATAAAAAAGAACTTGTTTCTGTTCCATTGTTTTTGTGTGATTGGGTGTAGAACCCTAATTGCCTTTTGTTGGCAAGTGTTCTGCTGAAAGATATCCTCAGCCTTAGAGACTTAATTTTAAGACAGGATCTCACCAAGTTAGACAGCATCTAACCATCTATCTTAATTGCCTATGCTAGTCTTTTTTTTTTTTTTGAGACAAAGGTCTCAATTTGTAATGTATACTTGCCTTGAGCTGGTTATGTAGCCCAGGCTGGCCTCAAACTCATGATGATTCTCCTGCCTCAACTTTCCAAATGCTGGGATTAGCCTAGTAGCCTCAAACTTGACTACAGTTGTACTTAAGGGACTCCAACCCATTGAAGGAAAGACTTGTAATCCAGTGATGACGGTGGTAAATTAAGTGCTGTAGCAGCTCTTCAGGGAGGTACATTTGAGGGCTTCCTGCCTGTTTGCAGGTCATCTTAAAGAGCAAACAGTTCATTAGGTTGGGTACTTCCAGAAGCATACTGATGTGGAAGGCTGATGTGTTGTTCAAAATTCCCTCAAGAGTTCAGAATGTGCAGGTGTATGTATGTAGAGAAGATGCAGGAAATAAACTGGGAAAAGGCCATTAGTGTGTACTATCTTAATTTAGCGCACTTGAATTTGATTAAATTCACCAAAATTATGAGTGATGACCTGTTTGTCTTGTACAAAATAGTGATGTTGCAGATATGACTGAACATTTGACCCTTGAAACAAAAGACAAGAAAGAAGTAATGGATGGGTATGCAGATTGAAAGGATCTTGGTGGGGGAGTTAATTGGGAAGTGAGATCATTATGGTGGTCCAGAAGCATCGACAGTGGTGTGTGGTCCAGGACAGAAACACATTGCTGCAAAAGGTAAATTTAAACCCCTAGAGAAGTGTTTGGCTAGCCTGCAGAGATCAGAGTGCAGTGTGCTTTCAGTTAGTCTCTGACAGTAGTTGTAGTCACAGTGTAACAATGGTGATATTTCCCTTCCTAAAATCTGAATGGCCAGCATGAGTGTCTCCTGTGAGGATGGATCGCTGCTAGTTAAGTGAAATTTTCTCATTGCCCTTTTTTCCTCTTCCTTCAATCTAGGCTTACTTATCTAAAGAATATGAGGAGGCTTGTTTCAGAGCTATATGTTCGGGATAACTGTCACCCTTTCAAAGCCACTGTGTTGGTCTGGATTCAACTTCCAATATGGATCTTCATGTCTGTTGCCCTCCGGAATCTGAGTACAGGGGCAACACATTCAGAAAGTAATTATTGTAGAAGTCTACTTTTGCAATGGGAGGTGTCCAGCATTGTACTTCAGGGAAGGAAAAAAAATCTATAGTTTCTTTCTTTGGTTTTGTTTTGTTTTGTTACTTTGCAGTACTGGATATTGAACTTGGGAACTTGTTGCTTGCCAGGCAGGCACTTAAATTGCTGAGCTATATATGCACCCCTTTTTTTTGAGATAGGTTCTCACTATGTAACCCATGCTAGCCTCAAACGTGTGGCAGTTCCCCTGCCTCAGCCTCATGAGTGCTGGCATTACAGGAATGCTCCATCATGACTGGCTTCATAGTGTTTATAATTGCTATGTTCCTTTGAAATTGTAGAATTTGTGCTCACTTTGGCAGCGCATATGCTAAAAAGGGATGTAGAATTTAAAATCAGTGTAAACAGATCAGATGTTTTGAAATAACACCTTTGTGTTTTCTATGCAGGGATGGGTGGGTATCTACATGAATGAAAATAACCTGAATAAAACCAATGTAAATTTTCAATGTGAGAGACCTCTTGCATGAATTGCTTATGCTTTTATACTTGTGCTGTTTTTATGAATTGTGTTGTTTTATTTATGAAACTATTTCACCAGGTTTTTCTGCTCAGGAACAGTTAGCCACGGGTGGAGTTTTGTGGTTTCCTGACCTCACTGCTTCAGATTCTACTTGGATTCTGCCCATCTCTATAGGTGTTGTCAACTTATTGATAGTGGAGGTCAGTGATTTGAAATGGAATTACTTGTGGGGTTTAGGTTTGTTTTGTGCTCAGGATTGAGCTCAGGACATCACAGTTGCCAGGCAAACTGACCTAGTGAGTCATGTCCCCAACCCTGTTTTTTGCTTTTGGTTTATGTTGCTGCTATTCTGACCTCAAATATACATACATTTCAGGTGGTGGAGATGACTGTTGAAGTACAATTCAGACTCCTTAGATTCAGATCCCAGATCAGCCCTGACCTAGGCCAGTTCCATAAACACTGTATCTCAGAATTATTGTAATTAAAAAATGAAAAGAAAAAAAAAAAAAAGAGTGCACTGACTTCCCAAAAAACCTTCAGAATTTCTTTTAGCTCTAAAATTACATGATTTTAATGTTTTTTCCCCCTCCCCTCCTTTCTATGGATTGAACCCAGGGCCTTTGCATAGTGCTAAATCCTGAGCCCTTTTCTAATATATTATTTTGAGAAAAGATCTGACTGACTTGCCAGATTTCCTGGGCTGGGCTGGAGTTTTAGCTTTCCAGGGCATATACACTGTCCAATGCACTTAGTCTTACAGTCTGTTTTTGTAAAGATAGTAATTCAGATGCTTAATCCATCCAGCTTTATAATAGAGTTGTATTTTATGAATATATTAGTCCATGAATTTGTGGATAGGACACAGTTGTACTTGATTGCCATTTTCTTGCTAAGTGACCTTAGAAGAATTACTGAATTTCTTTATAAATGAAATAAAGAAATTTGTGCCTATAATGTATCATCACCTGCTATCTTGTTCAGTAGCATAGGAAGAGCAAACTTCTGTTTTCTTTTTCTTTTTTGCAGTACTGGGGATTGAACTTAGGACCCTGCACTTGCCAGGCAAGCTATCTCCCCAAGCCCCCACAAACCTCTGTTTTCATAAGCACTGTTTTCAGACTGCATAGACTGTAGAAACTTGAGAAATATTTTGTCAGTTGAAATTGCACAGACCTCATGTCTACCGATCCTGTTTGGAGAATGTATTCCATATTTTTATTTATGTGGACCTTATTTTTTCAGATACAAAAATGATAAGATTCAAAGGTCTTAGGTGAACATGTCTCAAGGGTGGGTCTTCTCCATGGCCTGTGCATCAGGTACAGCCTAAACATGGATGGTGCTCGTTAGCTTCTGTGCTATCTCATGGCTGGTGACAGACAGTATGTGCCAGGCTCTTCTTCCTTTTTTCTTTCTTTTCTTTGGTAATAAGAATGTTACTCAGGACCTCACTCTTGCCAAGCACGTGCTGCATCACTGAGCTAAATCCCCATCCATGCCAACCAAATTTTGAAAGCAAGTCAAGTATGTAAATTCATTTCACTTCGAGTAACCCTGTGAATTGCAGGTATATGGGGACTTTTTTTAACCCCATTTTAAGGAAAGAAAAGTGGCACAAAAAAGTAAGACTTGTATGAGGTCGTATGGCCACTAACAGTGGAGGATACCTTCTTACCTTAGCTACCTTGCCTCTGGAATCATGATCTGAACAATTAATTCATTAATCACAGATGCTTTCTCTTTCTTTACTTTATACAGCTAAGTACAAAGTAAATAGCAGTCAGGTATAACTGTTTCCTATCCACAAATTCATGGACTAATAAATATATTCATAAAATACAACTCTTATGGGAATACAGCTGGGTGGACTTAGCTGTACTCATGACACTGAGGCAGAAGGCTCACTGAGTTTGATGCCAGCCTGGTATAGTGAGACCCTGTCTCAGGAAAGCAAAGCCAAAAACAAAGAGAACACTCTATAGAATTCAATTGACCTTGAACACACTATGGCCCAGGCTGGCCTTGAATTTACAGCGATCCTTCTGCTTCAGCCCCCTGAAGTGTTGTGGGGCAGCTACAGGCTAAAGATGAAAAACCAGTCATACAAATTTACCAATTTTTTATTTATTTGTCTATATTTTTGTATGATGGGAATTTAACATAGAACCCTTGCAGATGGTAGGCAAATGCTCTACCACTGAACAATACCTTAACTCGTCAAAAAAATCAACTTGTAAAGCCTGTCTAATTTAGTATGCATTTTAATAATCATTACGTGTGTGTGTTTTTTCTACCTCTTCAGCTTTTTGCTCTACAAAGACTCGGCATGTCCCGTTTCCAGGTGTGTGTCACTTACTTTGTGCGTGCTGTGTCAGTGCTGATGGTTCCCATCGCTGCAGCTGTGCCCTCAGTAAGTGATACTGGGTGCTCTACAGCATGCATTCAGTCCTATCCTGAGTGCAGACAGCCTGGCTTGTAGAGCTTCCTCTGAATACTGGGTCCTTTACTCCTTCTAAAATTCTGGGAGAACTAATCTGTCTCTGACACCAAGAAATAGTTAATCTTGCAAAATTCCTTACAAAATACTATGGCTATAGTATTTGACCTGTTTGACACATTGAGCTTTGTTTTTCTGAGTTTGATTTTACAGCGTGAAATTTTTCCTGTGTAGCCAGAGCTGAGGTATTTAATACTAAAAAAAGAAAGCTTTTCAGTCCATATGCATTCATATAATTTAATCTCATAATAGTGCTGAGTTAGGTTCAGTTGCCCTTGTTTATACCTAATTCAACTTTGGACAGAAATAGAAAAAGGAATGGTGGTGTTTGTAGTTATTGCAGTTTGTCATGTATTTTCTGCAGATGCCTTAGAACTTACTATAAAAGGAAGAGCTCAGATACATCTCCATCTTTACTCAGAGCCAACAACATATAGACCATTAAGTAGAATTTCATTGTTGTGGGTGTGGTCACACATGCCTGTGATTCCAGCACTGGGGAGGCTGAGACAGGAAGATCACCATGAGTTCCAGGCCAACATGGGAACACAGTGAGTTTGAGGCCATCCCAAACTCTCAAACTCTTAGAGACATTGTCTCAACCAAAAAGTGATTGCTGGTAGTTAATGTTATGCCAGCAAGTGCAGAAGTATTTCACAGTGCTTGTTTTAGGAATCTATAAAGCAATGTATTGTGTGTGTGCTGTCATTTGGATGTGATACTGTTTTTAATGCTGTTTAAAATAAGTGTCCTCATCTCTAAAATGAATACCATAATTCTGTGAGAATTAATGGCATGATGTTAAAGTACCTTTTATACTAATGTTATAAAATACTGTTATGGTTTTGGTTTGTGTCTTGATGTCCTCCCAAAAGCCTCATGTAGTTTTAGGTGGGACTTTTTTTAGAGGTGGCTGAATCTACCAATCAATATGTCATGGATTCATGGCTCAATGCTGAGGTTAAGGGTGGGTTATTGCTGGGTCCGTCTACTGTTTGTACTGGCACCATCCTAATCCCAGCAGTCTGGATAAGATAAAGGGCAAAAAAAGACTTATCTCCCCTTTTTGTTCTTGTTCACTGTCTTCTGTTGGCCATGAACTGTTCTGTTCCATGTGCCACTCTTTTTTTTGGAGCCAGCCAGTTATGTACTGAAACTTTACAGTGAGCCATATGAACCTTTTAGCTTTGGATTTTGAGAATTTTGTCACAGCAACAAGAAAAAAGTAACCAAGATACCATGACAGGGTGCAACAGTGAAGATTTGTTGCATTTCTGGAAACAACTTCAGTTGCAACTGAAGAAATACAGATGAAATAAATAGGTCCAGTGGTATTTTACTGAACAACTGAGTTCAAAATAACTAATCTAAAAACATTTCTTAAGACACCTAGGCTTGTCCTCTCAGAATCCTGTCAGACAGGCTGTCTATCCCTAGATTTTGATGTCCTTAAAGGAGGAACAGGTACTAACATTTATACCCTCTCCTTTCAGTCACTTGCCTTCTACTGGTTGTGCTCCAGCCTCATGGGCCTCATGCAGAACTTGGTGCTGTGTTCACCTCGATTTCGCCAACTTTGCCGAATACCGTTGACCAAGTCACATTCAGCTACTCCTTATAAAGACCTCTTTGCTGCCTTTTATGCCAAGTTCATATCAAGAAAATGACATTTCCCTATGATTTTGGAACAATTGCAGATGTCACTATCACATTTATGTATATAAATTTGGAAATTATTTAATTTGCTTTTATTTTTAAGTCAAACATGAAGACTATGGGTTAAAATATAAGCCTGATCTATTTGACAGTAATGAAAATCTTGTAAGTGGTAGAAATGTCATATGTCTAATTGTAATAGTATAAAAATAGAACCAAGTGTTGGGCCTATTTAGAAAATTATAACTTGTTAAGATTCCCAGAACTTTGGAGAATGAGAGAAGAAACCAAAGTGAAATTGTACTACTAAAAAGTCTCATTAAAGTTTTGTAAAGGAAAAGGATCATTGAGATGATTTTTAATAGGATAGGGAGGGTGGTGCATCTGTTTGAATATCTAATAAATTGGGTTAGGTTTTTTCTTTAGAAAACTCTGCTCACACTCTTAAGGACCTTCATTGGCTACCTTGAAGTCTTCTGGGGACTCATAGGCAGAAAACTTCGTGGAGCACACATTGAGATTAAACCAGTGTGTGGCTAGAGAAAAGGCCTTGAAGTCCATACAGTGGAGTAGTCCATGCACCCACCTCCCTAAGTTAAGCTTCATATCCCAGTGCAGCTTTGAGGAATAAAGAGTTGCCCATTCCTGTTTCCGAATTTAAGAATTGGAATACAGAGTACAGCACTACGTACTGCTGGAACCTGAAGTTGAGACTTTTGAGCATTGTTTATTTAGTTGAAGGAAGAAATGAAAATGTTAGCTGCCTATTGCAGAGGTGATTTTAACATGTTTGGGACAGGCTGCTATTCATATCAGTATGTTTCAATGCCTGTCAGTTCTAATTTCAGTTCAGTCACTCTTGCTGGCTTGAGCCATGGATGGTGTGTAATGAGCATCCCAGTGGTTTGTTCATTCCGTTTCCTCCAGGAGTCTTTGATTATAGAGAGACCAGATGTCATCTAGTCCTCAAGAAAACCATTAAAATGGTATAAAATATTTATAATTCAACTAATTTGTGGTACAACAATTATAAATACCTTTTATACACCAGCAATAGGGAAATGATAACATTTCCATGTTAAAATTTGGAAAACTAGTTACTTATAAATACATGATTCCTAATGAATACCTAAGCATAAATTTCTTTTATAAATTTGTTGGGGTTTTTTGTTTGTTTTGTTTTGTATTTGGTACAAAGACTCACTAAGCAGCTTGGACTCATAGTGATGCTTCTGTTTTCAGCCTCATGAGCTCTGGGATTATAGACATGTGATACAACACCCAGTCTCGATAGCAGATGGTGCCTGGGATTGAACCCTCATCTCTGCACTTGCCTAAGCAAGTGCTTAGTCCGCTGAGCTGTCTTCCCGTCCCTTTATAAGTTTTAAATTGGTATGAATGGTACCCATATTTTGGCAGTGATTCAAATTTAAGCTGCTAGCTAGATTTGGTCCATTTGTAGACTTTATTAATTTTACTAGTAAAAAGACTGGTAAAATGGTAAGATTTATTTGTACCACTTTTAGTGCCTGATGAGACAGGCATACATGCACTAGCAGTGGGTCAAGCCCACCTTAAACTATTGAAAGGAAGGATTACATGCTCTAGATACATGATAGGGTTTTAATGTAGGAAAAATTGACAGTATAGTTCTGTACCTGTTTAATTTAGAAATAGAGTTCTTGTGGAAATAGGAATAAATGTGACAAGCATTTAAGAAAATTGCTTATTATCATGGAGTTAGCATATGGACCAGTCTGAGGCACGCTGTTACTCCATCTGGGTTGTTCTACAATAAAATAAAAACAGGTACACTTCTGTGATTTCTGTTGTGTGATGTCTGTGGATTCCTGATACGGTAGATTAACTGATGGTCAACTTGTAACACCCAGCTGAACTGCGTGAGTGTGGTACTGAATATGGAAGCCCCTCCTAAGGATTGTTGCCAGCAGCATAAAAAACTAAAACTATGCTGTTGATTCTCCTGGACACACTTGTCACACTAATTTTCCAGATAGGAATTCAGCTGTACTCATCGGAGGAGCTCAGGTCTTTGCAGTCACTGAGGATGGCTGCAGGTTCTCTTCTAGTCCTGAGCCTTCCTGGCTCCAAGGCAGATCCCTCCGCCTGCTGGCACAGATTATTCATTCCACTGGTACAAACTCTAGCTTCCACCACCGACCTTTGGGCCTTTCCCAGTGCAAATTCTTGATACAGACTTGCATGAGACATTGGTGTGGGCTTTCGACCTCCAGTTGTACTGATGTAGTACACTGTTATAGAATCCAAGCCCTCAGCTGGATTCTTTGGGTCTCCAATGCCTGGACAGATCCCCGGTACTCTTCTGCATTTGGCTTTTTGAATGAATAGTATAAAGTAATCCTATAAATTATGTGTCCTGTATGAAATTATTCCCTTGCCTTAACTACAACACTTGGCCTAGTTGTAACCCATGTTCTTTGTTATTGGAGATTGAACCCAAGGCATTTACCCTAGTCCATTAAGTTGTCCAGACTGGGATTAAACTCATAATGCTTCTGCCTCAGCCTCAAAAAGTGAGGTTACAGATAGGCACCGCTACACCCATCCAGTTACAAAGTTTTTAATAAAAAGAATAAATATACAGAGGTAGGGGCCGGGGAGATGGCTCAGTAGGATAAGCGCTTCCCTGGCAAGTGCAAGGGCCTGAGTTCAATCCTTGGTTCAAAAAAAAAAAAAAAAAAAAAAAAAAATATATATATATATATATATATATATATGTATGTATGTATGTATATACACACACAGAGGTAGAATTTAGGTTGCTATATTTCTGTAGCTTAACTTACAGAGGTGAGACTGGATTCTTTTCCCACAGTGAAGGAATTGAAGTTTTTGTCAATCTTTGTTCTTTGTGGATTTCTTATTTGCAAACATGCATATTTGCTGAAAATCATGTCTCTGATATTAGTATTTCACAGGGCTTTCGGGATCATTCATAGCCAAAAATTTGGATCATATGAATCATGAACTTGGTAGAATTTGAAGAACATTTTTTAGACCATTCATGTGTTCTTTTTCACAGTTGATTTAGGAACTTTTTTTGTGTTTTGCCAGTGGTTTTGCTATTTAAAGTGACTTTCATGTGAACTTCCAAAGTACCTTTTGTTTTTGAGCCAAAGAAGACTGAAGTAGATAAGGAGAAAGTAAGGATGTATGAGTTACATGCTGTTCAGAGAGTTCATTGTTAGTGAACCAGTAACACTGATCTGTTGACAAAAATATGACATGTTCTGGGCTGGGGTAATAGATTGACAGTCTAAGCACCAGCGTGACTAGTGCAAGGACCCAGGTTCAATCCTTGGTACCGTATGCCATGTAGGCCCGGGAACCCCAGGCACATCTGTGCAAGCCCCAAAACCAGGTGTGGCACTTGCCTGTAATCCTGGCACTGGGGAGGCTGAGACAAGAGGCTTACCACAAGTCAACTGTGTAGCAAGACCCTACGTCAAATACATAATTAATTGGGTCACCCAAATAGCTCAGTGGATTAAAGCACCTGCTTAAGCAGATGCAGAGGCTGTGTTCAATCCCCCGCACGCTGTGCTGACCCCAGCCCTGGGGTGCGTTGAGACGGTGATTGAGAATGGACATGGTGATGTGCACCTGTCATCCCAGCTCATTGGGAGGCTGAACACAGGTGGATCACTATAAGTCCAATCTATGTAATGAGACCCCGTTGACCCTTACTGAAATATAAAAAAAGAAAATATAATTGTTTAAAAATTATTTTAAAAAATATAACGTGTTCTCCTGGAGCAGTAACTCAGTGTTGATCTTTACAGGAGTTTGTACAGTATGACTAGCAAAAGATGATTATTTGTCCAAGTAATTTTAGTTTCAGTTCCTGCTACTTCTGTTTCTTAGAAACAGCTGATCATTGTCATGCATATTGTAAGAACCAGTCACAACTTAAAAGCCAATCTGCCTCTACTTCCTGCTTGCTTATCCAATATGTCTTTGACCACATGAGATCATGGCCTGATATTCTGGAAAAGATGCTGAGCAGTTGACGTAAATAAATCAGCCTCCAAATCTTGGGCATCATTTCAGTGTTTCTGCTTGCTATTGCATCCCTACAGTATGTGCCCGATTTGTAGACATTCAAGTTGCAAACTCATAGATATGCCATCCACAGATGTAAACAAGGGCCAGGGATATAGCTCCAGCACAGCACCTGCCTAGCAAGCATGAAGTCTTGAGTTTGATTTCTAGTTCAAAAAGAAAAAAAAGATTTTGTCCATAGATGTGAGCAAATTGCAGAAGTAGCTTACTGTGTGCTGCTGTGTGCCTACTGTGCAGTGCTGCAGTGTACAGTGCCCACAATCTGAGATGTCCAGAAGCAAGAAGAAAAGCAGTGGCAATGTGGAGGGGACCAGTAGGAACTGCAAAGCAGTAACCACGGAAACAAAAATGAAAATAATTGAGTGACTGGACTGAGGCAAAAGATAGCAAATATTGCTCATTCTTACAACATGAATCATTTAACCATTGGCACAATTCTAAAGAATAAAGACAAGATGATCATGGAATGTGTAAAATCTGCTGTGCCAATGAACTCAATATCTAAAACATATTGCTATGGCAATAGAGGACGTAGACTTCTCTGTGGACCCAGGATCAGCATTAGCATTAAGCCCAGTCAGCTTAATGCTTATTCGAAGAATAATTAAAAGCCTGTTCAAAGACTATAAGGAAAAAATGAGATGGACAGGGTACATCTTTTGCTGCCAGCTGTGAATGGTTTAACAGAGTATAGATCCAACTTTGACAGCATAAAAATAAATGGTGAGGCTTCAAGCACAGACACTGTAACTGCCCAAGAAGTTTCAGCAACACTTAAGAGAAATTATGGATGAAAGTGTTTATTTATTCCAGCAAGTTTTTAACATCAGTGAGACAGGACTGTACTGAAAGAGAATGCCATGACAGTTACATCAGTGAAGAGGGAGAGTGATACCAAGCATCAAAGAAGCAGAAGACACCCTTACTCTGCTGGCAGTGCTTCCAGTGATAATGAAAATATAACCCTTCTTGGTTTCCCATTCAGAACCCAAGCACTGTCAAGAACACAGACTTCCCCTGTTTCGCAGGGGGAGTAACCCCAAAGCCTGCATTATACAGGCCACTTTCCAGGACTGATTTTTCCATCACTTTATCCCAGAAATATAGAAATCTTTGGTTGTTTGTGTTTTTTTTTTTTTTTTTTTTTTCTGCTATAGGTTAACAATGTGTATTTTTAAATATAAGTAGACTATTAGTTAAGATTTAGGAATGTAATCCTAGCATTGTGGAAAGCTGAGCCAGGCGTATTGGGCAACTCAGCAATTTAGCAAGACCCTTTCTCAAAACAATCAGCTTTAAATGTAATTCAGTGCAAAGACTTGAGGTCTATCTTAGTTACTCTTCTT
>PVKA01000368.1:0-123390 GCA_004027165.1 Ctenomys sociabilis
CGCTAGAGAGACCTTTCCCAGCGTTCTCCGGCCTGCCCTACCCTCCAGAACCAGCACAGCCTGCCCAGTGAGTGAGAACTCAAGGTCCGCCGCGCTAGAGAGACCTTTCCCAGCGTTCTCCGGCCTGCCCTACCACTCCAGAACCAGCACAGCCTGCCCAGTGAGTGAGAACTCAAGGTCCGCTGCGCTAGAGAGACCTTTCCCAGCGTTCTCCGGCCTGCCCTACCCTCCAGAACCAGCACAGTCAGCCCAGTGAGTGAGAACATCCACCACCCTTTTGGGAGCCCAGCAGATGCGCCAAATCCCAGGCCCAGTGAGTGTGTGAGAGAGCATCTGTGCTCTCCTGCCCACCCCCTCCAGCACTTCTCCAAACCCAGCCCGGGCCTGGCATACAGGCCTGGGGAGAAACTCTGCAACTAAGGCCTTGCACTGAGACTAGTGTCAAAACCACACAGCTAATCCAGAAGAAGAGCATCTTGTCAAAGGGGCACAACAGGTTTGTTCACCTCTAAGGACAGCAATAGGAAGGAGATGAGCACAGAAGCCAGATCAAAGCCAGGCAAAATTACATGAACTAGAACATGGTGCAACAATACCTGAATTTCATAAGGTGCTAAGGTTAGAAGTACACCAAAACTCTACACCAAAAGTCAGAGGTCAGAGCCATAAGCCATGATAAAAAAAGGAGCCAAGTGCAATCTCAGGCCTTGAGCCCACCAATGATAAGTACAGAGGCCACCAGTTCAGCTAACATGAATGAATTAAAGAAAAAGTCGGAAGCAAGGAAAGAACAGCAGAAAGGTACAGAGGAATTCAGACCAGAATTTATGCCTAAAAGAAAAAAGGAAATTTTTGAGTACATAGCATCAAAAGTAATGAATCAAATCCAGAAACATGGGGAAAGCCAATGCTCACACAGAACAAGTGTAGAGAACACTATTCCAGCTGAAACATATGAATTAATAGCATCACAGGCAAAGAAACAACAACAAAATGTTAAAGAGGAACTCAGAGCAGAAATAGTTTGTGAAATAAAAAAATAAATCTTTGAGAGCCGGGCGTGGTGGCGCAGGCCTGTAATCCCAGCACTCGGGAGGCTGAGGCAGGATTGTTGTGAGTTCAAGACCAGCCTGAGCTACAAAGTGAGCTTAAGGCCAGCCTGAACTGCATAGTGAGACCCTGTCTCAAAAAGACAAAAAAAAAAAAAAAAAAAAAAAAAAAAAAAAAAAAAAAAAAAAAAAAAAAAAAAAAAAAAAAAAAAAAAAATCTTTGAAATCATAGCATCTGAAGTAGAGAATCAATTCTGGAAATATATGCAATTTGGAAAACACTGCAGTAAAAGAATTAATAGCTACCTCTAATGAACACATTGACAAAAAAAAATAGAGAATATTAGAAATATGACGGATTCCTTGAATGAGCAATATAGGAAAGGACTAGATCGAATGAAACAGAGTCAAAGAGATTATAGAAGAACGTAAAATCTCAATCATGAGTCTACAAAACTGTTTGAGTGAAAGCAAAGACAGAGTCTCAGATCGTGAAGATGCTGGTGCAGCTAGTGAAAAGGTGAGAAAAGATCTCTTAAAAACAACTAGGATGCAGGAAAAATAATCCATCACATGCAAGATGATGCCAAGATGAACAATATGAGACTAATAGGCATCAATGAGAAAGAAGGAGTCTATACAAATGGTATAAAAAGAATATGGGCAGAAGTTATAGCAGAAAATTTCCCAAATATGAGGAAACAATCTAACATTCAGGTAACTGAAGCATACAGAACACCAAATAACTTCAACCCAAGTAAAAACACACCAAGACATGTAATAGTCAAGATCTCAGAAATCCAACACAAAGATCACATTCAAAGGAAAACTCAACAGAATTACAGCCGATTTCTCTTCACAAACCATGAAGGCAAGGAGAGCATGGAGCACAGTACTTCAAGTGCTCTATGAAAACAAATTCCAACCCAGACTACTATACCTTACAAAACTCTCAAGTTTGATGGAAAAGTGAAATAATTCCATGACAAAGAACAACTAAAGAATTCCATGACGACAAAGCTATCCCTTCACAAGCTACTAAAAGATGTCCTAGAGAGGGACCACAATGACCAGAACGCCACAAATGAGAGCAGAAGGAACCCACTAAATAGGGCAAACAAATAAACACAGGACAAAAAGGAGTAAACAACGGCAGGTAAATAACACGATAATCATAAGTCAACACCTTTCAATTATAACCATCAATGTAAATGGATTCAATTCACCAATTAAGAGAAACAGACTGGCACAGTGGATTAGGAAACAAAACCCAACAATATGCTGTATACAAGAAACACACTTAACTCAAAAGGACATTCATAGGCTTAAAGTCAAAGGATGGAAAATAATACTGCATACCCCAACACTGCAGAAAAAAGCAAGAGTAGCAATCTTGTTTTCAGACAGTCTCAACTCAAACCAAGAATGATGAAACAAAATAAAGAAGGCCACTATATACTGGTTAGGGGGAGAATTCAACAGGAAGAGGTAACCACTCATAAATACGAAGCACTAAACACAGGAGCACCCAACTACGTAAAACAAGCCTTAATGGACATGAAAAAAGCTAGTATCCAATGCCACAATCTTAACAGGTGACCTAAATACCCCCTCATCCCACAAAGACAGGTCAACTAGACAAAAAATTAGCAAAGAAGTAGTAGAACTGAACCAGAGCCTGGAACAAATGGACTTGGTACCCAACCAAAGTGAATACACTTTTTTTTTCAGCTGCACATGGGTCATTCTCTAAAACAGACCACATACTGGTCCATAGGTCATGCTAAAAAGTATACGGAAGAAAACAGAAATTATCCCATGCATATTATCTAACCACAGTGCAATGAAACTGGAAACAAATGACAAAAGAAACCCCCTAAATACATGGAAATTAAACAACACCCTACTCAGCAATCAGTGGGTTACAGATGAAATTAAACAAGAAATTCAACAATATCTACAATTCAATGAGAATTCAACCACAACTTATCGGAATTTATGGGATGCAATGAAAGCAGTTCTCTGAGGGAAGTTAACAGCTATGAACTCACACATTAGGAAAACAAATAAACACACTAATGCCTCACCTCCAACATTTAGAAAAGGAAGAGCAAACCAAATCCAGAGCCCAAAGATGAGAAGAAATCATAAAGATCAGAGCAGAAATTAATTCAACTGAGACAAAGAAAACAGTTCAAAGAATTAACGAATCAAAAAGCCGGTTCTTTAAAAGACTAAATAAAATTGATAAGCCACTAGCTAACTTCATCAAATAGAGGAAAGAAAAAATTCAAATACAAGCAATAAGGAATGAAAAAGGTGTAATCAACACAGACCCAGTGGAAATTCAGAAGATTATCAATAGCTACCTTGAGAATCTTTACACTCACAGAATAGAAGACACAGATGAAATGAACAGATTCCTAGAAAGGTACAAATTACCAAAACTGAATCTAGAAGATAGAACAACTCTCAATAAGCCAGTAACAGCCAATGAAATACAAAATGTAATAAAAAGCTTGCTGACAAAGAAAAGTCCAGGTCCTCATGGATTCGCAGCTGAATTCTACAAGAAATTTATAGAAGATATAATCCCTACACTCCACAATGTCTTCAATGAAATTGAAAAGGAAACAGTTCTCCCAAAATCATTCCTGGAGACAAGTATTCTACTGATACCAAAACCAGGGAAAGACACAACTAAAAAAAGAGAACTACAGGCCAATCTCACTCAGGAACATAGATGTAAAAATCCTCAATAAAATCCTAGCAAACAGAATACAGCAAATCATCAAGAAGATCATACACCATGACCAGGTAGGATTCATCCCAGGGATGCAGGCATGGTTCAATATTCACAAATCTATAAATGTAATACACAAAATCAATAGAGTGAAAACTAAAAACCACATGATCCTCTCAATTGATGCAGAGAAGGCTTTTGACAAAGTCTAACACTCATTCATGTTCAAAATCCCTCAGAAAATTGGAATAGAAGGCTTCTACTTCAATTTGGTAAAAGCCATTTATGACAACCCAATGGCTAATATAATTCTAAATGGGGAAAAAACTGAAATCTTTTGCACTTAGATCTGGTACAAGACAAGGATGTCCTCTATCACCCCTCCTATTCAATATAGTTTTGAAATCATTAGCTACAGCCATAAGACAAGAGGGGGAAATAAAAGGAATAAAAATAGGTAAAGAAGTTGCAGATGACATGATACTTTACTTGGAAGACCAAAAAAACTGCACCAAGAAGCTACTAGAATTGATACACAAATTCAGTAGCATAGCAGGATATAAAGTCAATACTCAAAAGTCAATAGCATTTCTCTACACAGATAACAAACTCATTGAGAGGGAAACTACAGAAACAATACCTTTTACAATAGCACTGTGGAAAGTGAAATATCTTTGAATTCATCTAACTAAAGAAGTTAAAGATTGTTTCACGGAAAATTA
This sequence comes from Ctenomys sociabilis, assembly GCA_004027165.1. NCBI lineage: Eukaryota > Metazoa > Chordata > Mammalia > Rodentia > Ctenomyidae > Ctenomys > Ctenomys sociabilis. The sequence continues at coordinate 4,515 of PVKA01000368.1, forward strand.
TAGCACTCTGAAAAAAGAGATCATAGAGGATTTCAGAAAATGGAAAGATATACCTTGCTCCTGCATAGGAAGAATCAACATTGTGAAGATGGCCATACTCCCAAAATTGTACAGATTCAATGGAATCCCTATCAAACTACCAAAAAAATACCTCCCAGACCTAGAGAAATAATTACAATTTATTTGGAACCAGAAAAGACCTAGAATAGCAAATGCAATCCTGGCCAACAAACACAAGTCAGGAGGCATTACAATTCCTGACTTGAAATCATACTACAAAGCTACTGTGAAAAAATCAGCATGGTATTGGCAACAAAATAGGCTGGAGGACCAATGAAATAGACTAGAAGAGGCAGAGGACTCTACGAACACACTCAACCACTTGATCTTCGACAAAGGGGCCAAACACACTTACTTTAATAAGTGGTGCTGGAAAAATTGGCTCTCCACATGTTGAACACTAAACCTTGACCCAGGTCTATCACCATGCACTTAAGCTAAAGTCAAAATGGATTAAAGATCTTAACATTAAAAGAGACACTCAATCTCCTGGAAGAGAAAGTAGGAGAAACTCTTGAAGACATAGGGGTAGGCAAAGAGTTCATGAACAAATATGTATTCACACGGGAAACACTTGAAAGATTTAACAACTAGGACCCCTTGTTATTGAGAAGTTTTTGCACATCAAGAGAAATTACCATCAAAATGAAAAGACAACCACAAATTTTGAAAAAAATCCTAACTCATAAGCACTCAGAAAAGGGTCTGCTATCTAGAATTTATAAAGAAATAAAAAATATCAGGGCCCCTAAATTTAAAGACCCAATCCAGAAATGGGCATCTGAGATGAACACACACTTCTCAGAAGATGAAATTAGAGAAGCGAATAAATATATTAAAAAATGCTCCACATCACTAGTCATCTGTGAAATGCAAATTAAAACAGTACTAAGATACCATCTCACCCCAGAAAGAATCTATCATAAACAAATCAAACAACAACAAACGTTGGAGAGGTTGTGGGGAAAAGGGAACTCTTCTCCATTGCTGGTGGCAATGTAGACTGGTGCAACCATTATGGAAATCAGTGTGGAGACTCCTTAAGAAACTAGGACTAGAAATCCCATTCTAGCCAGCTATCCCCCTACTGGGAATTTTCTTGGAGGAACTGAAAATATCATATCATAGGGATATATGTGTTCCTATGTTTGTAGCAGCAATTTGTGATAGCCAAATCTTGGAAACAACCAAGATGCCCGTCACATGAGGAATGGTTGAAAAAGATGTGGTATTTTTATACAAGGGAGTATTACTCAGCTGTAAAGAATGATAAACTCGAAGCCTTCATATTTAAGTGGCTGGCACTTGAAGACATACTTATAAGCAAAATAAACCAGATCACATGTACAAATATCATAGTTTCCCTAATATAATTCAAAAGAAGAATTGCAAATAGAAATGTATAACACAATTAAAAGGAAAGCAAGAACCTCAGGATTAGACAATGAGGAGAGGGCAAGGAGAAACGCTGAGAAACATGACAGATGCAAGACTATTCACTTATACACATTAGATAGGTAAGACAATGATCCTGAGAAACATCAGATTTTTGAAGCTAGCAGTAAAGTGGTAGGATTCTCACCCCAACTAAGTATATATGCTGATACCTGTGAACCAAGCAACTGCACTGAATTTAACAAAGTGTCATAGAAGGGTCACACTCCAATTGCCTGCCATTCTTCTAAATATATACTTCTTGTCATGAAATAACAGCTATTACTATACTGCCCTTTTTTAAAGGGTAATAAATGAAAAATAAGACAAAAAATGTTACAAGACAGTCCTGCTACTATGCTGTATATGGATGGATTTCTAAATATCTATGTAAGTATATGTAAGTGTTCATTCTTATTTTAAAAAAATTTTTTTTTCCTTCTTCATATTCTGTATGGACTTAGAGTTTAGTATCTCAATACTTGATGGAAAATACATGTTCCATGTTATGCCTATGATGTCTGATATTTAGACAAATAGTGTGCGTAAACCGAACTGCCTATGTTGCAAGGTAATAAGCTTCTCTTCCGAAGGGTTAACAACCTAAGTTTACAGATCAAAAATTGGAGAACAAGAAAGGCTGCAAGGTCAGCCTACATTTTGGCCCTAGACTTTCAAAGTCAGTGAAGGGGCTGGGGGAGATGGCTCAGTGGAATACGCGCTTCCCTGGCAAATGCAACGTCAGTGAAGACTCAGGACACAGGAGAATTTGTACTGTAGCATCATGTAACTCAGTAGTGCCCCAAATTTTCTGATCAAGGAGATTATGGGGTCACAGAGGAATGTGATTGATGATGTATAGTGTGCCTAAGGAGAGTCACATGAAGAGAAAACTTTCTCTCAGGCTTCCACAGAGAGCAAATTGGTCAAGCAATGACTGTGACTCATCCACAAGGCTGACACTGACAAGGAATCTACAAAAAGCGGTACAGAGTTACAGGATAAACCGTGAGGGTACCTGACTGACCTCATCTGATACAAAAGTTACATTTTTTGTTATAAAGATCTTGCTTTAACTCGGTTTTAACTATCCAGCAGAAAAGTATAAAAATGGAGGTCTATAAAGCAAAGTTATATTAATATAATGAGCTGTGAATGGCTCAAGTCAACAACTTCTGTGGATAACCCAATTCTATTGTGGACTGCTGATCTGTATTGGATTGTTTTATTAAAAAAAAAAAAAAAAAAAATATATATATATATATATATATATATAAAATTAGCCATCCGTGTTTTGAAAATCTGTGACATATGTATCATATGTTTCCCTGTTTATGTCATTTTTCTTTCTCTGTTTTTGCTTCTATTTCTCACTCTTCAAGTTAAAATACAAATAAATAATTTTTTAAAAAAGTCAACATTCACCGTTTTCAGCTGTGCTGCACACGTGAGCACCCTGAAGATGAGATCAGCTAGCCACACTGTCTTCATTCTCAAAACCATCACGAGCACACCCGGAAGCACAAGGTGGGGAGAGCGAGGCCTTGCGTGGCCTGCGGGCAGCAGACCTCAGATGCTCTTCTCCCACACTGAGCTGAGGGGTGGCGCACCTGACTATGCAGACCAGAACCTTGTCAAGAGTAAAGAGATTCCACACAAACGAGCCCTGAGGGAGCCTATGGCCTGGTGACGTCAGGTCAGTGCTGAGTAACAACCGAGACATACACGTCACTTGGACAGGTGCTAACGATGGGAGAGTTCCGCCAGTGTCTGCGTAGGGACATGTGGGAAATCTCTATGCCTATGCTCAGCTTTGTTGTGAATGTAAAACTGCTCCCCAACCAAGTCTGTTTTAAAAAAGGAGTGGGGGTTGAGGATATTAATAATCACAGGCAACAGGTCCAACAAAGTGAGCCTACTGGGAAGTATGTTCACCCCACTTGCAGCAGCATCTTAACTTGCATGCTATAAAGAGTGAAACAGAAGGGCCCCAAGGAGTCCTCAGCAGCGGGGCAGGCTGCATACGTACCCAGCTGGCCTCGGCTTCGGCGCACCATTTCCTGCCTGGCACCTATGCTCCCAAGAATGGCTTCTTCCAGTTTTGCTCTCATGTCTTTTGATTTTTTAAAGGTCAAACTGTTCATTCTTTCAAATACTTTTTTCCCCTAAAATTGAAACATTAGAAGAGGCATTGAGAACTTTTCTTCTTCTCTTCCCACATGACTTCCTCTGCAATGGTTTTATGAGCACTTACTTTGTACTCAAAGCAAGATACACAGAGATAGAGCAGATCTAGTAGGCGGTTTAGCTGCAAGACTGAGAGATCTGTGAACCATTTCTGCAGGACCGTCTCATCTGCGTTCTTAAGGACCCAAAGCAGACAGATCAAAAGGCTCCGACTTGATTCTGCTGAAAAGGTAGTATGTTGTCTGCCACTCTGAAAATAAAAAGCAACAGAATGAGAACGACTCATCATTTCTCGTTTTTTGCTTTGTCTTTGACTGTCAAGTGTTTTCTTAAGATAATAAAATAAAAATCAAGATGTTTTAAAAGACCTGTTTGCTTTAGATAATTCTTGTATCAAACAGCCATATGGAATCCTACAGTTAAGATCTGAAGTTCAATAAAATGTTCCTGGCAGGAAAAGTTTGTTTTATGACTGCCAGCAGAGACTGAATAAATAAATGCTCATTCTAAACACAGTAAATACTGAAAAGAATGAACATGGATATTATTATTATTATTATTATTATTATTATTATTATTTTCTGAACCAGGGATTGAACTCAGGCCCTTGAGTTTGCCAGGGAAGCACTTATTGCACATTCTGCTCTGTCATCAGAAAAGCACTTTATGTGTATTATCTAACTTAGTCTTCTAAGTGCTACCAAGCAGTCTACATCATCTCTGGATTATAGACAAGTATACAGAATGGCAGTAATGGTGATGATGATTAAAAAGCAACAGAACTGTGCAAGACACTAATTACTTTTTCTTATGTAACTCTAACTACAATCTTAGGAAATTATACTGACAATTACTATTTCTGGTTTGCCACTTAGGAAATTGAGGGCTATGTAGTAGTATGTCCTCAGTCACACTCTAAGAGCTGGTGCAGTTTTAGTCCAGGCTGTCCAAATTCCAAAGTCTGCACTCCTCAGACATTTCTAAATAACGAGTAGAAACCAGCAGAGCAGACACTGACAGGAAAGACACAGGAAAACTGACCACATTAGTGCTAAGGCTGCTCTTCCCCTCTCGTGGCTATGGTAAGAGTAGAGGTTTGCACTTTAAGACTTGCTCTGCACGAGGCGGTGCTCTAAACACTTCCTGCACATCAATTTATTTAACCTATCCTACAGCAAGTAAACTGGGCCATCAGAAGTGATTTACAGCCAGTGGTAGGACTGGGATTCAAATGCAGCATGTGGCTCCAAAGACTAAGATTTTCAGCATTCTGCTTCCTGAGTCTTTTGTGTCCATGCATAGAGATGTGAACACTTAACCACTGTGTTCAGATTGGTTTCTTGTAAAACTAATCCTTTCCATAAGGGAAATGTGTTTCTGTTTTAAAGACAGGTGCTTTTCACAGCTAAAAGAGACTTTTTATACCAGGTATGCATATATACATGGAATTTTCAAATACCCATCCTTTAGAAATTTAATTGAAAAGCAGCCCCCCTCCTAGGAAAACGCCTCCACCTTGTTCTGGCTGCCATTCTGAAACTGACAGGCAACATATATGCTGCTTATATTCCACAAGAAGTGCCAAAACTATAGTGATACATTTGAAAGGAAGTCAGACAAATGGGAAAAAAATCTGCACCATGAAAAGATGTCAGCTTTTCTCTAAAATGTTCCATGGAGGAAGCCAACCTGAGTTCGAATACCAGAGCAGTCTTTCTTCTCAGGGTTCTATGGGAGCACGAAGCCTAGAAGAATCAAGTCAAAGGACTGCTTCTCATTCACCCAAGAGTGGCTTATGCCAGACTATGAAGGTTGGTTTGTCACCTACAGTAACTGGAACAGCGGTTAATTCTGAGATTTCTGAATAATTCATTCATAAAAGCCTAACCAGAACTGAGGAAGAAGTGGCAGAGGTCTGTCTCCCAGGCTGGGTGCACAGCTCGCCCTCTGCGCCATGCCTGCCTGTGACAAGTCCATCTTGGAAGCCCTCTTTTCTTAGTTCACAATTGCTCCTGCTTCATCTCCTGTCATCTTCCCATAGGGCCTCTGGAGCACACCCCTCACAAACAAACCAACACCTGGTTCACATGCAGCCCCCCTCCTAGGAAAACGCCTCCACCTTGTTCTGGCTGCAAACCTGTCTGACTACTGGAGCCAGGGCAGGGGCTATGCCGGACTTGTCAGCACACCCCCTCTGGCCAGCACAGCTCCTTAGGCCTCATCTAGCCTGACCACTAGCCTGTCTATTCAGAAGCTTTGAGCTGACACATTTTCAGTAATCTCAAGACTATTTTCTGGCAAAGCCTTTAATGATTTCAATGCTCATATATCTGACTCTTAAAATAGCCTGCTTTTTAAAAAGTTCCTCCCAAATATTAAAAACACCAACTATTACACTCACTCTGAGTTCAATTCCTAATTAGAATAAAAGGATAACAAAGAAAAATAAACTATATACAGATGGCAAAATGTATGAAAAGCAAGAACTTCTTGGGTAATACTGATATGGTAAACTAAGTAAACCTGAATTTCTATTTTAAATAGAAGAAACAAAATTGGAAAACTGAAAAGCAAATTAGAGAACTGTCAAATGAAGAACTCAATGTTTTGGATTAATGAAGTATCAGGTATAGTTAGGAAATTACATCAAAGAAGACAGATCAAAACACTCTATGGGAAGCACTCACTAACAATGAGATGGATTTTCTAGCCAGGTGTGATGACACATACCTATAATCCTCAGGAGGCTGAGGGAAGAGGACTGCAAATCAAGGCCAGCCTGGTAAACTTAGCAAGAGTTTGTCTCAAAACACTGAATTAAAGGTGTTGCTGAGGTAGTGCACACCTAACTTCAGTCCTCAGGACTGTTGAAAGAAGAGAGAGGATGGATTTGCTTAAGGGGGGTAAAGGCTGTAACAAAAAGGACTGACAGATGTTTCGCAGGAACACAGAAGAAGCAGAATGGGGTAAGGGCAGTATGGGGCAGACAACAGCTAAAAATTTTATTGTACTGATGTAAAATATAACACAGAATAAATGTAACACTAGACTCATGAGTGAAACCACAGAAAAACAATCCTAATGTAATGAAGCAAACAAAAGGCAGATTGTTTTCAAAGAATCAAAGATCAAATCACAGTGACTTACGAAAAAGTTGCAAAAGAAATGAAAAGAGATGGGGAAGATGTCCTCAGCCTGAAAAAAGAACCCAAGAAACTCCCTAAAAGTATCTCCAAGAAGAACAGCCAAATACAAATATCTTCTAATAAGCACTGAGCTCACCACAGATAAACCAGAGGACAGAAAATTTAAAGGACGCTTTTCACAAAGAGAAACAATGAGTCAAAGTTGTGAACACAGAGCCAGATTTAAGTGACAACTGGTTCCGTACAGACACAGTAAAAGTTATAACAATAATAATTCTTTGTAAGGTTTAATAATACATACAAGTAAAAATGTTTTAAGTTTAAATTCGGAGAAGTACAACCAACTTGTTATAAAATCTTACCACTGATCAATGTGAAAGTCAAGACACGATTAGCATCAGATTGAATAATTTAAATAAGCATCTGTGATTTCCAATGTAATCTCAAAAACAGAAACAAATGGTACAACTTTAAAACTAGCAGGGAAGAATAACCAAAATGAAGAAAGAATAGAATGAAAAAAAAACCTAGAAGATAATAAGACAAAAGATATGTGAGATAATGCAAAGCTAAGTATAAAATGCTAAGTATGCTAAATTTTAAAATGTAAGACAAAAATCTAACTACATACCGCTTACAAAAGAGACACATCTAAAACTTAAGGATAGAAATAGAACTGAATGGAGTCAAATTATACAGTACTAGGCAAAAGAAACATACAGGAGTTATATATACCACTACAGTTCATGTTGATAAATTGTACAATACACCAAAAAGATATAACAATTTAAATTGTTACATATTTTATAATCAAGACACAAAAGAACACAAAGTCTGATACACCTGGAGAAATGACAAAGCCCACTTATAGTGGATCTACATTAAAAATAAGAAAAATTTAAGAAAAGACCAAGGTGATTTAAACAAGAATAAAGGTCATGGGGCTGGGGAGATAACTCAGCAGCCTAAGTGCCTGCCTGGCAAGTGCAAGGTCCTGAGTTTGATCCTTGGTACAAAGAAAGAAAACAGAAATAAAGAAAAAATAAAGGTCATATCTAGGACAATATAACTAAATATATAAATATGCATTCATATTGATAATTGAGATTATTATATGGATAACAGACATAAAACCAGTTGCCAAAAGAGTTAAGTTCTCTGATTATACAATTATGCTAAAATTGGAATAAAAATAAATCAGAGATTCTTATGGCTCTAAATTAAAAATAAACTTCTTAAATATCCCAAAAGTCTAACATAAAATCATGACATAATTTATTTTATTTTTCTTATTTTTCGCAGAACCAGGGATTGAACTCAGGCCCCAGCCCTTTAACATAATTTAAAGATATTCTGAACTAGGGGCTGGGGAGATAGCTCAGTGAATAAGTGCTTGCCTCGCAAGTGCAAGGTACCTGGTACCACCAAAAACAAAAAAATGATATTCTGAACTAAATAATGAAAATGCTATGTATAAACGGTGGCATTTAACTAAAAGAATAATTAAAGAAAAATTTAAAGACTTAAAATACACATTACAACTAAGGCAAAATGTATACGTTTAAAATACTTATCAAAGAAAGGTTGAAAACTGAGTTAAACATCAATCTCAAGAAGTAGAACATTACTATAAGCCTCCTCAAAAGAGAATAATAAGAATTTTAAAAGTGAGGACCAATCACACCCCAAATTGGTATTTTATAAAGACTAAACATATATTTCTACTTTCAGATGAAAAAATTAAGAAAAGCTAGTCAGAAAAAGTTTGTATCTATTATAGCCAATACAACATTAGGTTTGAATAATTATATCAATAAATTTCCGTCAGAAGAAAATCACAAAAAAGTTTTAAGAAACAGAAAATATAATCTTATAGCCTCAGAAGAAATTAAATCAGTAATTTTAAAACTTCCAAAGACCAAAAAACCAAAAACGTTCAGCCACAGATGGCTTCACCCACTAGCTCCCCAAATATTTCAGGAAAAAATAATTCTAATCTTAAACTACTACTTGAAAAAAAAAAAAAAAAAACAGAATGAAAGACGAAACTAATTTTAATTATCTGCCTTAAATTTGATTCCCAAACCTTAGAAGAACATTGTGAGAAAGAGAAGTTACAAGCAATTTTAATTATGAACACACATACACAACACAAAACAAAATATTAGCAAATATATTTACATACAATCATAAAAAAGCTGAATTTAATTCAGCATTTTGAACTTTGCTTAAAGATAGAAAATCAACTTAACCCAGTCACATTAAAAGATTAAAAAGCAAAATAATATGACCATATCAATGAATAAAGAAAAAGGTTTTAATAAAATTCTACAAGTATTCATGACTAAAAAATAAAATTTCCAGGTGTGGTGATTCTCGCTTGTAACCCAGCTGCTCAAGAGGCTAGGGCAGAAGGATCACAAGCTCAAGTCCAGCTTGGGGAACTTAGTGAGACCCTGCTTCAAAGTAAAAAGTAAACACGGCTGAAAATATATATAGCTAAGTGCTTCCTGGGCTCAATCTAGGATCTCACAAAGACAAAACAAAACAAAACCAGCAGGCAGGGGACATAGCTCAGTGGAACACGCACTTGCCTGGGAGGCCCAAGGTACCAAGCTCAATTCCCAGTATGCTGGGCAGCAGTTTAAAGCACCTGCAAGTAGGCTAAAGGGCCAGAGGTTCAATATCGGGGCCTGCCATGCTGGCCCCACTCCTGGGGCAAGCTGAGGCAGCAATTAAGACAGGGCATGGCGGTGCGAACCTATAATCCCAGCACTTGGGAGGCTGTAAATAGGCGGATCACTACCAGGCCGATCTAGTAGTGAGACCCTGAACACCCTATAGACCCTTCCTAAAATACAAAAAACACCTCTTAGCTGGGACTGCAGCTTAGCTGAGTATTTGTGTAGCATGCATGAGACCCAGTACTGCAAGGAAAACAGCAAAAAACTAGTCTTTGTAGACTAGGAAGAAAAGGGCACCTCCATGATATGAGGGTTACTGATTCATTTACTGATTTAATTTCATGAAAATTTTATCTTTCATTCTGTTTTTTCTTTTTTGCAAGTAGCTGTTTCAGATTAGAATTATTTCTTCTTGAAATATTTGAGGAGCTTGTGGGTGAAGCCATCTGTGGCTGAACATTTTTTGTTTTTGGTTTCTTTGAAAGTTTTAAAATTACTGATTTAACTTTGGAGGCTATAACATTAAGTTTTCTATTTCTTTGCTCAGTAGAACTTTACAAGCTACAAAAGAGAGGCTGTAGGGGCAAAGGGAACCTTTCTACATTTTTTTTTTTTTTTAAATGTATTTGGTACAGGGTCTCACTATGTAGATCAGACTCAGCGATCCTCCTGTCTTCAGCCTCCCAAGAGATGGGAATATAGGTGTGCGCCCCAAGCCCAGTCTCATTCATTCACTGTCTCAGTGGGTCCTGGAGGTCAGGCTGGCACAATAAGCCAGGGTTGAACCACGGTTCCTGCGTCTGCCTAAGCAGGCACTTTCATCTGCTGAGCTATCTGGCTGGTACCCCAACTAGATTTTAGAGTTATATATAAAAGAGCACCACCACCACCACCAACAACAACAAAACATTTAAAAAACAACATAGGCTATCTTTAAAAAATTGAAATGGGAAAACATTTCTTAAGGTACAGAAAATAATTTGACAATTTTAAGCATTTTAAAATTGGATAGTCTAATCACCAAATTCATATGCTATATGTATATGAAACAGCAACCCACAAAGAACTTTGTGACTCACAACTCCATGGACTCACTCAGAACACATAAAACTTACAAAAATTACTAGACAAGAGGAGTTTTCTATGGAAAATAGAAAAACTCTAGACACCTCTAAAAAGAAAATCTAAATGTCAACATACACAGGAAAGTTGTACATGCTCATGAACCACTGGGAAAAAGAAACTGAGATCCAACTATAGATTATTAGACTGGCAAAAATGAATGGTCTGACAATTCTAAATACTCATGAAAATGGCAAGGACCAGGAACTTTCACACTGTAGCCACAAGGATAAACTGAAACACAGCTTTGAAAACAGATGGGCATAATCCAGTAGAGATGAAGATACACATACTCTACCACTCAAAAATTCCATTTCTAGGAAATACTCTATATAAGAATATGCACACAGGACATGTAGAAAAGAAAGCCCATTTGCAGTAACCAAAGGTCAGAAATTATTTATATTTTAATCATAAAATGATTAAACATCTATAGTCAGATTATGGGCTCTCAGACACAAATGAACATTAATGAATTGTAGCTGTTATTTTTATAACATAAATTATTTCTTTTCCCCCTGCGGAACCGAGGATTGAACTCAGGTCCTTGCGCTTGCCAGGGAAGCACTTATTCCACTGAGCCATCTCCCCAGCCCCTCACATAAATTAATAATTAAAAATTTAATGTAAGGGGCCAGGGAGATTGCTCATTGGAATAAGTGCTTCCCTGGCAAGTACAAGGGACTGAGTTCAATCCCTGGCCCCACTAAATGAATAAATAGATAAATAAATAACTAAAATTTAATGTGAGATCAAACTTTTGATATTTAGGGATATAAACACAGACATAAACAAAATTAAGTACTGGTACTCTTAGGAGTGTGAGCAGTCCCTGGGAACTGTTGGAAGGGAGTATGTGAAGGGCTCTGCACAGCATGAAGGCCTGTGCTTCCACCGAGCGGATAGCACGGGGCAGCCCCACCTCACCATGCCGGCCTGGGAAGTGTGTGCCTTAGTGCTGTGAGTGCTTTTTCACAGGGACTGTATTTCATACGAGATCTTTTAAAATGAAAAAGGCAATAAGATTGATCTTACTTATTTTGGTGGGGAGGAGGTAGAATTGTGGGGCAGACTGGGAACTTTAAAGGTTTGCAATGTTTTATTTCTTAAACTATACAGTGCATACACTGCTGTTTCTGCTATTGTTAGATTTTGTCCATGTATCTCATATATTTTTATATGCACAGTATCACCAAAAGCATAGCTCATAAAAGAAAAACTAATGCTATTATTCATTAAACTTAGGAACTTTTTTACCTAGACATATTTGTCTCTACCAATACAATGTATTCTTGAAAAGAATTTAACCTTCTATTGTCACATAGAAAATGGTCAGAGAATTAGGCTGCTGTCCTGACTTGTCTGCAAATGCCTTATGCTGTGCCGTCTCTTGACTTCAGGTTCAGATCAAGCTTTGAAAAGTACAGGTAGGCCTGCTGTGCTGCAAATGTCAGGGCTTTTACAGCAGCTGCAACATGGCTTATTCTTTGGAAGGCAGCTGTATGGATGCTGATGAGAGAAAAACATCATGTAAAATTTTTTTTTTTGTTAATTTATGTATTTGACACAGGGTCTCACTATGCAGCTCGGACTTGTAGTGATTCTCCTGTTTGAGCCTCCTTAGCGCTGGGATTGTAGGAGTATGCCACCACATTTGGTCTTGGCCAGCACAGCACATGGTACCAAGGATAGGGATCAAAGCTGGGTCCTTCCTTGCATTTCTAAGGCAGGTGCTTAGACCACTAACTATCTCCCCAGCTCCATCTTGTCAAATTTAATCATTGTTTTTGTTCCTGTTCATTATTTTTCTGAGGCAGTATCTTTCAAGGTAGCTCAAACTAACCTCAAACTCACAACCCTAGTGCCCTATCCTCCAAAGTGCTGGTATTATATATGTGTGCCATTATATCCAGCTTAGTTTTACCAAATTTCTACAAGAAGAATGAAACTTTTACACTTCAAATACCATCAAGAAACTGAAAAAGATATTCCATCTAAAGAGAATATAAGGGGCAGGGGAGATAGCTCAGTAGAATAAGCATTTGCCTGGCAAGTGTAAGATTCTGAATTCAATCCCCGTACCACCAAAAAAGAGAGAGAGAGAGAGAGAATATACGTATTATCTGATAAGGGATTCATATCTAGAATATAGAGAATTAAATTTCAATTCCATGACAACACCATTGTTATGGTTTGTGTCTAGTTGTCCCCCCAAAGCCTTTTTTAAGTCATGGGGCAGATGCAGCTGGAGGAGCAGCCAGTGGCTTGAGGGGCGGTGCCAGAAGACTAGGGCAGAGCTTGAGGGGCGGGGCCAGAGAGGTATGAACCATTAAACTGATAGCAGGTGCTGCCCCCCAGGCCAGTGGTCTCTCTTATAGGTATGGAGTGTGTCATTCTGGACATGGTAGTGCCCTCTGAGGTCTTGCTACGTAATTCAGGCTGTTTCACACTATGAAACTTCTAGTAACTATGCGCTAAACAAACCATTCCTTCCTTCATTTTGAGTGTCAGGTATTTATCCCAGCAATGAGAGAAGAGTAACTAAGACAACTATTTATTTATTTTCTTTTACTCTTTTTTTAATTATTTATTTAATTTTTTGTTGTACCAGGGATTGAACTCAGGACTTTGGGCTTGCCAGGGATAACATAATTTAAAAATCACAAAGGACTGGAATAGATTTTCCCCTGAAGAATAAATACAGAAAGATGTGCCAATGAACACATAAAAAGACCCTTAACAAACAATATCAGATTCCTACGGAAATACAAACCAAAGCAGCAGTGAGACACCACTTTGGACCACTAACCACCGCTGCAGTTAAGAAGGCAGACCGTGGAGTGGGCAGGGAAGGCTAGCGGAGCCAGGGCCTCAGCATTCAGGGCTTCAGGGAGTAAAAGCCAGAGCAGTCATACAGGGATAAGAAAGTTTCAACATTCCTCAAATTTAAACAGAGATATCCTGTTACCAGCAAATTTACTTATAGATATCTAGCACAGCTGAAAATAGGCACACACAGAACTTACACACAAACGTTCACCCTGGCATTATTTCTATAGCCACAAAGTGGAAACAACCTAAGCATTGGTTCCTTGACAAATGTATAAATAATGTTGTGGTTTTGTAAGGTAATGGGAGTACTGGTAGTGCTGCACCGTACAAATAGGGATGGTGAACTCTAAAAATACTCTGGTGAAAAAAGTCACAGACACAGTGTCATACAGCATACAATTGCATGCACATGAAACAGCCAGAACCGGATGAGCAGTTCAGCTGCAGTCTAAAGACAAGGTTGAGGGCCAGGGAGATGGCTCAGCAGAATAAGCACTTCCCTGGCAAGTACAAGGGCCTGAATTGAATCCCTGGTTCTGCCAAAAAACAAACAAACAAAAACAAAAAAAACCCACAAAGAAATCTTTGGGAGCTAGAGAAATAGCTCAGTAGAACAGGCACTTGCCTGGCAACCACAAGGTCCTGAGTTCAATCCCCAGTGCTACAAAAAAAAAAAAAAAAAAAAAAAGATTATATATAAACAAAAAATAAAGACAAGGTTAAGAAGAACTGGGGAAAGCCGGGCGTGGTGGCGCATGCCTGTAATCCCAGCACTTGGGAGGCTGAGGCAGGAGGATTGTTGTGAGTTCGAGACCAGCCTGAGCTACAAAGTGAGCTTAAGGCCAGCCTGAACTGCATAGTGAGACCCTGTCTCAAAAAGACAAAAAAAAAAAAAAAAAAAACAAGAAGAACTGGGGAAGTTCAAGACAGAAGGTTCTTTTACACTGATGAAAATATTCTTAAATCAGCTTGTCATGATGGCTCTGTAACTACATTAAAAACCACTCTGCTGTATGCATAAAATAGGTGACATTTAAATATATCAATAATTGAGCTATAAAAAGTTGTCAATCATAGTAGCTTCCACAAATATTACTGTATTTTTCTAAAAGTTATTTAAGACATGGTGGTGCATGCCTGTAATCCCAGCACTGGGAAGATTAAAAACAGGAGGACTGCTACAAGTCTGAGCTGCATAGTGAGACCCTGTACCAAATACATTTAAAAAGAAAAGAAAGTTATTTAAAACCTACAGAACATGAGCTTGCTCTAGTGACAGGCTGCTTCCTTTCTATTCTCATCTCTTTCTTTACTAAGAGAGAAAAAAGTACAAGGACATAATATCAATTTTTAAAACATGAAATAGTATAAGCCTTCACAAACTGAAAAACTGTCTAAATGGCTAAAGTGAGAATATTTTTAGGGCTGATAATCTTTAAAATTAATTTAAAAATAAAGCAAGGTTATTTTCAAAATTCTATGTGACATAAGAGGGCTGTATCCTATAAAACCTTGAAGTAATAATTTTTAAAACAACACTGCACAAGGTAGGAAGGCAGGAAATTCTCAGGGAATGTTCGTGTTTCTATACGGTAAGGCGCAGTGCGTTTTGCACCAGCTGATATAGTCGTTATGGAAGGGTGCTTCCTTGTAAGTATCTATCTTTTCAGAACCGTTTTACCGTAGCTGTGAGGAGGAAGCTGCCAGGCCTTGTCAGCTGAGGCACAGCGGTCCCTGCAATCGCCATAGCAACTGTCTGGCTAATCACGCTGCCACTCTCACTGTCACAGTCCTCAGTGGTGGCACAAATCGGTCTACCGCGTTGAGTGTGAGTTTCTGAAGGGAAAAAAGGAACAAAACTATTGGTTCAATTAACAGTTGTTAAGCACACAATTCCTTTTCCTATCCCCACTATTCTTTAAAATAAAAACTTCCCCCATGTGGCTGGTCCCGGAACAGCACTGCAACGGAAGGGTGGGTGCGAAGCCTGTATAGTTGGAAATCCACACGAAACTGGGTGCCTGTCCAACAGCCTACGGCCTCACAGGCCCCAGGGCTGCAGCCTCCCCAGCACCAGCACTAGCTGTATAATACACATGCTGGATGTTATCTGCGTTATAAACAGCGACGACTGGGTAAGAACAATGAGACCTTCTTTTACTACACTTGTGTGACCACCAGCTAGAGGAACAGCAGACAGGATCAGCGTTACACAGCACTCCCAATACTTGAGCTCACTTTAACAGCAATAAGAGGTGATTAAATTATTGCAGTAGTAAAATGTGTACTATAGTAATTTCGCACAGTTATGATTTTACACTGCATTTTTATTTCTTATCTAGCCACCCATCCTGTGGGGGCACTCTACCACTGAGCTACATGCTCAACTATTTTATAAATTTTTTTGTTCCGTACAGGATCTCACTGAGTTGCTCAGGCTGGCCTTGAACCTGAAATTCTCATTTCAGCCTCCCCTGTGATGGAATTAGTTAATACTGTGTCTTTGTATTTGTTCACAGTTCTCTGAATGCAAATGGCATCCTGTACAGTTTGGGTGCAGCATAAATTTTAATGTGTCAACTTTTCTTTTTTATTATTTATTTACGTAACACGGTGTCTCACTACATAGTATGACTCTTAGTGATCCTTCTTGTCTCAGCCTCCCCAGCCTGAGGATTATAGGCATGCACCATCATGCCTGGTTCCAGGGCTGGCACAACATGCAGTACTGGGTATTGAACGCGGGTCCTTGAGCTTGCCAGGCAGGTGCTTACACCGCCAAGCTATCTCTGCAGCCTTAAGCTTTTCAAAACAGAGATTGACTATGCAGTTCAAGCTGGCTTTGAATTCACTTTGTAGCTCAGACTAGCATCAAACTCCCAGTGATCCTCCTGTCTCAGCTAGGATCCTCCAAGTGCTAGGATTACAGGTGTGTACCACCATACCTTTATCATATAGATTTCTGCCTATTTTATGAAAGTAAATGATAGACAATTATCTAGATAAATTTCATATATTCGTAAGATACTTGGCTTTTCCTTATGTACCTTTGACATTCTAGGCTTTGGGGTTTGTTTTAAAAAATAAAAAAGGCCTAAAAATGGACCTGCACAATTCAAATTCCCTTTTTAAAGGCCCAAGTATAACACTTACCATTAGATTTAACTTTTTTTAGCATAGGTGCAGCTGAAGTGAGCATAGATTTACTTCCCTTAAATGTTTCAAACATTAATTCATTTCTAAAGTAATAATCTATAATTTACAGAGAACCTTAACTTGATATAGATATAACATTTCTTCCTTCAGTAAGGAAAGCTGTGTTAGAAATCAGAATCCTATAATGACTATATTCAACCACACTGGGCTATCAGTTCCTTGAGCTACTTTGACAGTTTTAGGCAACAGGCTGTATAACCTGCCTCTATTATATAAGTACCTGTAAAATCATAGAGCTGAGGTACAGTTTCCATGATGATGCCAATCAGAGGTAGATACAGCATGGCCACTCGAGCTTTGATCTGAGGGTCAGAGTACCGGGGATCAGAGTCGTGACTAGACAGTAAATTGTGCACCATATTGATGACTTTCTTATGCAATCCAAACAGTCTATTTAAAAAGAAGAGATGAAGAGAAGCAGAAAGGTCACTGAGATTAGTACACCTTTAAAGCAAACAGTAAGTCATGATATTTAACCAACTTCTTGCAATTTCTTAACTTTGCCATTTATTTGCATACAGCCTAGAAAAATTTCTCATTTTAAGTAAATGATTTTGATATTAACTCTGTATGTATCTGAATATTAAACAACTTCAGAAAACCTATAGTCATTTATTTTTAAATGTATTTAGTACAGGGTCTACAGGGTCTCACTACAGGACTCGCAGTGATCCTTCTGTTTTTAGCCTCCCAAGCACTGGGATTACAGGTGCGCGCCACCATGCCCAGTCTCATTTGCTGTCTCAGTGTGCTCCAGGAACAGGGCTGCACAGCAGGCTGGGGATCAAATGGTCCCTGAGTCTGCCTAAGCAGGTACTTAATCTGCAGAGCTGTTTCGCTGGCCATTGATATGTGTTATTTCAACCAGCCAAGGGGACTACCACGCAGCCATGACAGACAGAACAGATGCTCCCAGCAAGGTTCAGACATATATAAAACTGGAATCATGATGCTATCACTGGAACTAATGATTGTTGCTACACTAAAACCCTTTTCTTTGGAATATGAAATAATACATTTCTTCCCTTTAATAGAGCCAGTTTAAAGAATTTTGGTTTTTTATTATCACCAAAACACCCTAATATATTCCATAAAAAATATGAGGATATAGATTCAAATGACAGAGCTAGATCAGTTGTTAAACAAAGCAAGTATGTTTAGACAAGTTGGTTGCAGAACGACCTCTTCCCCAACAAGGGAAGCTGTGTTTTTTTCATGACCTCATACTTACTCTGTCAAATGGTGAAGGGGTGTGAGGCCAGGAGTTTCATCCTTTAGATTTGTGCTTCCTGCACTGGTCTGTGCGCACCTTAACCTAACCCCCACAGATACCCACTAACACCCCTCAGATGCTGACAGTTCTGCAGAATGCAAGGTGAAAAATCACTTTAAAGAACATTCCAAATAGAGGAAGTTGCTATTTTTTTAAAAAATGCAGTCTTTCTTTTACAAAAGACTTGGCCTTTTCAAATTTACATCCCTGACACATTACCAAGAACTTATAAATCTCTTTTATTCCTCAAATAAATCAGAGAACCCTTGCAAAACCTGCACAAGGACATCTCTTTTTGTTTCCCTGAGCTTTTATGTGAGGTTAAACTACATTACAAACTTAAATTTTACCTAAATAAATTATGGTCATACAGAATTTTTTTAAGTAAAAGACAGGATCTTGCCCCAGCTGTCCTTGACTTTAAAATCCTACCACAGACTCCCAAGCCACTGAGACTATAAACAACTGTTGCCATGCCAGCTGCCTACACAGACTTCCTAAAGAACTATCGAGATAGGTATCACCCCATAGGGGTGCTAGACCCCAACACTATCGATCTCTCTCTCTCTTTCCTTCCTTCCTTCCTTTTTTCTTTCTTTCTCTTTGTTTCTCTCCCTCTCTCTCTTTGTTGTATTTTTAGGAAAGGATCTACGGGGTGTTTAGGGTTCACTACTAGATTGGATTCGTAGTGATCTGCCTGTTTACAGCCTCTCAAGAGCCGGGACTACAGGCACGTGCCACCACACCCAGTCTCAATCTCCATCTCAGCATGCCCTATGGGAAGACCAGCACAGCAGGCCCGGAGATCAAACCCCTGGCCCCTGCACCTGCTTGCAGGCGCTTTAATCCATTGATCTATTTGGTCAGATCTTATTGATCTATTTCTATAAATGCAAATTGTAAGACAATTTCCATTCTTTCTTACAATATGAGATTTCTAAAGACCTTCTAAAAGTACGTAACACTAGAAGTTTTCAAAACCTAAGGATATTTGTTCATAGTTCAATTTGAAATAAAATGCTAGTATCAGTAAGCCAGCAATGATAAATTTCCCTCATAAGGAATGAAACAGAAAACTAATTTATTCTTCTTAAAAAGCATCTAGTGAAGTTCTGAAATTTGAGCCTACCTACTAATATGCATAACTTATTTTACATCATATAAGAAAATGTTAATCTATGATACGCTACCAATTTTAAGACAAATCTCAAATTGAGATATCAAAATATTAAAAAGTCTCTCAAGATTAATGTAATATAGAATTAGAATATATAAGGAGCTTTGTTAACAGAGCAATAGAAAAAAGGGGAGTAAACAGTATCCTTTTGAGGTATACACACACACACATGCATTTTTGCAGGGGGGGTGTCTTTAAGACAGGGTCTTGCTAGGCAGTTCAGGCTAGCCTCAAGCTCATTATGTAGCCCAGGGTAGTTTTTTTTTTTCCAGGGAGTCTTGAACTTGCAACAATCTTTCTACCTCAGCATCTCAAGTGCTGGGATTACAGTCATGTACCACCATGCTTGGCTTTTGATTTCTTTTCAGTGGAACCGGGGATTGAACTCAGGCTCTTGTGCTTGCCAAGGAAGCACTTATTTTACTGAGCCATCTCCCTGGCCCCTCTTTAGATTTTTAAGAAGTGTATGTATAATACTTTTGTTCCTTTGTCCAGAGTAAAACTGATACTTTACAAAGAAAAACTGGTTCCCTCACCCATCAGCATCGGGGTCTAAAATGACAGCCAGCTCTGTCAACACGAGACCAGCCAAGTAGTGCTGCTGGCGGAACGGCACGGACAGCTCAAACATGTTTGCGATCTTCTGGTCCTGTGCATTTGTGGAGAACCCGGAACTCTGTGGGATCATGAGGGAGAACAAAACTATTATAGCTGCATATCAAAGTGTCCTACATTCAGAGAATTAACAACAGATGAAACATGAGCATGCAAGACAGTGAGGTAACTTTATGTAGGACAATTCATTTATATTACTATTATTATGAGCATTAGACAAAGTGCCTTTACTTTTGGCACAGAAGTCTATGCTAGAATTATTTTATTACGGGTTTTTTTGTTGTTGTTGTTGTTTGTATTTAGTACAGGGTCTACAGGGTCTCACTAGATACACTAGATAGATTGGACTTGGGCCCAGGAGGTGGCTCAGGAGAATAAGTGCTTCTCCAGCAAGTGCAAGGGTCTGAGTTCAATCCCTGGTTCTGCCAAAAATAAAAAGGAAAAAAAAAAAAGAAAGAAAGAAAGAAAAAATATATTAGATAGATTGGACTCTAGCGATTCTCCTGTTTTCAGCCTCCCAAGTGCTGGATTTCCAGGTATGCACTAAAACGCCCAGTCTCATCTGCCATCTTAGCTTGCCCTGGGGGCAGGTCCAGCACAGCACACTGGGGATCGAACCCCTGGCCCATGTCTGCCTAAGCAGGCACTTTAATCTGCTGAGCTATCAGGCCAGCCCTTAGTGAAATTAATTTGATAGAAAATTTGAAGAATTCCCTTTTCATTCTGAAGCTCTTCCATTTGCTTATCTCCTTTATTCTCTTAGCCATTTAATACCTCAATATCATTCTCTGAAGGGAAACAAAAGCACTAAAGTCCAAATGTTATAATACACTCACTCTGGAGCACAAGAAAAATACTCAGTCAAGGCTATTAATCTGCAGAGAAATTTCAAGTACCAGTGAAAGCATTTCTCAGAGCATAACACGACTTCTGGAATTAGTACAATGTTGTGATCTATTCACTGAGTTTCTTTACAATCGCACTATTACAAAACAGTACCCCTGAAAGTACTGAGCATTCAATGCTGGATACCACCCCTGAAGACATTCACAAAACAACAGATTTCAGATCTTACTGAGGGGCAATTACCTTCTTAATAAGCACATAAAATTTGTTCTGAGTCTTCAAACAAGAGTATGCTTCTGTTACCAATTAAAATCTCATAAATCTCAAAACTGGGCTGGGGAGATAGCTCATTAGAGTAAATGACTGCCTGGCAAATAAATACAAGGTCCTAGGTTCAATCCTCGATACCACAAAAATAAATACATAAAATCTCAAAATTATGCACTTAAATGTGAAAGGAGACAATACCAAAAATTGTGTGAGAATTCCCAGGCTGAAGGAGATGCTCAGTAAGATATTAAAACATCACAAATGTACTCCTTAAAGGCTGTAGGAACTGTGCCTATGATTAACTTGTCTACGACTAGGCAGCCGCATTTGGCAAAAGAAAGCAGAAGACCAGCCTCATCCACTACAGGAAGGGCATGCTGCCACATATGTTGCAACCCGGCAATTAAGACGTTTTGCAGGGCCAGGGAGATGGCTCAGTAGAATAAGTGCTTCTTTGGCAAGCACAAGGGCCTGAGTTCAATCCCCAGTTACACCAAAAAAAAAACCACAGATGTTTTGCAAAGATTAAATTCTGTGAGGGCTCTCTGATGCTTTCCAGTGCTAGAAATTTAATTTAATTTCTATTCAGAAAGAATTAATTCTATTCAGAAATTAAATACCTTGAAAACAGAATTAAGAAATGCTGAAGGTCAAGTTAATGTGGTAATTTGTTTACCTCAAGGGTAACATAGTAGAGTTTCACTGGAGTGAAACTCCACTCAGTCTGGCTTCTGATACTAAAGCAGTAAAGTCCCTTTAAGTTTAATCTATCTTAGAGGACATATACGCTAAATTATTATTATAACCTTTTTCATCTTTACAGAAACTGCCATCTAGGTGTTTAAGTGCTACCCATGGAAAGCTGTAAATTTTCACCTAGCTTCATTTGAGGCTTCTGAGCAGAAGAGAGACAAGCGGGGCGTTGAGCTCTACGTTGCAACTGCACTTGGCCTCTCTTCCTTTCACAGGTATTGGTCCCTAAGCACCACTGGGAATCCAAAGGACCTCAGGGTCTAACCAAAAGAATTCAATTTGTAAAAACATCTAAGTAAGTCGATATATTTAAATGAATTTATTCTTAAGTGTATAAGCCTGTGAAAGGAGTATAAAATATAGTGATTAAGAATTCAAGAACCAAGTTCTAGAACAAAGCCTTAGTTTAGAGCCAGCCTGGCTTTTTAAATTTTTACTGTGATGCTTATGTCATGTGTGTGTGTGTGTGTGTGTGTGTGTGTGTGTGTGTGTGTGTGTGTGTTTATATCTGTTGTGTGTAACTCAAATCCTAGAGCTGTTCTAAGGTTAAATGAATTAATTCTTATAAAACCACCCGGGATGGTCATTACCCAGGCTCTTAGAATGAAGTTTCTCATTTGCTATGGACATGACCATAAAAAAAGTTCCCACTAGATTTTCTTTCTGCTACCTTGTTAGCCATCAACCTGTTGGGAACATTACACTGCCTAGGTGAACACTGTACAAAATTATTTACAATAGCCATACTTAAAATTATTGCTTACCATAAGGCACGCTTAAGATCTTTCCAGGCTTAGGTTCTCAAGTTTGTTTTATGGAGGGGTGGGGGCAGTAACGGGGGTTACTTCAGACCTTCCTTGCACTTCACCAGGCAGGTGGTTATGCTGCTGAACTATAATCCATGAAGTGAAAGACCTAGACTTGCCTCCAGAACTCACTGATGACTATTTTGTAGGGCAGATGGGATGGCTGGATTAAGCTTCAGTTCTTTTAAAAAGGGATACTCTGAAGACAGCCTCATTAAAGTGACCCTAATGAGCATGACATCACACAAAATTTCTTTAAAATAAAATTTACTTAATTAAAAAAAAAATAAAAAAAATAAATAAATAAAGCCACCCACAACCAAGCCTCTCACACAGCCACTAGCCAGGAGCCATTAGCTGAAAGCTCCCCCTTTCTACCAGCCTGGACTTAGCAAAGGCCCCCCCTGGCCTGCACACCTGAGACGCTGCAGAAGAGACTGAGGGGGATGGGGACGCTGGAGGTGTGAGCAGGCTGCAGGGGAGGTTCAGCGTCACGTAGTGTTCATGGCTGCAGATGATTCGCAGGAAATCCAACCGCAAGGACACCAGGACACTTGGGTTTGGCAGTGAATAAAGCTTTGAAGAAACCTAGAAAGCAGTGCATGAACAAAAGAACATCAACTGAGTATATTACTTCTTTTAACAGTAATATTAGAATGGCAGATTAAAAAACTGAAGAACAGTACTCAATGAGCTATTTGGAATTTTGTAATTTCAAAGTACTAGCAGCTTTTACCAGAATTACTACAAAAATGGAAAACCTGGGACTACAAGGTTAACAGTATATAGCTATTTCACTACTTAAAAGTCATATTTTTGTATCTCCAACATAAGATTAATATTTCCACTTGTCACAGTATTTTATGAGGAAAAACAAATCACCAAAATAACATCACTTCTTAAAAGAAATTATTGGGCTAGGGAGATAGCTTGGCAGTCTAAGCACCTGCCTGGCAAGTGCAAGGACCTATGTTTGATCCCTTGCCTAAAACTGGGCATGGTGATAAACACCTGTAATCCCAGCATTGGGGAGGCTGAGACAGGAGGATCACTATGAGTCCAATCTGTGTAGTGAGACCCTGTACTAAATACATAAAAAATTTAAATTAAAATTTAAAAAGCCCTGCCGGGCGTGGTGGTGCATGCCTGTAATCCCAGCACTCGGGAGGCTGAGGCAGGAGGATTGTTGTGGGTTCGAGACCAGCCTGAGCTACAAAGTGAGCTTAAAGCCAGCCTGAACTGCATAGCGAGACCCTGTCTCAAAAAGACAAAAAAAAAAAAAAAAAAAAAAAAAAATTTAAAAAGCCCTAAATTTTAAATATTACACTGCCACATAGAACTGCTGACTAGTATTTAGCAAAAGCTAGTCTGCTGGTGCACGGGAAAGTGCTTCAGAAGCACCACATCTCACACCCCTCAGCACCCACTAGGCTATAATCTAAATAATTCCAGAGAGAGGCTGGGCATGCTTGTGTACACCTGTAATCCCAGCTGAGGTAGGAGCATGATAAATCCCAGCCCAGCAGGGGCCACTTAACGAGACCTGGTCTCAAAATAAAAAGTGCCGGGGATGGCACTCAGAGCAAGGCCACTACCATCAAAAACCAAACAAATAACTCTGGCCTGAGGCCCAGAGCTATGTATACTTTTAAGCTCCTTTATTTTTATTTTTAATGTGTTTAATACAGGGTCTAAAGGCCTCACTACAACAGACTGGATCACATGTAGTGATCCTTTTGTTTTCACCCCTCCCAAGCACTGGATTATAGGAATGCACCACCACACCCAGACTCAACTGCTCTCTCAGTGTGTCCTGGGGGTCGGGCTGGCACATTTCCCGGGGATCAAATACCAGTCCCTGCATCTGCCTACACAGGTGTTTTAATTTGCTGAGCTATTTGGCTGCCCCTTAAAGCTCCTTTAAAAGGTCATTCTAGAATAGTTATTTATTCACTACCTATCTAGCTCCTCAAAGAACCAGTAACTAATGCCTTCTAAAACAAAATCATCTGTTTGTGCAAAAGGAAGTTTCTAGTTTAGTAAAGGCAAGACACTCAATGACTTCTGGACCTCAGTAAAATCCTGTCCATGACTCCAAACTCTACAATGTTAAGGGCTACACTAGGAGGAAAGCATAGCAAAATGCAGCTCCTCTAATCACCACTAAAGAAAGCAAGCTTGGGTGGTAATACAGTCAGCATAAACAGCATCTGGAAGCGGCTTCACAATAGTGCTGTTTTGGTGCTCACTCCAATTAACATGTTATGACAGGCCCCTATAACTGGGCAAAATTTGGTTACTATAACCACTTGTCACAGTTCTTGTGTCCCAATGAAACAAATATAACGTGCTTCTGCCTCAGGAACAACAATACATTACTTTGTTTTTCTTTTAGCATCAGTATCTTTATGTGCTCTTGAAGCTCCGGCTGTGACAAAAACAAAAACAGTATTTAAAACATGCCTGTAATCCCAGCACTCGGGAGGCTGAGGCAGGAGGATTGTTGTGAGTTCGAGACCAGCCTGAGCTACAAAGTGAGCTCGAGGCTAGCCTGAACTGCATAGTGAAACCCTGTCTCAAAAAGACAAAAAAAAAAAAAAAAAAAAAAAAAAAAAAAAAAAAAAAATATTATTACCAATTATGTATTACCTGTTTATAACAGGACTTTATAAGGCTGAAGACAAATCCTCTGTCCATAACAGACAACAGATCATTGAGGAAGAATGCAAGGCTTGTATTGAGCCTCTCAACCATTTCCGTGTCCTAGGAGACAGAATATAAAGCAAAATCAAACAAAAGTGATAGTTTAATTTCAGCTTAAAAAGGAATAAGTGAAAAAAGTTATTATTACCTTCTGAAAACGTGAAACTATATCATTAGCAATTGTGCTGACAAGAGCAAGAATGTCATCCATGAAACGTTCTGGAAAACGACTTTTCCTCGGCGCATCAAGTTTATCATTAAAGTATAGATGGTGCACCATGCTCTTCACCTGAAAAAGGCACGAATCTTCAGTTTAATGTCTCATGGTTTTAATTAACAATTTTAAGTTGCTAAGCACATGGTGCTTCTGTTAGGCATGGTAGTGTACTCTTTTTTTTTTTGGCAGCACCAGAGATTGAACTCAGGACCTTGCACTTGCCAGGCAGGTGCTTATGCCACTGAGCTATCTCCCCCAGCCCCCTTAGATGTTTTTCAAGTAGTCCCCTGCCACCAGCCCGTATTTAGGACAGGGTCTACAGGGTCTCACTACACAGATTGGACTCGCAGTGATCCTACTGTTTTCAGCCTCCCAAGTGCTGGGATTACAGGCGTGCACCACCATGCCCAGTCTCAACTGTCTCAGCACACCCTGGGGACGGGCCCGGCATGGCAGACCGGGGATCAAACCCTGGCCATTGCACTCTGCCTCAGCAGGCACTTTAGTCTGCTGAGCTATCAGGCTGCCCCTTACATTTCAAGTAGTTTGAAAAAGTTCCCTAAAACATGTTGTTTTTGTCAAGGAAACATCAAACAACTCAACCACTATATTCCCTTCATAAAATCGCACAGGCAACAAATTCAGCATATGTCAACGGAAGAAAATGGACCCATAGGAAACATTTCTAAGTCTCCTAAGATGTCTTCACTTTGTGTATGTACCACTGTGAACTCCAGAAGCTTAGAAACCCTGTCTTCACTGCAGTGCTTTGAGCAGCAACTGCAGGGGGCAGATAATAGGAACACAGCAGACACTGAACAACTCAATACTCAGAATCAAATAATAATTAAGAGTTCCACAGAGACCAGAGCCTATCGAGTGCTTCTAGATAATTACAACACTGGTGGTCACAAAGAATTTTAAAACTGAAGCTACATTTTGACACTTAGTGGAAGGCTCCTTGAAGCCTTTAGGGATCTTTTGAATCATAGTAGTATTTAAGAAAGCTGATACTGGGTTGGTGCACACGCCTGTTGACCCAGAACTCAAGAGATGGAGGCAGGAAGATTACCAGGAGTTCAAGGCCAGCCTTGACCCTGTCTCAAAAATTAAAAAAAAAAAAGGAAAAAAGGGGAGTGGAAGGGAACTGGGAAGATAGCTCAGAGGCTTAAGCTCCTGCGTGGCAAGTACAAGGTCCTGACTTCCTTACCCAACACACAAACACACCCAAACCAGCAAACAATCTGAATATACAGTGAATATACATGTAAGATTTTTAAATTTATTTTTGCCTTTTGGAGATAGGGTCTCACTATGCAGTTCAGACTGGTCTTGAGCTCACTTTGTAGCCCAGCCTGGTCTCAAACTCACAATAATTCTCCTACTTCAGTCTCCCAAGTGCTGAGATTATAGGTGTGTATCATGCCCAGCAAACTATTAAGACTTTTTAAAAAGTAGTGATTATAATTTTTATCTCACAACAAAAGCATATAAATTACACATTAGTGCTTATATTCTCAGGAGAAAATGGTTTTCTGTTGCTCATATGTTCTGTAAGTTTTCTTTTATACAGCAGTAAGTCTCTAGAAAAAATGTTTCCTTATCCTCAATACAGGTAACTGTTAGAGGTTGTGTTGGGATGTCTTCCCAAAGCTTCATGCAGTTC
Organism: Ctenomys sociabilis; assembly: GCA_004027165.1. Taxonomy (NCBI): domain Eukaryota; kingdom Metazoa; phylum Chordata; class Mammalia; order Rodentia; family Ctenomyidae; genus Ctenomys; species Ctenomys sociabilis. The sequence continues at coordinate 31,522 of PVKA01000368.1, forward strand.
TGGAGGGTGCCTTTCAGAGGTGGCAGAATCTACAGTTTGTGACTTGACTGTCTAGTACTGGGTTATGGTGTGACTGCTGCACCCACCCTGCACACAACATAAAGGACAGAAAAAGACTTTTCTTTCCCTCCTTTTTGCTCTGGCTGTTTTTGCCATCTTCTGCCACCATAAACTGTCACCCTCTGCCATGTGCCATTCTACTTGGAGCCAGCAGAGCATGGACTAAAACCTACACAAACTGTGAGCTAAATAAACCTTTCCCTCCTTAATTTTGGGTGTCAGGTATTTTGCCTCAGCAACAAGAACAGTAACCAAGGGCTGGGGAGATGGCTCAGTGGAATAAGTGCTTACCTGGAAAGCACAAGGGCCTGAGTTCAATCCCCTGTCCAGCAAAAAATAATTAATTAATTAAAAATTAAGAAAAGTAACCAAGACAGTAATTGATGTTGAGAATGACTCTATGTATGTTCTGGAAGCTTTCTATTTTTTTTAAATTTTTTTTTACTTATTTATTTTTGGTGGAACTGGGGATTGAACTCAGGCCCTTGTGCTTGCCAGGGAAGTGCTTATTCCACTGAGCCATCTGCGTGGCCCCTTGGAAGCTTTTTAAATTTCTTTCCTTTCTCCCTCAACTTTCCAACCCTATACATATAGAGTGCTGAAGACTGAGACCAAGGCTTCTCACTTAACACTGAGCTATACTCATTTCATTTCATTTGATTTCATTTCATTACCAGAAATTGAACTCAGAACCTTGAGTTTGCCAGGCAGGTGCTGTGTTACTGAGCTATATCCCCAGCCCTTTATTTTTATTTTGAGATAGGCTTTCACAGCATTGCCCGGATGAGCTTACAAGAAGCTATGATAATAGAAATGAGAAACCATGTCTGGCTACTTCTTTGTTTGGAAAAAGTTTCAACAATTTGACCTTTCTAGAGCTAAGGAAGAAATGCAGAGAAAGGTCCCCAGTTTCAGAATGCCTGAGCTGGTACTACAGTTACGCTGCCCACGAGCAGCTACGTGTCCTTTGACAAGTACTTACCCTCTCTGCACTGCAGTACCCTGCTAGCATCCTGTGTTCACTTGATAAATATTTGTTATATGATACATATGTGTATGCATATATGTAGCTATTATTTATTTATTTATAAACTGTATTTATTTATTTATTTTGGCAGAACCGGGGATTGAACTCATGCCCTTGCATTTGCCAGGGAAGTGCTTATTCTACTGAGCCATCTCCCTGGCCCTATACCTATGCTTTATATAACATAAATACATGTAAGATATTAGTTTACTTGTTTTCAGTGTTATTTGAATTAAGCAAAATCTATACCAGTTTCACCTTGATTATGCTGTGTGTCCACAATGCTTATTTAGAAACATAATACATATAATTTTGTCTTGAAAACACATGTAAGACCATGAGTGCAGGGGCTGAGGAGATAGCCTGCTATCTAAATGCCTGCCAGCAAGCACAAAAACCCTAGTCTGATCCCTAGTACTGAATGCCGTGCCGGCCCCGAAATCAGGCACGGTGGCCCATGCCTGCAATACCAGTGCTGGGGAGGGTGAGACAGGAGGATCACTAAGAGTCTGAATTGCATAGCAAGACCCTGTAACAAACAAACAAACAAATAAATAAATATTTTTTTTTAATAACAGAGAACCACAGGTGTGCAACACATTTTTCTAACAGAAAATAGGCTTGGACAAAGTTGTTCCTTGACAGAACTACTGAATAATGTGTTCGGTTTGCTCACCATTAATTCAAAAAAGAACCAGGCCTGCTGCAAAGCTGACTCACGAACGCTGCCGCTGCAAACCACCCACTGTAGAGCCAATTCCTCATGAAACAGCTAGGGAGTAAAGCAGAGTCAGTATCAAAGGCAGACCTGCTGCTTTCCAAAGTCAAATACACACAAACACAAGCCAAGGTGTAATGAGAATAAGCAAAATAAAGCCTCGAGCCACTGACAATATGGTGGTGACACCCATTAACGAAACGACCATTTATGCATGGAAGACAGTGTGTGTGGCACAACTGGGGACATCGCATATTATTTTGGATCAATAAAACGTAACTTTAAAAGGACAGGGAAGAAAGAGCCCCCTAAATTGTACCTGCAAACAGAAAACAGACTGAAAACTCACAGTTAACAGTGAGATCTTGTGTGCGCCTTAAATACATACTGTAACATGCACCACTACACTCATGAACTTTGCTGGTACAATTTAGAAATACATCGAAAGTTTTAATTTTTGCTATAAGTCACTAATTTTCAAGTAATTAAAATCTTTAGGGGCCGGGGAGATGGCTCAGTGGAATAAGCGCTTCCCTGGCAAGCATAAGGGTCTGAGTTCAATCCCCGGTTCCGCAAAAAAAAAAATAAAATAAAATAAAATAAAATAAAATAAAATAAAATCTTTAATTGTAATAATAGCAGAAAATTCCTGCTTTACAATGGATATGGATATCTAGCATTTGTGAAATAAGTGTATATTAACATGAAGAAAGCCTAACAAAAGTGTACATAGAGAAGCAAATTAACATATCTTACTAAGATGATAATTTTTCTAACTCATCTTCCTTTCCCTAGAGATTTAAAACACAAAACAGAAGCAGTTACAGAAACAAGAAGTGGTAGTTTTTGAAACAAAAATTTGATGATCAAATCTGAATTCACTAAACTTCAATAACAGTAGATCCTGAAGATCTCAGCATTATCTTACTATGAAAAGCCTACACTGAAGAGCAGGCCTCAAAAGGCATCTGATGAGCAATGCCTGCTCAGATATACATGGAAACTCAATACAATTATGCGAGTATCTTCTACTGGTCATATAAAGAAATCTTGAAAGTTCTTAGTGGTTGGAATTACTCTCCCCTCTTTATATTGTCTTCATATGAATCTACCTTTTTAGTTGGTAAGCGTCCCGTTAATGTTTGTAAAAAGCTTGACGTCTCTGTGTGCGAAGACATACGATTACAACTTCGATCCACAGCCTACGAAGTGAAGATGAATGAATGACGAGAGAACATTAACAGTGCAGGGGATGACTTTGAAGCTCAAGGACTGCATCGTTCTAAACAGGCTTTTACTGTGGTCTCAATGACCATCTATTTTATCACTCATCTCATTTATACTACTTTAATGACAATGTAATAGACACACAAAAATGGCTTCTATGTATCCTTTAGTCTTTAGAAAATACATATTTTAATGACTATAATATTTAGAGTGCTGCAAAGAATGAAACTTTTCTGTATGATCTATATACATGCACATATATCCGGTGAAAGTATATAAAGAACAAAAATATACTTCTCAACTGATCTCTGACCAAAAACAAGAAATCAAGAATATTGTATTTGTAAAAGAAATTAAAAGTTTAGAATAATTTTTACTTTTTAATTATTCCCCAAATCACGAAGACTGTCATATAGTACTTCAAATATAAACCATCTATAATATTAAATAATGAGAAACTTCTTTTAAGAATGAGCATTTTTCTCCACAACACAGGTGAGAAATATATTTTAAGATACCATGCAGTATTAGCTACCAAGCAACTAGTTTTAAGTAGCAAAATCTAACTCAACTAAACTATAACAAATTTCATACTTTGCAACACAATGTAAAGTAAAATGAATTTTTCTGGCATTTTCTTTCTGGCATCTTCTGATCTTATAACATACAGATTATACACTGTTCATATTAATTTCAACTTATTTCTGGTCTATTAAATGATTATGAATAAAGAAAGACAAGACAGCTAAATACAAATGATTTAGTAGTTACACTGTAAACCAAAAGCAAACAAAACGTGGTGTTTTCTACAAATTTTAACAATTTTACTGAAAATGTGCAACCCCTATAGTAGAAGCGGTTATAAAAAGCCATCATGTGCACAAGCAGCAGGCACTGAAATACTGACAGGGTGTATAAAGAACAGGAAACAAGACAGGAAACAGAGGGAAAACATTGCTGGTGCAATCAGTGGTTTTCATGCATAGTGGGTAGAAAATGTGCGAAGTAAACAAAAATAACACGTCTTAATGATTAAGAAAGCAAGCCACTGAAATCACAGTATATGCTAGGAAGTAATGTTCTAAAGGGAAACAGCAGCAGCCAATAAAGAGACCTCTAATGTAAACACCACCTGTGTTGGTTCTGTACTTGGGCTGGGGTTGGATCCCCATGGGGCAGCTTTTGGACCACCAGTGTTAACCCAGGAATTGGAGCGATCTAAACCCTGAGCATATAATAGAAAGCAGTTGGAAAGGAAAGACATATTACATGTTGCATGCTATAAATTATTCTTAAAAGAAACCCAGACTTTCCAGTGCAAATCTGTTTTTAATTAGTACTGTTAAAGAAACCAAAAATTTAGGAGGCACCTACAAAGTATTAGTTCACCTATTTTATTATATAGCATAAAACTAAAATTCTTTTGACATAAACTATGCCCAAGAACATTACATATATTATTTAAATGCAGTTCCTTCTCATGTAATGAGATCACCTTAAAGTATCAACAACTAAAGTTTCAACAGTGCCTCCCTCCCAAACTCTCATTAAAGACAGCCCATGTGAACAGCAGGCAATGTCTTCTGAATTGAACTGAGAAGGTTTAAATGATGAAATGGAAGCAAGAGATTACATTCTTTGGTAAAACACTCTAATTTCATTCCATCTCTCCTAAGCTACAAGCATGATAATCATAATTCTGTTAGAACTCACCTCTTCTTTCATTTTCTTTTAGGGAACTGGAAAAAAATTTTGTTTATGAAAACAGGTATCTAATATTTGCTTCTTCCTAGTAATAGTGTTTGCTTTTATTGTGCTTACTATAATTACACAATGAACTACTATTTAAGGAATACTGGAGCTATCTGTACAGGAACAGTGTAATTCATAAGCTACATTAGAAGGCAGTAAGTGTTATTTGAAACAATAATAAAAACAGAATAAGGGACCAAGGGGATTAGAAGAAGTCTTGGGTTCAAGGCTGAAGAGAAAGAGCCGCTAGGTATACACTTAAATAAGAAGTTCAGAACAGATCTAATTGAACAGATGGCCTAAGTAATGTCTTAAAGGCTCTTTGAGAGTCAGTCAGAGAAGGATCTTACTTAGAGGACTCATTAAGTGAGATCTGACTTAATTTCCTTTGTATGAGGTGACTTTAAGTCAACTTTCTACCTGTTTTTTTGTGAATAGGGTAGAAGAACCGCAGGGAGACCATCCTGAGACTACAACATTAATTCAGGGAGAGATGCTGGTTGTTCAGATCACAATGGCAGAGTGGAAGTGTTGAGGAGTATTTTATGCAAGGCCCGGATCCCACTGCCAATATCACTGAGGCTGGGGGGACGGGGGTGTGCAGTGGCTCTGCTCTGCACACTGATCCAATTCAAATAAAATCATTTAGAAAAGTAACTGTTTGTAATTTCTGACCAAGAGTTACAGCAGCAACAACAACAACAAAATACTTGCATAAGCATAAAAATAAAGTATCACATTCATATGATATTTAACATTGTTTCACAAACCAGGGTACTTACAAGGAAAAATACGGAAGCCTAGAGCATTTCCACATTAAGAGACTAAAAAAGGAAGAACCCACAAAGGAAAATGAAAAAATATAACTAGTATTTTAAGAACAACCCTAGAAGACAAGTAAACAGAATAAACCAGGGAGAAAAAGTAATTTGCCAAGAGATCCTGGCAGGTAAAATAAAATGGGTTCTGCTCATTAGCTACTGGCATTAGCAACCCAGACAGCACTGTGACGTTAATGAGAGCTGTTCTAGTGGAAGAGGGGAAGAATAAGACAGTAAGTACAGAAAATACTGTCCAGAAAGCACAAGGACCTGAGTTTGATCTCTGCTACTACAGGCCATGTCAGCCCTGAAACTGGGCATGGAGATGCATGCTTATAATCCCAGCACCTGGGAGTCTAATACAGGAGGATCACTATGAGTCTGAACTGTGTAGCAAGACCCTGTACCAAATAAATAAATATTAAAAAAAAGAAAAAGAAAACATGGTGGAAATCCCATTCAGGCCAGTTATTCCCTTCCTGGGTATTTTTTCCAGAAGAAGTGAAAACCTCATACCACAATGCTGTATGTGCACCCAAGATTATAGCAGTGCAATTTGTCATAGCCAAATCCTAGAAACAACCCTGAAGCCCATCAACTGAAAAATAAAGAAGATGTGGTATTTCTATATAATGGAGAATTATTCAGGTATAAAACAGGATAAATCTGAGTCTTTTGTGGGTAAATGGATGCAACCAGAGAACATACCCACATGTGCAAACATTATATCTTTAGTGGGAGAATCTGAAAGAGAAAAATGGAATTTGAAGGGTTCAACAGATAACGGGAAAAGGGAATAAATTTATTCAAAAGGAAATAGTTACTGAGTTGAGGAGAAGAACAGGAAAGGAGTGGGGGAAAGATCTATGTATTTACGTAAGCAAGATGGTTTGGATAACTGCACTGTACATTTTTGCTGCTCTATGGAAAGCAGTTAATACTTTAATTTGTTTCATCTCATTTTTAATTGTTTGTACTTTTTCTCTTATTTTCTTAAACATTTTTCTTTTTTTTTCCTTCTTCCAATTTTATATGCATGTATCTGGTATTAAGAATAAATAGAAGATTAACACCATGTATCACAGTAAATACAGTGAAATTCATATAACTTTGTTAAGTGAAATTCTGTATCACTTGTAATTTTTTGTCTTAATTCTAATTTACACTCTCTTTCAAAAATAAAAAAAACATGGAATTCTGGGTAAGGCAGAGAAAAATGACAAGAAGGCAGTGAAATGCTACCTAGAAGTTCTATTTCTGTGAGAGAACCAACACAGCATGCCTATATGTGGATGGGAGTAATTGAATATATACAAAGTAATTGAATATATACAGTAGAGAAGGGCAGATGAAAATGGTTGGAGGACTGTTCGTAGGAAGAGGAGGTGGGAACATCTGTGCAAGTTAAGAGATGGATATCCTGGCTACAGCACAGTGTTACGTTAGTAAACAGTACAGGGCATATGTGTGTGGGCATGGCAGTGTCTATGAAGGTGCTCTGATGTGTTCAGTTTTCCCATTGAAATATGAAATTAAGTGAGCGCTGTTGGGAGGTTGGAGGTAACATTTTATGGCATGAAGTTATTTCCTGGGAGAATACACAACGAATGAATACAGGATGGAATTAGTTGCTCTCTCGAGGTTTGTGGCCTCAGAATTTCCGGTGAACTAGTACTTTGCAAGCAATCTTCAGCTGCACAGGTGCTGACACAGCACAGCCAGAAGTTTGGGTTCAAGCAAGGTGGAGAAGAACATGGGATCTGAAGTTTGCAATGGAAATAATTGTAACTACTGATCATGGATCTTTAACTGGCTTTGGGGGAGAGAGAATATTAGAGGAATGAAAGGAAAAAGGTCACAGGGTCAAAAGATAGAAGGAACGGGGACAACCCACTCAGGCCGCCCTCCTGTCCCTCTTAGACAGGAGCTTTCTTTCTTTCAATAAATATATTCTGGTCATAAAAAATAAAAAAAGAAAGAAAGAAAAAGATAAGAGGAATAGACAAATCTTTAGAATTAAGGCAGGACTGAGAGAAAAATGAAATTGCTAGGGAACACAATGCACAAGACTGCCATTATGAAGGCTGGGTACTGGCATGACAAGGGAGAGGTCAGGGTCGCACTCAAGAAAGGGTAAAGGACAAGATGACAAGAGAAAGAGTTTCTTCCATTGCCATGTCAATGAAATAAAGGAAAAGTGGAGCTGGGGAGATGGCTCAGTGGAATAAGCACTTCCCCGGCAAGTGCAAGGGACTGAGTTCAATCCTTGGTTCCGCAAAAAACAAAGAAAAGAAGAAAGAAAGAAAGGAAAAGTAGATATACAGAAAGAAAGAAGTTCCTTATATTTTATAAAATAAAATTATACATTATTAAAATGAAGGGTTATAACTAAATAATAATCAATTTGAAAGTAGCTATCAAAGATTTTACAATAAAGAACAAAAATCATTTTAGTAAAAATTAGGACATGGCTGAGCTGTCATGAAGAAAGTTCTCATTTTGTGAAGGCTCCCTCAGAAGTTGTATATATAAATCATGATTATGTCTCAATGCCTTTCGTTAAGCAGGGCAAAAAAATCAGTCCAATACATGTTGGTCTCTTGAGTCAGAGACTTGAAATTATAATCTATCACAGACATCTGTAAGGAGTAGCTGTATATTCATGCTAAATGACATAGTCATTCTACTGAAGAACTGTACTGGTCAATTTGAGAAGTTCAGAAGTACAATTAAGCAACTCAGCAGAGAGCCAGGATTCTTAGTTTATAAACACCCTCATCCCTGGCAAGAGGGGGGCATGGACCTGTGTGAGTTCTACAACCCCAGCCCCAGGGCAGTTTGTTCTAAAACAAGGAGGGGAGAGAGGCTTTGCTCTTTGCTGTTTTCTGCTGCCTTGAACTGCTGCTCTCTGCCATGTGCCATTTCCTGAGAGCCGGCTAAGAACAGACTGAAACCACTCCATAAACCTTTACTTCCTTAATTTTGGAACTGCCTTAAAAAACATAACACTATGTACCAATTCTGTCACAAAACCCTGAGTCTGCTTCTTAATCAGGGAAGCATGCCAGGGAAGGTGTGCTCCTGCAAATGTCCAGTACCTGGGTGACTGTAACATGCCCTGCACGCACCTGCACATTGTTCTTCGGGAGTTCGAGAAGAATGAAAGTTGCTTAATTAGAGAAACGTGTGTATAGATCTTTAAGTTATTGAAATATATGTCTTAATCTTTTATTTAACTTTACTCTGAAAAATTATGTTAATTAAAATGAACAGTACTGGGCTGGGGAGATGGCTCAATGGAAGAAGCACTTCCCTGGCAAGCGCAAAGGCCTGAGTTCAATCCCCGGTTCCGCAAAACAAACAAACAAACAAAAAAACAGTACTTAACATCAACTCCTCCAATTAATTAGCATTTATTAATATAAATTAGATGCTCTTGAGTATAAATTTTCTGTAACTATACTCTAATCATATGAACTGTAAGACTACCTTGGATGTTTTTAGTCAATGTTCAGGTAGTTCACCTAAGAAACAAATCAACCTAGACCTTTAAAAATTCTAATGCAGATCCGGTTCCTGGATACTAAAACACATTTTTTTTTCCCTGCATTTAGGACAGGGCCTACATGGTCTCATTATGCAGATCAGACTCGTAGTGATCTTCTGTTTTCAGCCTCCCAAGTGATGGGATTACATCACCTGTAATCAATCCCAGTCTCAATCCCAGCCCTCCTCTAAGGGCATGGTGCTCCAGGGATTGAATACTGGCTGCTGAACTCTGCCTAACCAGGCACTTTAGTCCGCTGGCCTGCTATAATATGTTTATTAATTCTTTCTCATACTCAAATTAAGGGTAAAATGTCAAGAAAAAACTGGCTATGTTTCTACATAAAGATGTTTTCCTCTTTCCTAATAATAAAATATACATTTAAAGTAGTCTCCCTAAAATACCATATGGTGTGATTTGTTGGCTTTGGTCTTACTGTGCTTTTCTGGTCCATTTTGCTTAGACTCTGAACTATTCATTCATTCATTCATTTATTGGGCAGAACTGGGGACTGAACTCAGGCCCTTGCGCTTACCAGAGAACTGCTTAAGCGCTTATTCTACTGAGCCATCTCCCCAGCCCCTATGAGCTATTTTTTTATACTTTACATCTACAAAGTAGAAATGATTTGTTCTTTTAGTATTCTGGGGGTTACTAAAGAGAATAATTTGAATAAAATATAGTGGGGTCTCATACTAGATGACCCTCTTCTTTTTCTGTCATGCTGTTGGCATGAGAAGACACAGGAAATGATCAGGGCTGAGAAGACAGCAAGACTCAAGCACAGCTACAGATAACCATAACTGCTGCTAAATAAAACACACTTTTCTAACCTTAGTGTCCTTCACAGTTTCACTTTCAATGTAGCTCTATTACCAAATAAGGAGAATAATTGTTGTTGACATTTTTTTGAGAAGGGAAAATCATAAATCAATAATAACTTGTATTTTCTATCAGTTGGTTTTAATTCTACAGAAAGTCAAACTAGCTATTTTTCATATGATATAGTATGATACATAACAGTTAAGTTACATGTAACTAGTTACCTTACACAAATTTTAAAATTTGGTGTTTTTTAAAAAGTGTACAAACGACTTTGTGCCAGCAAGCATATCTAACACAAATATGAGAAAGTGTTTACTGGTAGAATAGAAATATGCAATTTCTTATTTATTCCTAGCTCCAACAGAATACAAGTTTATAACTCACTGCTTATTAAAATAAGTATATCTCAAAATTATGAATAAACCAAAAGCTGGAGATTGTACAGTTGTCGGTAAAGTGAAAACCCAACTTAGAGAACATTTCATCACTTTACCTTACTGCCGATGATGGATCTCACTTCATCGTCCGGTGATGTGGGGGTCCCAGATATGTCTGGGTTACTGTTACTCAGGCTCCGAGAGCGACTCAAGTTAAGGCTTGCAGGTCTCACAGCAGACCTAGCCATGGTGGCATAATGCACAGATCCTCCCAACCCCCCAGGACCTGGAGACACACAGAAAGCAGAATACAATTAAAAATGAAAACGACTCCCTGGCAAGCACAAGGGCCTGAGTTCAATCCCTGGTTCTGCCAAAAACAAAACAATTAAGAAACAGACCTAAAAAAACTATCATTTTACAAAATTCCGCAAAGAGCATGACCCGCATTTATGTCTAAATAAAAAGTACTACAAACAATTTATAACATCAACCAATCAAAACATGAACTACACGCTGGTAATTACACATGATATTCTTTTTATTTTGCACTACACAAACTTAGGCCTTTACATTGAGCTGCATCCATCCCTAGCTGGGTTCAAACTTGCAATTCTTCTTAGCCTCCTAGAGTACTAGAATTACAGGTATAGACATTCTATATTATAGCAATTGACAAAATCATGTTATAAATAAAATCATTGCTTTATATTCTTCTCTATTACATGTCAATTGTATAACAAAATTAAATACGAATCACACACACTCTACCTTCCTAGGTATAGTTACATCAAAGACCCAAAACACACTAACTCCTCCTTTCTTTTTCCTTTTTTGTTTTTTGTGGTACTGGGAATTGAACTCTGAATCTTGTGCTTGCCAGGCAAGTCCTTATTCTACTGAGCTATCTTCCTGGCCCCTTTTTTCCTTTCTCCAGTCTTCTGTTCCACAAATATCTCTTAAGCTAGACTGTCTTAACTTGGGTGATAAACTTATTTGTTTCATTTAATATAGTCATTTGTTTTATATGTATTATATTTATTTTATATGTGAACCATAAAAAATGTGAATGGTAATTCTAAGAGTTTAGATTATAAAAGTAAAGAAGTCCCTTTCATTTGACTGAAGTCAAGCTTGATGTCTTCAACCATATCCTATTTATGTAAGTGTCCAACAGTTATAGCCACAACTTCTCTGAGCTTTTATTCACAGAAATCTTTCTGAATGTCCTATTTGTAAACGATACATAGCTACCAACCAACTAACATATATGATCTAGAAGTTAGCACTTATAAAACTTGATTTGTCAAAACTGTGGCGTCTTCGCACCACAGATGCTACATTTCACATAGTCAGACTCTCAAGTTGTGAAGCTGAAGCCAAGACATTATAGATTGGAATATACTCAATTACATTTCTTTTCAAACAAGTAAGTAAATACTAGGTCAAAGTGACTAGTCAGATTAGCAGTCTACTTGTTTTAAAAAAACTAATTGTTTGCTAGTTTTATCAGGCTTAACATCGCCAATAGTGGGAAAAGGACACATATCCTCAACATTAGTGACAAAAGATGACCCATGCAGACAGACATGCCAGCAGCTTGAAAAGTGGGCATAAACAATCTTTAACTGAACAACTGTTCAAACAAAAGATCTCTCTACAACTACCTCTACTATCACCAGGGTAAGACAAGACAGGTAACTACTTTGACTCCAATACTCTGAATATTTCTAGAAAACATCTCATACAGTATACTATAGGTTTTATAGTGTTACTAGAGAACTACTGATCCACACCTTTTTAATGCCTAACAGAATTCTGAGTGATAAACACAAGATTCTATTTTAAAAAGGAATGGGAAAATGCTTCTGGAAGCATAAGAAGTTATTCTCAAGGTTCATTTTCAAGAATTTAACCAACATCTGTAATCCATTTTAAGAAAGCTGTAAAAATAATGATGTTCTAAAAGGAAACTTACCCTTTGATTCCAGCACCTGGCACAGTGAATGAACTCAGTGTTATTGAACAATGTAGGGACAACATTACCTCAAGCTCACCATGCAGACTGACCTTACCAAAGAGAGTGTCACAGTGAAAAAAAAACCACACACCTGGTGAGGGGGAGTTAGGGTAAGTATTTGGGAGGCGAAAAGCATAATAGATATAGGATGCAAGAAGGCTGTTCCTGCCATGCTGGTCATGACTTCCTTCCAAGTTTTTGTGAAGTCGATTTATAATTGATGCCATGGCTTCAAAAGATGCTTGACCTAGATTAACTTTTAAAAAGGAAAAAAACATGTTTGCATTAGCATTTCTTAGACTCCAGGTTCCACAGGGGTCTAGGTTTTGTCATCCCTAAGTGCTTTAGATGTAGCAATTACACATAATAACTATACTGATTTTAGTGCTATATTGGGCTGAGTAAAAAATATTTTAATACTATTAATGAGAAAAAACTCATTTTCACAATTTAACACAAAAATTCTATAGGTTTGATTAATTAGAACCAAAAAATATTACCCAACAATAACCATTATTTTGTAAAACAATACAAAGCACTTAAGAGAAAAGAAATCTATCTTGGGTATCCTTCTTAAGAAGCAACTTCTAAGTCTACAGATGACTGGAAATCTAAACACATACTTATTTACCTTTGTTAAGAATATCGGGACTGGGGAGATGGCTCAGTGTTGAATAAGAGCTTTCCTGGCAAGCACAAGGGCCTGAGTTCAATCTCCTGCTCCGCCAAGGAAAAAAAAAATTTTTTTTGAAAAAAAAACAAAAAACTGGGGCCTGCCCATTAGCTCAGTTGTTTAAGTGCCTGCTGAGACAAAGCAGCCAGGCTCAGGATGCTGGGGTTGATCCCCAGACCCTCAAGCCAAATCAGACCTGCCCTGAAGGCATCCTGAGGCCACCACAAAAAGAAAAAAATCAACAATAGGCAGGCCAAATAGCTCAGTGAATTAAAGCACCTGCTTAGGCAGACGTAGGGGCCAGGGGTTTGATCCCTGGCCTGCTATGCCATCCCTGCCCCCTGGGTGCACTGAGACAGGGATTGAGACTGGGTGTGGTGGCTCAGCCTATAATCCCAGCTCATGGGAGGCTGAACACAGGTAGAATGCTATGAGTCTGAGCTATGTAGTGAGACCCTATGGACCCTGTAGATCCTATACTAAAATACAAAATAAATAAACAAATTAAAAAATTTAAAATAAATTTTAAAAATCAACAATAAAAACATTATCAGAAATAGTAACATAAAGGGGCCAGCGAGATAGCTTAGCAGACTAAATGCTTGCTTAGGCAAGTACAGGGACTAGAGTTTGATCCCTGGCATCACATGCCATGTGAGCCCCACCTCTAGGGGCACTGAGCTGGGATGGAATCCAGGCATGGTGGCACATGCCTGTAATCCCAACACTTGGGAGGCTAAAAACAGGAGGATCACTACAAGTCCGAGCTGCACAGTGAGACCCTGTATAAAATACATAAAAAATAAAATTTTTTCCTGTAACTTGAGAAGTCTATATGATGCACTTCATACATAAAGTTATCATTACAGAAAAGTTAATGATATCTCCAACTCCCAGACTAAACATAGTATTCACAGATAACAAACAGAATTTCATATTCTTTTTTGTTCAGTTGCTTTACAAAAGTTAAAAATGCCAAATTATAGACAAGATTCATTCTCAAGTAAAAGTAAATTACCTATTTGGCCAGCAATCACAGGAGGTCTAACAACTAACAAGATCAGTTTATCAAGCAGAAGATGAAGAAAGCGGACCACTGGCTCCAACTGAGATGAATTCAGTGCTGAAATACTGCTCTTCAGTTCATTTTCTAAGTTATTTTCCATGATTCGCATGTCCCCAATTCGGATGGGGAACATGTGCTCATCCAGAGCATTGACAAGAGCAAAAAATTTATCAAGATAGGGATCCTAAGACAAAAGAACAAACAAAAACACCACATGTAACTAACAAAATTCCCAACCCTAAGGGAAGACGGATCACTAATATTCATTTTGACTGAGAATGCAATACAAAAAGATGTGCATATAGCTATAATTTCCCATTAACATCTATTTTCATTTTTTACTGTAAAATAGGCACTTCAAATAGTACTGACTACTCATGAAGGATCTTTTCTCTTTAGGCCTGACTCTGCTTTCTTTGCCCCAATTCAAGGGCTACTTGTGACATTTCTTGCCACTTAGCTCCCAGCTACCATCTTTGTGGCAGTGCAGAACACTTATCCCAGGCTCTTTAAATTGTGGCTCTCCTGGTCAGCTAGCTGGGGCCAGGTGCAGAGAGCAGGGTGTGCTGGAGGCTGCGCACCTGGCCTGTGAAGTTAAGACAGTTCATCTTACTTGTTTTCCGGGTAGCATGGCAGACGTGAATGCTGCAGCTCAGAACGGAGGGATGTGGGCGACAGTGCTCACCAGAAGAGGGGCTCTCACGTGTCCCCAGCCAGCTCTGCCCACTAGGAGTCTCTTTCACCACAGCACAGTGGTAAGAGGGGAGCAGCATCCTTTCCACAGAGGTCTACTCCTCAGGCTTCAGGGATCTCCTCTAGCTCCTAAATTTCTTCTTGGAAATGCTCTGTAATTGTTCTCTCTGCTGTCATTATAGAAGTCTCTTTTACCTTATATAGAAGTGAAGCACCTTTAACCTAGTTAACTTCCTTGGTTTCATTTGAGGTACTGGGGCTCTAACCTGGGGCCTCTCACATGCAAGCACTCTACTACAGAGCTATGGCCCTAGACCCAGTTAACAACTCTTAACCTTAAATTTCTCCATTTATATTACTGGTATATTTGCCTCCTGCCTGTTATTATTTAACTCCCTTCTGTGCTGCCAGCAGAGCTAGAGTTGCTTATGGCAAGACTGTGCCAAGCCCCTGGATAGAAGCTTATACTCCCAAGCTCCTTTGCACTTCAAAATAACCACATGCTACAGAGTTCTGAATATGGAGATGGGAACAAAAGCCTCTAGAACTCTGGGGAAGTTTTTGTTTATTTAGCAATGAAGACAAAGCTTTGAAAAAAAGAGTGATGCTGCCCAATTTCTCATGTTCTATTTGTATTATTTAAATGCTTAAAATTCTTTATATCAAAGAGACAATTTTATTCAGTTGATCCTGGCTGACTAGCTCTTTCTTTTGGTGGTACAAGGGATTGAGTCTTAGGCCTTCACCCTGGTTACAGCCCCATCCGTTTTCTTATTTTTAGGCAGGGTCTCACTAAGTTGTTACATTGCCCAGGTTAGGTTCAAACTCACCTCAGCCCTGCAGAGTGCTGGGATGATGGCTGTGCAATCAGTCCTAAAAAAAAGTTTTAATATACTTTTTTTTTTTTGGCAGAACTGAGAATTGAACTCAGGCCCTTGCACTTGCCAGGGGAGTACTTATTCCACTGAGGAATAGGCCCTGGTCCCTAATATACATTTTTTAAATATTGTAATATATCAGGTATATTTCAAACTGTTACAAGAAAACTATAAAACACTGTAACAAGTATTTATTACTTTAACTGGTCCTTTAAAAAAGATTAGTATCTGAAGAATTTGTTTTAATTAGCTGCAAAATCCATGAACATTGGCAATTTAATCACCAGGACTGGGAATGCTAGGATGCTACACACTTGTGCTTCCTTCCTCCCCCATATTGTGTAGGTTCTGAATCAGCTATAGAACTTATTTTGCCAGGGAAGCACTTATTTCACTAAGCCATCTCCCCAGCCCCTAGAACTTATTTTGCCCTAAATCTTTGTGTGTGTGTGTGTGTGTGTGTGTGTGTGTGTGTGTGTGTGTGTGTTTTACAGGGAAATGAACTCAGACCCTTCCACTGTACAGCTGGGCTGTGTGCCCAGCTTCCCAAATCCTTTGCAACATAAGACAACACATCCATGAATCTACTTCCATAAAAAAAATTTAGGAGGAAAAGACCAAGGTACTGACAACTCCAAAAAGAGGAAAAGGCAAAAAACAAGCATAATCGTGTACTTGCATATTTAAGCAATGGAACATGATATTAAGAATTTGCATACTGGGTTGGGGCTATAATTCAGTGGTATAGCTCTTGCCTGGTAATCATAAAGGTCCTAGGGCTGGGAAGATGGCTCAGTAGCGTAAGTGCTTCCCTGGCAAGCACAAGGGCCTGAGTTCAATCCCTGGTTCAGCAAAAAGAAAAAAAAAAAAAGGTCCCAAGTTCAATTGCTGGCACTAAAAAGGAATTCACCTATTAAAGGAACTATACTTCAATGTTAAGAATTCCAATCTTTTCCTCAAGCAATGATACAATGCACCAAAAGTGTGAGATGCATTCACAACAGAGAGGAAAGCCTCTGTCTGAGTCCTCCTGTCATTGGCCTATGTGTGCTCTGCTAAACAAAACACACAGTCATCAGTGTCTTTCTGAACACAATACAAAGATTCCATGTTTGTTCTCCCACTTCAGGGTGCAGGAAGTGCTACCCTAAAAGCCTGTAGTCCCTTATAAGGTCTGCTGACAAGGCTGCCTTCCAGCTTTAATGTCAGGCCAGCCTCTGTCAACAGGATGGTTCCCATGCCTGGACATGCTGAACAATAACCTTTCTTTGGTAAGATTCAAATGTACTCATAGGACAAGCCTCTAGCAAGCCTCTGGAGATTGCATCTCTACTGAGCTTCCCCAGCAGGGGACATGTCACACATGCCACTCTGGCTGCCTGTGTGACTTCACTAGGATCAGACTCGGCCCCATCTCCTGTGAACTCACCAATGCTTTCTTCTGTTGACCCCACTTCCCATGGCTTTGCTAAAAGAAACTCTTCAGTGGTATAGCTCTTGCCTGGTAATCATAAAGGTCCATTCAGAGCTGTATCACAGCTGCTGTTGACATGACTTCCCTATAGGACCTCCAGGGAAAATTTCTGAACCCAAGGGGCTCTGAAAAACTCCCCACATGGCCTTTGCCTTTACAAACTGTGGAATGCTTCAACACCTAAATTCCACATTAAAGGCAGGCCTCTTTCCACTCTACTTTTCCCTTGAAAAATCATCTACACCCATTTAATGTCATCTATCACAGTTGTCTGACTACCTCCACTCTTCAACTCCAAACTCATTACAACTACACCTGGCCATCTCTATTTGAAGTACACATGAGACATAATAGGTTCAAAAATGAACCCCTAGAACTCCATACCTGTTCTTCCACAGGATGCTCCCAATATCACCTCTCCTAGGTTTGTAGTTAAGGCTAGAAATTATCATCTGCTGAACTCTGACATTCAAAGCCCTTCAGAATCTGTTCCCAACCTGGCCCTCTATACCCTCCTCTATCAGGGTTTCCTGTTCACTTTCAACTGTGCTCACATTAGATTACCTGCCAGTCCTCTAACACAGATGAGCACTCTGCTCTTCATCTAACTGGAGGAGCTATCCAACCAACCTTCCCTGTGTAGCAAGTGCCCTCTTACCAATGTGATACCTCGGGCCTAACCGAACAGTCTCTCTTGTGGTTGACTTATTCAGGTAATATATCCAACATGGTACTAAATGTATTGTCTGTAATTACTTTTGCACTTTCCCCTATTATATTCAGTAAGCTTACTGAAGGGAAGGCTCTTTTCCTGACAGGTAACATCCCTATTCTGATAAAGCTTATAAAAGGGAATACATAATAAACAAATGTATGTGTACAGCACACACACACACATACATACGCACTCACACAACACACACACATACGCATGCACACAACACACACACACTTTGGTAATCTGTGGGGGCAGCCACCAGAGTGACAATGTCTAAATGAAATTATTAAGAAGCTAACTTTCAAAAAAAAAAAAAAAAGAAGCTAACTTTCTGAGGTGAGAAGTGCTATAGAAAGAGAACTAAAATGAAAGCCAGGAAGAAATGCCTTCCAGTCAGAGAAAAACTATGAATTAGTATCTTTAAGAACTTTGAGGGGCCAGTAGAATAAGCACTTCTCTGGCAAGCTCAAGAGCCTAAATTCAATCCCCGGTTCTACCAAAACAAACAAACAAACAACAACAACAAAAACTTGGCATGTTGAGTTACCAGAATGCCCCAAGCCCAATAGTCAGGCCCTGCCCACTGGGTTTGTGTGGGCCCAGGGAGCTGAGGCTTACTGCTAGCCCCAGCAGGGCAGACACTGAGGCCCAGACCTATGGGGAGGATCCTCGAGACATGGAAATGGTAGGAGGTAACTTGGGTAAACTAGTCTTCCGGGAAGACTCCAGGTACATGAGTGGGAGGTGCCCAGACAGGATTCAGGGGAACTAACTTATATACAAATTCCCAATTTAAGATCTACTTTGTGGGGTCAGGGAGATGGCTCAGTGGAATAAGTGCTTCCTTGACAAGCACAAGAGCCTGAGTTCAATCCCTGGTTCCGCAAAACAAAAACAAAAAGATTTACCTTGTTATATAGCTACAATGTTTGCTCCTATGGTCCAAAGTACAAAACCATTAGATACAAAAGCTTGTCAATTTCTAAATTTCACTAGTTGTTATTAGTATTGTGAACTGTACTACTGTAAATATAATACCATATCTGCCTTAAACCACATGTTCTCCCTTGGTAATAACATTGGGAAGCGCTTGTTTAATAACCTCACCAAAACCCTACATTGAAGGACAGAGGACAGTGTCCAATGGAAACCAGTATCTCACTCTCAATCAATAGAGCAGGCAAAATCTTGGGACACACACAGGACAAGCATCTCTGACACAGGAGAGACACCTAAAGAACAGACCCTACACGAAGAGGTTCTGACTGCAGTGACACAGCCACTGCTAGCAAGTTTTCAAGAATTTGGCATGTTCCAGAAATAGAATGCACAAGAATTTGGAGCAGGTGATTACTAAAAACTCTTTCCATTTGAAATGCCTGGGTCTATGAGAAGTAAAATTTGAGATGGATGATAGTTTAAAAACTACTTATTCTGCCAGGTACCAGAAACTTAGAAACATGTCACTTAATTATTCAACATAAAATCAATAAAATTTTATGAAGCAAAATATTTGTTTATGGTGACTATTTATGCCATTTTGTGTATTCCTCTAAAAATATAACAAATCTACATGCTTTTAATTAATATGCAATTCTATAAATCTGAAGCAGACAATAAAACTGATAGAAACAAGATATATTTCCATTCATTCAAATAAAACTTGACCATAAAAATCAAAAAAACTCACCTGTGTATGGATAGATGAAACAGCAACAACTTCTACATTAAATACACCTTTGTGATTATCTACCCACTTCATCCCAGGTAGCGGAACCTGAAAGAGTAAATACAATAATCACAAATGTTTAAATAAATTATAAACTCAGGAAACAAAAAATTAAGAGCATTTCAATGAGAAAAAAATTCTGTGGAAATTCATTTATAATCATAATACATTTTAAAATAAATTTAAAATTTCATTTCTTAATAATTTCTACAAAAGAATTAAAAGGCTCAAGACAAAATGAAAAAAACCTCAAACTTCTATGTTCCCAGGGATATCCCCCTTTATCATTCTAACACTTCCTCTACAGACATTTTCATATATTCCCTTACACAGTTCCTATGATATTATCTTTTTTTTTTTTTTTTTTTTTTGGCAGAACTGGGGATTGAACTCAGTGCCTTGTGCTTGCCAGGGAAGCACTTATTCCAACTGAGCCATCTCCCTGGTCCCATTATCATATTATCTTGAAATCTGTTTTTCATGTATTATATATTGTGAATCTTATTTCTTGTCAATAAATTCACATACTCAACACCATTTTAAAGGTTTATAATATTCTATTTGTTTATTTCAAACTATCTTAGTAAATTTTCATTGGGCATTAAAACATTCACAACCAGAAGAACTCTATTCTAAGGTTTAAAAATCTTTTTTTGAGATGTAAGTTGGTAGAATGTCAAATTATCTCACAAAAAATCATTTTTTAAAGTAATACCTAAATTCTCTCAATTATTCCTACTAAATACAGCTAACGACCCCAGGAATGTGATGTTTAAAGTGAACCAGGAGATTGGAAGGGCTGGGCCCTCTGCGTGCAAGAACACATGACTACTTCTTGGGCTTTACTTCTGCTTTGCAGATCCCAGGGTTGGGTGTCAAAGATACCAGCAATCCAGAAAATCTGACAGACAGGCAGACAAAGCCCCAAGAGAAGGCTGCTCTTAGTCAAAGCCAACTGTCCCCAAGTCCCTAGTGAACAAGCAGGGTGCCACCCCCAATGCACACACAGGTTGGCGGGGAGGCAGCAGGGATGCCCCTTTGCCTAAGCAACCCATTCATGTGCAGCGGCATCTGGTAGGAGCCACCCTCTTCTGGAAGCAGCCAGCCTGAGCTAACATGGAGGTCAAGCAGGGAGCAATGCAAAGGTGTCTGGGGAGGTCAGAGAGGCCTGGTGGGAGCCTGAAATTCACCTCCCCTGATGATGAGCCACCCCCAGCTCAGCCCAGGGAGTGAAAGGAGATGGAGCATGCAATGAGGACCTACAGCTGGACCTTCACACAGCCTCCCTTCTCCACAGTTACAGCAGAAAGTCTTGGAACACGATACCTAATGTCCAGTAATCAGAACCAATGCACCACAAAAAGGCAACAAAACTCTTCAATTTAAACAAAAAAAAGACAATCATTAGGCATCAATGCCAAGATGACACATCTTGGGTAAGTCTGAAACTAAGTATATATACTGCCAACAGGCACCCCCTCCAACACTGGGGATTGAATCCAAGGTCCTCACATTAAGCTACATCTCCAGTCCTTTTTCATTTCTCTTTTTAATCATTTGTTTGTTTGTTATAGGTCTCACTACACAGCTCAGACTGATAGTGATCCTCCTGTTTGAGCCTCTCCAGTGCTGAGATTATAGGCATGCACCACCATGCCCAATTTTGATGGCCAGTGCAGCATGCCCAGGGTTCCGGGGCTGGCATGGCACGCAGTACCAGGGATCAAACCCGGATCCTTGTGCTTGCCAGGCAGATGCTTAAGACTGCTGAGCTACCTCTCCAGCCCTCATTTTTTATTTTAAGACAGGGCTTTACTTAGTTGCTAAATTGCCCAGACTGGGCTCATGCTTGTGACTCTCCTGCCTTCCCAGTTGCTGTAATTTACCATATATTGCTTCTTAATGTTATCAATAAATTACACACCAATAAGGATATGGCTCAGTGGTGCAGCACCTGCTTGGCAAGTCCAAGGTCCTGAGTTTGAGTACTAGTATCAAAATAAGAAAGAAATACAGACAGACAGAAAGAAAGAAAGTAAGTTTTAACTCAACTGGTTTATTACATCTATCAGTCAATCACACTACAATGTAGATCTATAATCAAATATAATTATAGCCATATTTTTAAAATTATAAGCATACTTAGCATAGTAGCTAAAAAGAAACTGATGTATTAAGAAAGCTGACTTTGTATATGCAAACCAAGTGTAAACAAACCATACTTCCAAGAGCATGTACTTTGTTTCCACTTACTCAATTTCAAAAAGATACTAAAAATATATTCTCTTCATTCAGTCAGTAAAATATGAAGTCCACTAAAAGAAAAATTTATTTAACAAAGCTTCTCATGTTTTAATAGGAAAATTTTCCAAGTCTACCTTTGAGTTTACATTTCATGCATTATATTAATTTTCATATTAATATGCTTTTTTTTTCAGGAAGGGTCTACAGGTCTCAGGGTCTCACTACGTAGATCGGACTCCCACTCAGACTCCTGCTGATCCCCTGCTGATCCACCTGTGTGTAGCCTCCTACAGAGCTGGGCTTACAGGCCTGTGCCACCACACCCAATCTCAGTCACCCTCTCAGTGTGCCCGGGGGCAGGGCCTGCAGGGCAGGCCAGGATCAAACCTTGGCCACTACGTCTGCCTAAGCAGGCACTTTAATCCATTGTACTATTTGGCCATACCTTAATATGCTTTTCTTAAAAAAGGATAAAAGCAACTAAGTTTTATATAAAGGAATTTTAATCACCAGAGGAAATTTGACTTTGTTATCTGCATCCTTACAGAAAGAAGCAATATACTTCACTTGCTGAAGACATCTTTGCAAAGAGAATTACACTTCCTCCCACCCAGAGTACCACAGCTGCAAGAACACTGACCTCAGGGGACAGCACGGAGTATGCCTGTGGAGGCTTCTCCAGGGATACTGGTAGGCAAAACTGGCCAGTCTTCAGCCGTCCATTCTGAAGCATCGGGATCCACTTGGAAATGAAAAGGAATCACTCTTAATTTAAATTAAATATTTGTTATAAAAATAGTTTCTTGGAAAGTTGGTTTTATGAACTTGGTACAACCCAAATTTGTTCCCATCATGAAACATTATGAGATTATATAAATAATAATAAGAGGCCTTCAGAATTTCTCTAAGGAATCATTTTCCCAAAACAATATCATTAGCCATACAGTATGCAATATAAACGGTCCTTATTATCTAAAGAAGAGTTCATCCTGGGAAAGGGCCAAGAAATGAATCAATTTCAAGGACGAGGTAAGTTACCACTACACCTAGTCTCAATCGCCAACTCAGTGTACCCTGGGGGTGGGGCCGGTACGGCATGCCAGGAATCGAATCCCAGTATCTGCATCTGACTAAGTAGGAGCTTCAGTCCACTGAGCTATCTAGCAGGCTCTTTATTATTTATTTTAGAAAATTTCATACCATAAATGAAAGAGACAAAAAAATGAGCCAAATGTCACTTTTTCTCTTTTGTGTAGAAACATAATTTTTCTGACAAAGTTACATGATACATTATTAGGATGTCCCTCATCTCCACTGTACCTCTGCAATTCAATCATGATTTTTAAAAATTACTCAAGGGTGTTAATTTCTTTTCTAGGTTTTTTAATTCATTTTATTATGAAATCATTTTTTTCCTTAAATTTGTATTTATATTACACTGCTGAGTAAACTCAATAATCAGAACCAACATCTTAAATATTTACACAAAGTAGTTAGTTGCTTAATTAGCTAGCTGCATTAATGAGCATTTTCTTGTTCTGAAGACCTTTCAGTCCCAATGCAACATTATAGCCACAGGGAATCAGAGTATTCAAGGGATAAGAAACATTATGTCTTATAAATACATTATGTCTTGAGATCAAAGAACTAAGCATTCAACAAAAGGACTTACTGTATATCCAACAGGGGTTTCAAGAGGAGTGTTCTGTTTTTGTTGACAACTAACATGATAAAAAGTAAAAAGTAAGTGATGATGGTCAGTTAAAGTTGCTGGGAGTTTAACTTTGATTTCTTCATGAAAATCAGGAGACCTTGACATAAAAAAAGAAAACAAACAAAAATCAATAGTCAGTAATTGTTCAAAATAAATAATTACTGCATTTGTATGCTTGAGTTATTTTAAACTTAATTTTAGATTCATGCTTCATTTATTCCTTTAGTCCAAAATATTTTCCTTTATTCCCAATCTCCAAATAATTAAATCCTACTTCCAGAGGAGGGAGCTGCCACTGTTTCTGAAAATTACCATCCCACTTTCATTAATGGACTGAGTAGAACTATTATTTAAAAATTAGTTATTATCACCATCATACTGAGATCTCCATTACACTGGAACCTACACAAGAGGAGATTATGGTAGGGCTACATTTACGAACCATTTCTTACACATAGAGAAGAAAAAAGTTAGCTGCCTAAGTGTGTATTTTAAAACTACCCTACAGAAAAGTATTTTCATTTTGTAGTACAGTTGCATACAAAACTAATCTGCATAACCCTTTTTAAAAGGAGAAAAGGGGCATCTCTAGATATCTTATCAGGAAGCTGGGTTCTCTGTGGAATGTCTTGTATCAACTATTCCATTATTAGTAAAATTTAAAATGTCACCAACACATGGACCACTCTTCGACTGAGTTAAGGGGGTGGAGATAAAAATCAGGAATGACAACAAACTACATTTGTGCCACAGGTTTGAAGTGCTCTGAGACACTATCCAAACAATCAATTTCAGGATCTCCTGTTTCAATCAGTATTTACTCAGAATGGCCCCAAGGGCATTCTGATAGCAAAGCACAGCTTTTATTCATGGTACACAGTTGGAAGGGACAGAGCCTCGGCACCCAACCTCCCGCACACAGTTGCTCTCAGAATTATATCCAGTGAAATTCCAGTTCTCTTCACGGCAAAGGCTAGCATGCCCGTTAACTTTTTTTCTCTCAGATGCTGGTCAGTCAAATATCCTTCTCTCAAATAAATCTCAAAAACCTTTTAACAGGTTTGGATTTGGCTACAGAAAGTCCAAATGGAACCAGACTTTAAGTAACAAGAAAGAGAAATTGAAATATTAGCAACCTGAGAACTTGTTAACTTCGGTGAGGGAAAAAAAAATAAATAAAATGCTGTGCAGCTTACTACTGATCTTATCAATCATTACCAAACTGGGAAAAAGCTGAAATTATCAACAATGTCAGATGGATTGTCATTCTGATTCCATGAAAGCTGGGAGCAAATATAATAACCTATTCCCAAAACTGAGAAACTTTTAGAAATGACCACTTTCTTAATCAGTGTCTTTTCTGGTCTGAATAATGTGGTTCATTACTTCCTGAAACCACATAATGTGAAGACTTGTGAGAAATTAAGCAGCTATGAGAATTATTCATTCAATTAAATAGGTTTAGTTACCCATCTTCAAGGTACAGATTGTGTTAGTATAGTGGTGATCTTAAAGATAAATGTACAAAAACAACAACCCTCAAAAAGTATGTAAGGGGCCGGGGAGATGGCTCAGTGGAATGAGTGCTTCCCTGGCAAGCACAAGGGCCTGGGTTCAATCTCTAGTTCTGCCAAAAAAATAAAGTATGTAATTCAGTAGGAACATAAATACCAATAGCTATGCTATAAAACAGAGGTTGGCAAACTATGGTTCACGGGGCAGATCCAAGTCCACTATCAGGTTTTATTTACACAGCCTGCAAAGAGTGGTATTTATATTTCTGAATATTTTATTAGATGTGAAAATTACATATAATTCAAATTTCAGTGTTTATAAGTACAGCTGTACTGCAACACAGCCACCAACTTACTTGTGACCTTATTACTCATGGCTGCTTTTGTGCTATAATGGCAAGGTTCAAAGGTACACTTAAAAGATACACTATTTAGTTCTTTGCAGAAAATGTTTGCCAACCCCTGATATAAAGCATACTGATTAAATACTTCAAGAGCAGACTGAATAGACTACTTCAAGTTTAAGCTCAAGGAATGCTTAGGAGAATATATTTAATATGGGCCTTAAAAAGTGAGTAGCAGCTCAACAAAAACAAAGGAAGCACTATCATAAAAGATCTAAGAAAGGCCCAGAAATAGCACAGAATGTTTGCTACTGAGGCCCAAAGAAAATCATCAAGACTTAAAGAGAACAAAAGAGAGCAAAAACATTTTAAATTTTAAGCTAGAGTAACTACAAAAAATGGTGGTACCATTAATAAAAATTGAAAAACAGACAGAGGCAGGGTCAGAAAAAGTCAGGGATAAGCACTGAGAAGTCAGTGAGGTGCCTGCACAGATAAGTGTGTCCAGGAGGCTACCGGCCCTCGCGGCAGAAGGCGGCCAGGCTGGCTCACCAGGACAGGGGCACACTCACTGCTATGAACATGACAGATGCTACCAGGTTTATTCAGGGACAGAACACACTGAGAAAGCAGAGCAAAGCTGCAGTGTTTTGTGTGAAATGCCTACATCAGGGGAAAAAGAACAAGTTAGATCCCCCAAAAAAGTAAGAAGTAGAAGGAAACTGAGATACATACAGCTATCAAAACAAAGGGGAGAGAAGTTTCAAGGAAGGCAAGGAAAACTCACACTAGACAATGACAGTGGGGAAACTTTTCTGTTTCGTCAGTGTAAAAAATGTAAGTTTCTTTTGAAAAGAAATGAAGCTAATGAAGGGACCTGGAAGAGAAGGGACAACTGAGCTACACTTGAGGGCAACGACAGCACGGCCTAGGAGCGGAGAAGCAACTCAGACTGAGCACAGGGGAGGCCACCACTCCGCGTGAGACTGAAGAGGCAGGTGAGTGCAGAGAGGAGTCAAGGTAAGGATCTCAGCTGGATAATCGTAAGTAATTTAAAAAGGAATGTATAGGGAAGCAAATAGAAAAAGCAGGAGCTGGAGGAAATGACTGGAGCTACTGGCATACAGAGGGCAAGTTATGTAAAATGAATTACAGTAGCCCCGTAAGATACAATAACATTAATTTACAATAACTCTGATTAGTGTAATGCTATGATTTTTTGCCAAAATTTAATAATCCTCTCAAAGTAAAGCAAAAAATAAACATTACCAAAGAAAGCAATGTTCCAAGGAAGTGAAACTGAAAGTCACTAAATCAAAGATCAGTGGAGGTTGAGAATACCACCAATTTAACTAATAGGCTTAAGCTTTGTAAAGATCTAAATAAAACTTTAAAGCATTGGGAAAAATAGGGAAGATCAAAGGACCAGAGGCCACAGTGACAATAACACAGTAAAACTGAAAGGATCACAGAATTTGGCTGAAAAGATCTTTTATGTATGAAGTCTTATATTGAGATGTCTTTACAGAATGGCTATGCATCTATGGATTGAAAATACCTCGGATGTTTGCCTTACCTCTTACACAATCAGTAAAACACACTAACGTGAGTGCTAACAATGCCACTATTGAGAAGTGAGTAACTTTGAAAGAAATATTGTAATTCAGTACCTGTTATGATATACTACGGCTGTATAGGCTTCCTTTGAAAACTCTGAACAGCTAGATTTACCAAAGATTACCTGTAACAAATAACAGCATGTTGAAACTTTGTTGCAGTAAATGCTGGATGTTTCATATCTATGTAAGAATTTGTCTGATTCAATAACTGAGAAAAATGGGCAAAATCAGCCCAATGAAGAACAATGTGCCTACTGACGTTTAGTAATATTTCAATTGCTTAACTATAGGTTTCTTTTCAATGATAGACCCATCTGATATTCAAACATTCAAAAATTTCTATTGCTTATATTTCTATCCAGTAAGCAACGAGGTACATTTCTTTTTCTTAAAGAAAGGGAAGAATTCACTTTATACTGGATGTAGCATGTAATTTGGAATTTATATAAGAAATAGGATCCTAGAATGGTTGTATAAATCTTCTATATAAATTGATGGCTTCTCCACTAAAACAGCAGTCATCCTGAAAATCAAGTATAAATTATATATGATATTAAGATGTTGTATTTTTTATGTTGTTATGTATCTTTAGTGGTCCTAGTACTTTCTGCATTAAAAAAAATATGGTATTATTTCTAGGGGAAGTTTAGAAAACGTAAAATAATGAAACTTTATATATTTGCCCCCTGAATTCTGAGAGAAACACTGTGGATAACAAGGGCAGCCCATTCCAAAGTAGCTTAATGATGCCAAAGTCACAGTATGACTGCTACAAGCCACACCTGTGACGATGGTGAGCGGCAGATGAAACCCTACTATATGGCCAGCCACCTTTACCTACACACGAACAAGTGTGTGACATGGCTGGCACACGTCCATCATACAACTGGTACAACAACAAAAGCCCAGTCCTTATACAAAGAGATTAAATAGCACCAAGTACAAACACAGGTATTTGCTTATAACCTTTCAAAAATGTCCTTTTATTTTAAATGTATACAGAAGTATAATAATGATTACTCTAGGTAAGCCTTATTTTGTCAGTTCTGTAATAGCTTACTATGTTTTTACAAAATGTTCCAGTGCCAAATTATGACATTTTCAACTTTATACATTATATAATCAAAAAATTATCAGAAGAGGTCACTTGAATAGTCCTTAATTCAAAAGCACGCAAACATACCGTGTTGCTGTGTGTAGCCTTCCAACCAGCTAGTCACATACACATAAGAGCATTGCCTTTTCATATCACTAACAATACACATGTGAAATGAATGCAGTACCTTTTTCCCTCTGAGAAGCTGTATCACTTCACAAAACATAACGTGTTGTTGTAACATGAATGAAATAACACAGGAAGTCTTTTTGGACCATCTGACATGTATTTTTAATCACCAACTTGGATTGGACATCATTTACAGTAGCAAACAAATGCTGTGACAGGCATCTGATACAGCTAGAGAACAAGATCCCTGCCCTCAAGGAGCTTACA
This sequence comes from Ctenomys sociabilis, assembly GCA_004027165.1. Lineage (NCBI taxonomy): Eukaryota > Metazoa > Chordata > Mammalia > Rodentia > Ctenomyidae > Ctenomys > Ctenomys sociabilis. The sequence continues at coordinate 60,054 of PVKA01000368.1, forward strand.
GTCTAGTGGATTAGATGAAGCAATAAATATAAAATTATAGAGAAATAAGGCCTCTGAAAAATGTGAAAGGTGGTACTGCAGCATCAACGAGGGATCGGGTCACTTGCCTATGTGGCTGGGGCACCCCTGGAGCTACTCAGAAGGGTCACACGCACTGACATGAGGAGGAACTGACTGAGCAAACTGCGAAGAGGCTGCTGCACATGCACCACACCTGTCCTGAGCACCAATTCACACATCGGCTCTCAGGGCATGCACTTTCATTGTCTGGTATCTCTCCATCAATCACAGTAACAAATCCATTCCTTGAGCAGAAATAAAGAGCTAATAAAGAGTATGAAATATTAATTTCAAATCTCAAAACTAAATTGTACATTTAATCCACAAATATCTGGCATGTACTATTTACAAGGATCAGAAGTAGCTGCCACAGGAGAACACAAAGATGAATAATCTGCTGTCAAGGAGACCTAAAGACCCTGATGAAACTGAGGCAACTGCCAAGAAGAAAATATTTCCCAGTAAGTGGAAATCAAAAGAATTACATTGCAAGGCCAATATGGACAGATAAAAATCAGGTTACCAGCAATGCACTGGTTCCTAGTTAAGCATTTTCTTTTCACTAGGCTTCCTAGAGTGTGACCATCTATAGCCACAGCATGCTCCTATTCCTTGTTGCCAACTTCCACTGAGCCAAAAATCTCCTGACATTCATGACTGTCACATAATCCTAAATGACAATGCTGGCAGTCAAAAACCTCCAGCCTTGCCTCAGTCTGCCGCTTCCGCCTTATGTTCTGCTGCCCTGGCTCACTGGCTACTCACCACTGTGCGTGCCTGTCACCGTGCAGGGACGCTCCAAGCCTCAGCTGCTCTCCTTTCACACTTTCCAGACACACTACCATGTGCCTATTAGTGCAGAAGCACCTCTTCCATGAGATGCCTGTGTCTGGCCTCGGTGAGGCATTCTCTCTCATCTCTGAACACCCACTCCTTTGGAGCGTTCTTCTAATCTTTTAGTAATTAGCACATATCTTGCTTCTCAACACTTGGGGCAAAAGGTAACCCCTTGATGAGAGTTAAGAACACTAACAGCTGGCTCAGGTACCCTTGAGATTCAGCCTGGGAACTGTTATTTTTAAAACTTTCCAGAACAATCTAATGCTCTGAGAAGACAGCCAGAGTTGCTCAAGAGGAAAGAGCCACACACACTAAAATCTCCGTGGAACATTTTCAAGCTGGAGGCCAACCTCTTAGGCTCCATCGCCTCCCATCTCTACGCCTTGGCCTTTCATTCTAAAGAGGCTTGAGAAAAATCAGAATCATGCATGCCAAAGAAAAGTGATCTGTGCTCTGGCTGAGTTTTCTAGGTGACACTGATGTGATCTCAGTAGAACACAACACTCCTTTAGATGTCTTTGTGTTTGATGACATCCTCAGACTGCAAGCCTTATTGATCTCTGTATGTCTGGGATACAACAACTCTTCAATAAATGGTAGGATTTTTAAAAACACCATACACTGGGCCAGGATACAGCTCAGCGGTACAGCACTTGCTTGGCAAGTGCAAGGTCCTGAGTTTGATCCTTGGCATGCGCGCGCGCACACACACACACACACACACCCTGAAAAACAAACAAACAATATATACATAAAGGAGGAAATAAAGTTAAGATTTTAATTTCCAGTTTGGTTGCAACCAAGTGATACACTTTTGTAAAAAGCTGATGTGAACCACATATGAAGACAAAGAGTAGGAAAGAACACTTACCGGCATTGCATTGCTCAAATCTTCTCCATACATAAACTGAACTTTCACAGTGATATTCCTGGCAGAACCCTGACGATTGGCAAAATTAAGACTTTGAGGATATACGTAGAGAAGATTTCTGCAAAGGCAACAATATAATAGTAAAAACTAAAATACTACATATCATTCACCAATCACAAATATGAAAAATACTGCATTATTAATATCTGCCAAACAGTACCTGACCCTTAGACCAATCAGTCAAATACAGAGCAATCAAATGTGCCCTGACACTGCAGACGAACTGAGAACCAGATGGTAACTGATTTCCACATACAACAAGGGAAATGATGCAGCTAAACCAGAATCTAGTCAGCCAGACTTCAAAAATTCATTACGTTCTCTCCACTAGGCTTCTGGGAAGCAAGTGAGTATGGAGGAGATACAACTGAGAGGTTAAAAGACAATTCTATTATCTCAGCAACTTCAAGCAGACATTAACAGAATAGAATATACAAGTATGGCTCTGGATGAATGCGGTCAAGAACTTAAGAGGTATATATTCCACAGTAATATTTAAGGACCTATGACAATATAGAGGATCTGAGGGAATCTTGTGGTTACCAGGAGATAATCACATTCTATGCTGTATTTACTTGACTTCTGCTCCAGCTCTCATAAATGTTAAAAGTCCCTGTTACCAATGTAAAGAAAAGAAATAAATTTAAGAAAAGACACTAAAAGAAAAAGCTTAAAAAAACTTGTTACTTTACCTGAACACTATGCTTGGAACTGATGAACAAGATTTCCAGTATAATAAAACCCTGCTCACCCACTTTCAAGGCAATGAAAGCAAGTCTATATTTTTAGGAGTACAGTACAGCAGCCCCAGAAATTTCATTTATTTATTTATTTTTTCTTTTTTTATGTACTTGGTGCACGGTTTCACTACACAGCTCGGACTCGTAGTGATCCTCCTGTGTTCAGCCTCCCCAGTGCTGGATTACAGGGGAGCACCACCATACCCAGACTTAGTCACAGGCTCAGTGCTCCTGGGGGCAGGAACCGGTGCAGCATGTGGGACCAGGGATTGAATTCTGGCCCCTATGCTTGCCAAAGCAAATGCTTAGTCCACTGAGCTATCTCACCAGCCCCAGAAATTTTAAATGAGCACAAATTTTTGACTTAAAAAACCAGCCTAGTTGTAGAGATTACTGCACTACACAAAAATTTAAATGGTCATGTTGAAAGCAATTACAACATTTTTTTATAATTGCGAATTACAAATAATTATAGAGACAATGTTGAGAGTATGTTGAACACACCCAAGTATGTTGCTAATCTGAAAATTCCAAAACCTGAAAGTTTTTGAGCTCTGACATGATACCACAAGTCTGTCAGTTCATTGTACATAAACTGTTTCATGCACAAAATTACTTAAGATATTCCACAAAACCACCTTCAGGCTTTATGTATAAGATTTGTATAAAAGATACTTGAAATTCAAGTTTAGACTTACACCTCCCCAAGATATTTCATTTTGTACATACAACTATTCTAAACCCCACTCTATTTAAAGTTTGAAACATTTCTTGTCCTACACATTTCAGGATACTTAATCAGTACTAGACTCATTAATTATCATACATTAATAAAAAAGGATACTATGAAACCTTATAAATGACACTTGCAGCAGTATTTATGAATAGGCAAAGGGCTGGTTACACTAATAAGAAGAGATATACTGAGTCCAGAAAATCACAATCGGAAGCAGTATTTATGGAATGCAGAAAGGAATACTGAGCATAGTGGACAGAGGGTATGACTCAGTTCTGAAAACAGGTTTCCCCAGCAGGATGTGGGCAATACATGTGGTCAACTCCAGTAGCTGGGAACATGCATGTGATTGCAGCAAACAAAGGGCAGGAATAGAAAAAGATGGATAAAATCGTTATTTCTAAAACAATAGTTGCAACAGCTTTACTTTTTTAGTTAATAGTAAGGACTTAAGATTTATATACTTTTTTACTTTGTTTCAACATCTGCAGTAAAAAATATATTTACAATTAGAAAAGCAATAAAGTCTTCCATGGCAAGTGCAAGGGCCTGAGTTTAATCCCTGGGTGTGCCAAAAAAGTAGAAAAGCAATAAAGTAATTTTCTTGGTGGAGAATGAGTGTTTTTTGGCAACAAGCGTATTCTCCGGAAGTACCAAAGAAATGAGAAGTCAACTATACTTAAAATAGTCCAACAGCTTGCTAAACAAAAGAATTAGAGATCAAAGATGAATATGATGAGCCACTGCAGTTATCAAAATTTTTACAGACAATATTTGTAGATCTGTTAACGTAATTCATACAGTAAATCAGGCATTAGGAAGCTAAGACCAGATTTAGAAGTCCCCCTGGACTTCAGAAACACACTGTCTAAGGCCAATCATTCCAATCTGTTCCACTGATCTTCAGGTCTTTCCCTGCCCCCAGTACCATGCTGATTTTATCACATTAGCTTTGTAGTATAATTTCAGGTCAGCAATTGTGGTGCATTCTGCCTTGCCTTTGCTGTCCGGGATTGCCTTTGTTATTCTAGTTTCTTCTGGTTCCAGATGAATTTTAGGAATGTTTTCTCTAGCTCTGTAAGGTATGCTAAAGGTATTTTGATTAGGATTGCATTAAATTTATATGACAATTTTGAGAATATGGTCATTTTCACAAAGGTAGTTCTTCCTGTCCATAAGTGAGGATTATTTTTCCATTTTCTAAAATCCTCTTTGATCTGTTTTCAATGTGTTGTATGACAGGTGTTCAACTGTGTTTTTCATGATGTGTGTGTATAGACAGTACAGTTGGGATAGATAACGCTGTGCTTCTACATAATCCTATGAGAGGCAAGATCTGCACTAATGGTGGTTGGACAGGATATTATGTCGGCTTCTAGTACTATGGTCATCCACTAGGAAAATAATTATTGAATTTTTATATAATTCAGGTATAACAAATAAGTAAACAGCTACACTCTTAATTTACTGATAAGAGACATCTGCTACAATAATGTCTGTAAGTATATCATGTACGCACCTTGTATGATACCAAAACATTATGAAAAGTCCGCAATGTATTAATTTATCAAATCTGTCTTGTTAAGGTGTCTTAAAACTGATTGATATTTGTACTTCAACAAAATAAAAAATAAAAAATAAAATGCTGTATGATCTTTTACTTCCTCTGTTAGATTCCTAAGTATTTCATTTGGGGGGATGCTATTGTGAAGGGTATGGTTTCCCTAATTTCTCTTTTAGTGAGTTTATTGTTTTTGTACAGAAATGCTATTGATCCTTGAGTGTTGACTTGGTGCCCAGCTATGCTCCTGAATTTGGTTACTGAATCTGGAAGTATTTTGGTGGAGTTTTTGGTTGGGGTCTACTATATAGAAACTCATATCATCTGTAAATAATTATAATATTTTAAACACTTTATTTTTCACATTCCAAACATATTTATCACCAAATACAAACTATAATCAAAATGGCTCCAAGAACTGGCTATTAAAACAGAAACAATTAATTTGTTGGAATAGACAATAGATTAAAAATTTGAGAAACATGCACAGTTAAGAGACTTGTTTTTTTTTTTTTTTTTTTTTGCAGAACTGGGGAATTCAGGCCCTGTGCTTGCCAAGGAAGCACTTATTCCACTGAGCCATCTTCCTGGCCCTCTAGAGACTTTTAAAATAACAAAATCATAATTATATAAGAATTAACATTAATGATCAATAAATAGGGCTATATCAATTTAAAAAGCTTCTACATATAAGAAAAACAATCTTCAGAATAGACAATAGAATAAAAAAAAAATCAGCTATTCCTCTAAGGATAGACTATTATTTCAAATATATAAAGAACTCAAAAAAATTTAGACCCCTCTGAAGTAAAAGTTCCAGCCAAAAACATGAGCAACTGAAATGAATAGACACCATTAGGGAAAGGACAGGTGTCTGAGAAACCCATAAACAGTCTTCAATATTTTTAGCCATAAGAAAAACACAAATGAAATCAACCCTAAAATTCTAAAAATTCCATCTTAAATAAAGGGAACAGCTACCATTAAAAAATCAAATAATATCAAATATTGATGAGGCAACAGGGGAAAAGGAAACATCTATATTGTAGTTGGAAATATAAATTATCTACTGTAAAAATCAATATAAAGATTCATCAAAACAAAATTAAATATTTCATTTGGCTCAGCAGTCTCCCTTTGTAGGTATATTCCCATAAGGATTAAAGACATCTCACCAACTCTGATAAGTTGTGCTTAAATTTTCACTGAATTGCAGATAGTTTAATTTCATCTGTAACCCACTGGTTGCTAAGGAGGGTGTTATTTAATTTCCATGTGTTTATGGGGTTTTTGTGATTTTGTCGTTTATTTCCAGTTTCACTGTACTGTGGTCAGATAATATGCATGAGTTAATTTCTATTTTCTTGCATATACTTAAGCATGACCTATGGACTAGTATGTGGTCTACTGTAAAAAAAAAGGACCCATGTGTAGCTGAAAAGAATGTGTATTCACGTGTGGTTGGGTGGAATATTTTGTATATGTCCACTAGGTCCATTTGTTCAAAGGTCTGCTTCAGTTCTGCTATCTCTTTGCTATTTTTTTTGTCTGCTTGACCTATCTTTTTGGGACAAAGGGGTGTTAAGGTCTCCTGCTAAGACTGTGGTAATGGATATTAGATTTTTCATATCTTATATAGCTGGGTTGCTCCCATGTTTGGTGTGTACATATTTATGACTGTTACTTCTTCCTCTTTTCTCCTAACCAGTATGTAATGGCCTTCTTTATTTTGTGTGATCATTCCTGGTTTGAGGTTCAAATTGTCTGTGGACAGGATTGCTACCTCTGCTTTTCTTCTGAGGACCTGGGGGCATAGTATTGTTTTGCATCCTTTGACTTTCAGCTTATGAATCTCTTTATGTTTCTTGTATACAGCATATTGTTGGATTTTGCTTCCTAATCCACTCTGCCAGTGTCTTTCTTTTAATTGGTGAATTGAGTCCATTTATATTGATAGCTATAACTAAGGTACACTGACTTAAGTTTCATATGTTATTATCCTGCTGTTGGTTACCAATTGTTCTCATGTGTTTAATTGTTGGCTCTATTTGGTTGGTGCTTCCTGTTCTCATTCGTGGAGTTGTGGTCATTTTTGATATCTCTCTGTGTAGAGTAGTAGTAGTAGTAGTAGTAGTAGTAGTAGTAGTAGTAGTAGTAGTAGTCGTCTGTGTAGAGCTGGCTTTCTCATTGTGAAATTCTTTAGTTGTTCTTTGTCATGGAAGTATTTCACTTCTCCATTAAACTTGAAAGAGTTTTGCAAGGTACATCAGTCTGGGTTGGAATTTGTTTTCTTGCAAGACTTATAGTACTTTGCTCCATGCTCTTCTTGATTTATTGTTTATGAAGAGAAATCTGCCATTATTCTCATGGGTTTTCCTTTAAATCTGATTCTTTTCTCTAGTGGCTTTTAGTATACTGTTCTTTTGAATTTCTGGGATCTTATTGTATGTCTGGGTGTGGTTTTAATTGGGTTGGTGTTATTTGGAGTTCCATATGCTTCAGTTACCTGAATGTCAGTTTGTTTCTTCACATTTGGGAAGTTTTCTGCTATTACATTTGCCTGTATTCTTTTATATCATTTGTACTGACTCCTTCTTTCTCATTGATGCTTATTAGTCTTATGTTGTTCATCTTTGCATTGTCTTGCAGATGTTGAATTATTTTTTCCTGCATTCTAAGTGATATCTTTCCTACCTTTTCACTAGCTGCAATGGTGTCTTTAAGGTCTGAAAGCCTATCTTCACTTTCATTTAAACACTTCTGCCAGCCTGTGATTGAGATTTTAATTTCCTGTACATCTCTCTCAATCTGCTTTATGCATTCTGTTTCTTTCCTATATTGCTCATTCAAGGATTCTATCACTTCTCTATTCTCTATTTTTTATCACTGTCTTTTTAGAAGCACTCAGTACATCTTCCATTATACTTATCATTTCTTTTTTTACTTCAGAGATTATTTCTAATCTGATTTCCTCTATACATTTTGCAGTTGTTTCTTTACTTCCAATGCTATTATTTCAAAGATTTCAGTAATGTGACTTCCAATTTCTTCTATGCTAGTGTTTCCTGCATTTTTTCTGGGTGGGCTTGGAGCATGAGATTACATTTTGCTCTCTCTGTCATTTTGTAGAGCACTGTCCTCTGACCTTTGGTGCAGGTATTACCTTAACACTGTCATAGATCTGGGTTTAGGAGTGTGTCTCAGCTTATCTGGTGTGGATCTACCAAGTCTGAACTTGTCCAGCTGAGACAAGCTTGGGTCTGGCTCCTGTGCTTGGTTTCTTCCTGCCACAGTCTGTGGAAGTGAACACTGCTATACCTCACTGGCAAGATGTTCTGCTCCTGGTTAGCTAGTTGGGTCTCACTCCTAACCTTTCTGCCTGAAGATTCCCTGCAGGGCTCCACAGCAGGCCTGTCTTCTGGAGAAGACAGTAGTGGGTGCCACACTCCATGCTGTTTTCTGGCAGAAAGGTTCTGGCAGGCGGCAGGTGCCACATGCTGGTCCTGTCCAGCACATCACAGTCTTCAAATAATGATGATTTAACTTCTCCTTTTCTAATTCTTATTCCTTTTATTTCTCTGTCTTGTCTAATTGCTATAGCTAATGTTTCCCAGAACTATATTGAATAGGAGTGGTGATAGTGAAAACCCTAGTCTTGTTCCTGATTTTACAGTGAAAGCTTTCAATTTTTGTTCAGAGACCATATTTTTAAGTGAAACAAACAAGAATGGCATGTGTAAACATCATACTGCACGCTGGTGTAAGAACTGAAAGAGTAAATAAGATCCAAAAGTACAATAGATATTGTGAAAGGGAAAGAAACTTCCCAAAAAGCAAAGAACTGGGATGGTGGGAAGAAGAAAAGAAGGAATATATATACACATACAAGATAACTAAGATAATTCTACTACTAATTTCTATTACTTCACTGAAAGGAATAGTATTATACTGTTTGATTAATCTTACATGCTTATATCTGATAATCTAAGCAACTACTTTGAAGATAACTGTGCAATATAGTAATTATTAATTTCCTATCATCTTGTTTTAAATTCCTTATAGGTTTATTTACTTTTTTTATGGAACCAGAGATTGAACTCAGGCCCTTGCACTTGCCAGGGAAGCGCTTCTTCCACTGATCCAACTCCCCAGCCATTGGTTTATTTACTTTAAAAACAAAAAGTAGATTGTTTCTATGCAGGTTTTTTCAGAGCCTGGATCCCTACACTGTCATTTTTAATACTGTCTTCAGAATTTTCTGTAAGCTGAGACATTTACCTACAGCCTTGTCATATTAAAATTTTAATTTTTTCCATCAAGAACATTTCTACCAGGAAGAAAATGTATGATTGCTCCTTTCTGTCCAAGCAGTGGATAATGGTGATAGATGCCTAAATCAATCCATCTTTATGAGCTGCCAAAGGCTAACTTGCTCACATGCCTTCTTTACATGACCGGAACATCTTGAGTAAGAGCATTTCCCCATATCTATAATTTGGTTTACAGTGAGCCAGTATGTACTCAATAAATACTTGATTTTTTTTTCCATTTTTCGAGGTTTCAAAATAGTAAGTTGGTATACTATCGTCTTCTAAAGGTGATCAATTAAGTCTTCTTTTTTTTCTCAAAAAAGCATCATTTAACAACTTACGTATCAAAATATTTGACAGGCTTCAATGCACTGTAGTTATCATCTTTCTGGGATAGTAAACAGTCCCATTTTCAGCAAGCAAAAAGAAAAATTCAAACTGGCTTTAGATTTAGCTATAGTGAGACTTCCAGGAAGATTGTAGAGTAGTGAACAGCAGGTAAAGAGCCTTTCTGAGATTTGGGGTCCACACACTAGAATATGGCAATATGGAGAAGAGAAGGAAGTGGAACCCTATGATGTAGGAGGGATCTGAAGTGAGAACTGATGCTCACAGGAAGAGTGAAGAGAGGGACCTGAATGAGGGGAGAGAGAGAAGGTGGCAAGAAGCTCTTTCTCTCTGAGCCTTGACTCACTATTTGGGAGGGGAGGTGCAAAGCTTCAGAAGCACGGTGACTACTGGCAACCCCAGAGGACTCCATGGAGAAATGTACCAAACAGAGCAGTGTACATGGTGGACTACAGTGGATGGTTCAGATGCCCACAGGAGAAGGTGATTGGCCAGGAGCCATGCTGGAGAGGAGCCAACAGAATTCATAACTCAGAACAGCTCTGGGCCCACCTGCTCATGCCAGTGACATGTTGAGGCTACCGAGTTCAACTCAATAGGAGGTCAAGGAGGCAAGTTTAGGCTGGCAGGAGGCAGGCTTGCTGGGATAATCTACTCCCCACCACCTCAAAAAAAAATTGAGAAATCCAGTCAAAGCAAGCTTGATTTCAAACTCTAATAGAAAACAATCTCCAACCCAGACTGATGCACCCCACAAAATTATCTTGCAAAACTGATGAAGAAAATAAGATACTTCCATGAAAATGAACCCTTGAAGAAATTCATGACCACCAAACCAGCACTCCAAAGTGTTCTGAAGGATATCTTTCACAGAGATAATGAGCAATACAACTCTATGAACATCAATAGAATGAATTCACCAGGCAAGGCTTGCAATTAGAGTGAGGAAAAAAGGGAACCAACAATAGGAAAATAACACAAAAAGGGTAGTCATACATACCACTTATTATCATCAATATGAATGGTCTCAATTCACCAGTCAAAAGAAATAGACTCACAGAAGCAAGACTCATAAATATGCTGCATACAAGAAACACTTTTAATTCAAAAGGGAAGTTACAGACTGAAAGTCTCTTATACTATTAAAATGTGCTAGGCTGTGTTTGTACATTTTCTCCCCAGATCTGGGATCGGTGATTTATCCAATGAGCTGTGGTTCTATTGAGTAAGAAAGCATTTTCTCAAACCACAGTCTCAGCGTTCCTTGTGGGTTAATCATTATTTCAAGGCCTTTAAAGTACAAAAAATTGCCTGGGGAGATAGCTCAGCAGTCTAGGTACCTGCCTGACAAGCACAAGGACCCAGGGTCGATCCCTAGTACGGCATGCTGTGCCAGCCCTGGAACCCAGGGCATGCCATGCCCACCACCAGAACGAGGCATGGTGGTACATGCTTATAATCCCAGTTCTAGGGAGGCTGAAACGAGAGGATTACTATGAGTACAAGTTTCATAGTGAAACCCTGTACCAAATCAATAATAAATAAGTAAATGAATAAAACACAAAAAATTACAAGGAAAGTACTTCAACAAAAATATATCCTGAGTTTACACTGATTTTTCCAATTCAAATCTGGACTATGACATTCACCTAATCTTTGTTTTATTTCCTCTATCATTTTTCCCTTCTGAGAGTCATTCTCAGTAACATCAACGCTGGACGAATTAGTTGTTACTTAATTTCTGACTGGTTTTATTCCAAGAGCAGTGTTCAAGGAATTCTAAGATTCTATGGTCTGAGCACATGAGCCAGTCAAAAAAAGGTGAAAAGTCTTGGGGGAAGCAGGAGAATATAGTGACATAGAAAGGGAAGGAAGAAAATATAACAATCAAATAGCTACCTATTAAGTGCTAGCCAGCTGTTAAATGAGACAAAAACTAAAAATGTTCATGGAATTTATCAACACCAAATTCACAAGTAACTTCAGGCTAAGAACAGGAAAAAAGACTCAGGGGTATGTAGAGGAAGTAAAACAAACTAGACAAATTTAATTCTTTAAAGTATACACCTGTGAAAGAGAAAAATGATACTGCAATAATTAGATTGAATACAGGGTTTTAAAAAGTCTCTTAAAATTGAAAATGTTTGAGCTTAATAAAATCCCAATGAGGAGAATCAGTTGAGACATATTACATATTCTGGAGTAAGAAATCATGACTCCACAGATGGTAAGAAAACAGAACCCAATATATATAATAACTTAGTCTGAGCCTTTATTATATCTGCAGTTCCTCACTGTGACAAACACTGACACTGTACAGCATATGTTACATGCTGTGAACACACAGACCTTGACCGAATTCATGGTCTAGAGGGGCAATGAGAATCTGCTCTCAAAAATCAATGAGAGGGTGGGCGAGATAACTCAGCGGACTAAGCTCCGCTTAGTTAAGTGCAGGGACTGGTGTTCGATCCCCAGCACAACATGGTGCACAAGCCCCGCCCCTGAGCACGCTGAGCTGGCCACCAAGTCGGGGCGTGGTGATACATGCCTGTAACCATAGCACTGGGGAGGCTGAAAATAGGAGGATCACTACCAGTCCAAGCAGCACAGTGAGACCTTGAACCAAATACATTAAAAAAGAAAATTATAAGGTAACAGACATGTAAAACACAAAGAAAAACAAAATACACCGTATATAACTCCACAATCTGATTACACAGACTGTGATCACTGTGTTCATTTATGTATTACTTTTTAAAAATACAGGGTTGGGAGGATAGCTCAGTAGCATAAGCACCTGCTCACCAAGCGCAAGGTCCCAAGTTTGATTCCCCAGTATGGCAAAAAGAAAAAAAAAGTATCTTCTTAGATAGAGCCCAAAGTCTATGAGACCAAGAGCTTATTTACCTCTGTTATATTCCCAATGTTTAAAACACTATCTCATATTTACTGAATGGATAAGTAATAGAAGATACATATAACAGTCAAATGATTTGTTACTTCTAGTAATCTAGAGTTCAGGTTAGATGGGAAATGATTGAAAATTATCACAAATGATGTTTGATTTCATAAGAAGGAATAATTTTAAATTCAACCTGGTTTGAAGGACAAAGGCAAGGAATTGAAGCCATTATTTTCCATCTAACAACTCCACTAATAAATTCCCAAATAAACATGAAAATACTCTTTGCAAGTAATTTCAAATGAGCAAGAATAAAAAGTGAAAAACATTAGGTTGGGTGTCTAGCCATGTAGAGAAGAAGATGAACTCACTAAAGTAAATCCAAGACTAATCCAAGTTTAAATAAATAATTACAAAAGCAGAAGAGTTTCAAAGAGACCAGGTATCACAGGGAAGGGAAGCATATTTCTAAACATAAGCCACACACACACACAAAAAAAAAAAAATCATAAAAGACATAACTTTTAAAGCAACACATGGGAAATGATGTAAAAATATAAGTGGAAGAAAAATGACAAATCATATAACAGAGTATCCATAATATATAACTAATTCCTAAACTAATAAGACAAAAATTTAAAAGTGAGGTTCAGTATAGGGAAGGAATTATATACATTCAGGTATTTAACAAAGTGAGTAACACAGGCAGCCAATAAAATAAACTAGGTCCATCTCAATCTACTATATTTATCAGTATTTTTGTCTTTTTCATGGAAGGAATGATAAAAGTATTTGGGAAAAGAAGAATTCTAAGATGTTCCTCCTGGACATATTCAGTGTAAAGATGCCCATGAAAATACTTAGACATACATAAAGATAAAATTTCTATACACAATTCATAATTAGAAAATTTTTAAGATACTCTGGTTTCTCTTCAGATCGTATAAATTTTTCGCCTTTTACTAAAGAAAATTTTTAAGAGATCACTGATGATGATTAAGGTATATATGTAACTGAATCTTTTATCTAATGTAAGACTATAAAGTCAAGATTTTCATTTCTATATGTTTTTGAAATATAGTTTTCACAGTAAGTACTTCCAGCATTAGAAACAAAAACTGGCCTGGGTGCAGCTTTATTTATACAACCCTTGCTTTTATGACCTGTTTGATCACCAGTACTGAAAAAAAACCAACCCCTAAACAAGTAAGATAAAAGGGCTCCCGCAAAGCTTGCTCAACCTGTGGGCTATACAGAACCATCTAGCAAGTAGTGACACAACTGAAGATTTCCTAGGTGTTCAGTTCTGAGATTTTATTGTAAGTATAAAATACATAATTTTGGACACTCAGTATTAAAATATAAAATCTAATATTCATATTGATATATTGAAACGCTTTTAGATATTAAAATATCCTATCAAACTAATTTCCCCTTACTTCTCTTTTTACTGTAACTGTCAATATTTTTAAATGAGAGGCAGTCCCCAGGTTACGAGGGTTTTGCTTAACACTTTTCAGCTTCATGATGGTGTGAAAGCAATTCAAATTCAGTCAAAGCCTACTTCAGGTTTGAATTCAGTCTCTCCCTGGAGTCATAAGATGCTCTCGTTCTCATGATGCTGGAGAGCACGGCAGCTCCTGCAGCCTCGTGACCATGCTTAAAGAGCTGATCCTCCACAGCACAGCACAGCACAGCACAGCATGCTGCTGAATGACTATGTGCAGCAAGCTTTGTGCATTAAATGTATTTTCAATTTATGACATTGTTCAACTTAAAATATGCTGGGACAGAACTATATCCCAAGTCAAGAGCCATCTATGGAGGGCCAGTCAAATAGCTCAGCAGCCTAAAGCACCTCCTTAGACAGGCGCAGGGACCAGAGTTCATTCCCTGGCCAGCCCTGCCTGGCCCTGCCTGCCCCCAGGGTGCGCTGAGACATCTACCAAGATTGGGCATGGTGGTGTGCACCTGTAATCCCAGCCCTTGGGAGGCTGAAAACAGGAGAATCACTATGAATCTGATCTGTGTAGTGAGATCGTGTAGTCTCTGTATTAAAATATATATTTTTTAAAAAAAGAACCATCCATGTTCATATATAGCACACATTCTATTTCTACTGGACAGTACCGTTTTGGATAAAGAAGAGGTTCCAGTGAGTTATTCTGGTATTCATTAATTAGTATAAACATGTTTACTTTTATATATGTTTTTCTCAAACAATTACATTCAAAATCTTTCCACCAAACACATTTCAGTGGTGTCCCTATACTGAGGGGAAGTGCTCTAAGATACTCACAAGATGCCAGAAACCACAAACAGTACCAATCCTATATGAATTTTCTAGAACTTTTACCTTTTCACATAAAGGAAACATTTTATGGCTTCTCTTTGGTGTATATGAATTGCTAGCATTGTTGCACCTGCACTTGGGGACAGTATTCAGTAAAATAAAGTTACTTTGGACATGTGTACTGCAATATTAATACTGCGCCCAGTCTCCGTAGATGTCTGAGCATGCCCCGGGTCAGGGCCAGGCAGGGCTGGCCAGGGAATGAACTCTGGTCCCTGCGCCTGTCTAAGGAGGTGCTTTAGGCTGCTGAGCTATTTGACTGGCCCTCCATAGATGGCTCTTGACTTGGGATATAGTTCTGTCCCAGCATATTTTAAGTTGAACAATGTCCACAATGACCTGAACCCTACAAAAGCTACTAAGTAGCCAATGGGCAGGGAACATGCCCAGCACACAAGCACAGGCACTGTGGACAAAGGAATGATTCATACCTTGGCGGGACAAAGTGAGCCAGTGTGGGATTTCATCTCTCTACCAAGAATAATTGAAAACTGATGAGTTATGAATTTTGGGAATTTTCCATTTAATGCTTTTGGATCACAGTTGATTGCGGTTAACTGAAACCTCAGGAAACAAGTGAACAGATAAGCAGATACTTCTATAATTCAAACATGAACTATTATAGCTAAGGAAGAAATTAAAAGATATCCCACATAGAAAGCAGCCAAACACTGTGCTTTATTTAGAAGTCTTATCTCTGTAGGATTGCATAACCTGAGAAAAGTAAAAGGACTTTGCTTTGCTTAGAATTTAAGCATCAGAAGCTGCTAAACACCCTAAAAGCCTACACAGCTAATATATTTTGTTTTCATTCTTAGAAGCCAAAAATCCTTAAATTAGGGCCTAATATTGATTAACAGTACTTTATTTTCTTTGGCATTTAAAAAAAGAAATCACTAGCTATTGATCAGGGTTGTATTTAAATAGGCACAAGTTCAAGCAAAGATTAGATTCTATCTTTAACAATGTATATTCAAGAAGCTTCAAAAGGTAGACATAAAATTATTTATAAAACTATTTTATCTTTTCCAAATACATCACCAGCTTATAATGAGATAAATTGCTCACTTTAATTATTTTCAGTAATGTCATTCAAACTACTGTAAGAAAATAGCCACATATTTCTATCCAGAACCAATACACTATAAACCAAGAACATATGGCCATTACTTCTAGCCTGTCAATGTTACAGGTGAAAAACTACATAAATTGTTCAAAAAGCATTAGTATTTCAGTATGGCATTGAATTTGGAAGGAAATCCCCTCATGCAACCACCTTTTCTTGCCAGTACAATACATTTTGGCAATCTAAGGAGCTACTATTCAAATTCTCTTTTCTAAAAAGAACCTTTGTATCTAAAGCAGATTAGCATTTATTTTATGTAAGTTCTGCATTTGGAAAACTCTCTTATGTCATACTGTTATAGTTCTCTTGCCTGTTTTATAACTATTTATTACATCTATGAAGTATAAGCCATTGTATTAAGATCCATAAGAGACATAAACTAAATGTACACAAAGACCTGGACAACAAACCACTGATACTGTACTAAGGGAGAACATGGCTTGGTTCAACTCTCTCAACTAACAGGTGAGTAAAAAACCAGAATCAATATGGTTAAGGCAGAAAAGCTGTCACTTTAGTCTACAAATGTTCTGACAAAATTCCAATAACATATCCTATACAATTAGAGAAAACAATCTTAAAACACAGTGGAACCATAAAAGACCAATGCTGGGCAACAAAGGCAGGGGGAGGCATTAAAATCCTTGACTTGAAATTATACTATAAAGCTACTGTGACAAAATCAGCATGGTGATGGCAAAATTAAGAAAAAAAAGACCCAAAGTAAATGGAATGGATTAGAAGATGTAGAAACAATTCCAGACATACTGAACCACTGTATCTTTGACAAAGGTGCCAAAGCGCATTCCCTGGAACAAAGATAGCATCATCTTTAATAAACAGTGCTTGAAAAACTGACTCTGCATATGATGAAGATTAAAGCTGGACCTTTCACCATAAGTTTCAAGTGGTTCAAAGATCTAAATATTAAAATAGAAACATTAAATGTGCTAAAAGATAGTATAGCTAAAACTCTTGCAGAGATTGGTGTAAAAGGCTTTACAAATAAAATCCCAATCATACAGGAATTATCACAAAGAACAACTGGGATTTCATCTTATCAAAGAGCTTTTGCACAACAACAATGAAGATACAATCCACAATTTGGGGAAAAATGTTTGCCAGTTGCTCCTCAGACATTTACTATTGAGGATTACAATTAATATATAAAGAATTGAAAATTGAGGGCCAGCAAGACAGCTCAGCAGACTAAGCACCTAGGCAAGCACAGGGACCAGGGTTTGATTCCTGATACCACATACCAAGCTGGCCCTATCCACACTGAGCTGGCCACAAAACCTGTGTGGTGGCATATACCTGTAACCCTGGCACTGGGGAGGCTGAAAACTGGAGGATCACTATGAGTCCACGCTGTGTAGTGAGACCCTGATCAAATACATTAAAGAAAAAAAACTTAAGACTATTAGACCTCCCAAATTTAAAGACCCAATCCAAAAAATGAACATCTGAGATGAATATATACTTCTCAGACAAAGAAATACAAACAGCAATACATGAAAAATGTTCAATATCACTGGACATTCAAGAGATGTAAATTAAAACAACACTGAGAGTCTATCTCACCCTGGAAAGAATAGTTAACATAAAAAAAAAAAAATCAACCAATAATAAATACTGAAGGGACTGTGGGGAATAAAGAACCCTTCTCCACTGTTGGTGGGAGTGTAGACTGGTTCAACTACTGTGGAACTCAGTGTGGTAATTTCTCCGAAAACTAGCACTTTACCCAGTTATTCCCCTGCTGAGTATCTTCGTAGAATAATTAAAAGCACTGTATCACAGTAATATGTGTTCACCCATGTACATAGCAACAGTTTGTAATAGCTAAATCTTGGAAATAACCCAAATGCCTATCAACTGAACAATGGATAAAAAAGATGTGGTCTTTTTATACAACAGAGTACTTACTCTGCCATAAAGGAGGATGGAGATTTTTATAGGGAAATGAATACAACTCAACACTATAAGTGAAATAACCCAGATGCACATGTATAAACATTGTAGTGTCTCCCTGATGTGAGAAGCTGAAAGATCAAATAAGAGCCAAAATATACAAAAGATACTGTAAAATGGGAAGAAACTGTTCAAAAGGAAAGAAGAACTGGGATTGGGAAAAGAGAAAACAAGGAAGGGAAAAGCAAATACTTATATTACTAATTTCTCTGAATTCATCAAAAAGTTTGCACTAATACTATGTGGACAACTAAATGCCTATATGTTATACTGAATAAGTTAAAGATGCAATATATTAACCATTATTACCCTACTATATTGTTTTGAAATTTTGTTTTATTCTTTCTATTTAAAATAAAAAAAGAGGGCCAGTGAGATAGCTCAGTGGACTAAGCTCCTGCTTAGGCAAGAGCAGGTACCAGAGTTTGATATCCAGTACTACAAACTATGCTGGCTCACCCCTGGGCATACTGAGCCAGTGATGGCAGTCCAGGCATGGTGGTGCTAGAGTCTGAGCTACATAGTGAGACCCTGTACCAGATACAAAATAAATAGTTTTGGATATGCCCTATATGACCGACCAGTGATCACAATATAATTTTTTTCTTTCATTGAGAAAACTTGACTTTTTATTCTAGTTAATATAAAATTTGATACAGGAATCAGCACAAAGGGTAAAATGAAGGTAAATCATATTTTTCTTCATCATTAGTGTATGTGTTATTTTTATTCTTTATTTCTGCTACAAATATTAATATGGTTTGGTATTAGACACCTAAGAAAAAGTATTCCCAAGCTAATTAAAAGACTTAATTCCTTACCAATGTTCAAGGCACCAACCTCAGGGAAATTTACATAATCTTAATATGAGATTAGAAACTTTCACAAACAGAATGCTAGTGAATGTATATGCATTTGTTAAGTGTTAGAAAGAAAATACACAGTAATGTGTAGTGCTTAGTACTCAACAAATATTCTAGGTGCTTTGAAAATGCTGATTTTAATCTGTATGCAACTTTATCAATTAGCTAGTAGCTGTACTCAACAGATGAAAAAACATTAATTTTGGCCTAAGTAATTTAATCAAGGTTCACAGAGTTGAAAAAGTACAGAGCCAAGATTTCCATTTAAGCTGTCTTTATCCAGAATCATGTTCCGAATCACTATGGCATACTATTATCTAAACAGTGACACTACTACACATTGACCTCTTGATACTAAATCACCAAAAATGGTTATTTTGCACTTAAAGAGGCATTTCTAAGAAAAGAATTATGCTTTTTAAGTTTAATTAGTACAATTAAAGTATATATAATGATGACATTCATCATTTGGAATCTGCACCAGTCCATGACATATTTGATTCCTCTTTTCCACACACCTGTCTCTTCCCTTCAAACCCCTTTCCCCACCCCATTCCCAAGACTCTGCTTCCATTTTATCCTTCTCATTTTTTTCTTTTCCCTTTTTTCTTTTCCTCCTTCCTAGTTCCCTTTTCCTTTTGAACTTTCTTCCTATTTCATAATATCAATTATACATTTTGGCTTTTACTTATACTCTGTTTCCTTCACCAGACAGATAATGCAACACTTACATATGTGTGTCTGATTTATTTCATTTTGTAAAATTTTCCTTGACAACCTACAATTTTAAACTGAAATTCATTATGTCAGTATTTTTATCCTTGTCAAAAAGATATCAACTTCACAGGACTTTAGGAAGTTAAGTAGTAAGATCACAATCCTGAGTGCTGCCTAGCAACTAGATGAGACTCTGCCTCAAAATTCTCACACACACACACACACACACACACACACACACAAGTTGGGAATGTAGCTCATGCAAAAGCCCTGGGTGCAATCCCTAAGATATCTATATTTAAGATATATGTATACATATCTTAAGATATATATATACATATCTTAACTTTATGGAAAAATTGTATGTAGTGCTAATTAAACATACGCCAATGCATACACATACACTATTGTAAGTGCTCTATACTTATTTACTTTTTTAAAAAAATCCTTGGGGGCCAAGGAGATAGCTCAGCAGCATAAATGCCCACCTGGCAACCCCAAAGTCCTGAGTTCAATACCCAGTACCAAAAAACAAAGCAAAGCAAAGCAAAACAAACAAAAAATCCTCACAATCCAATGAACTATGCATTATAGTTTTCCCAATGCAAACGAGAACTATAGTATGAGTAAGTTGAATAATTTGTCTAAAGCCAACAGCTAAATCTGCCTTTGGATTCAAACCATAGACAGATTACAGAATCTATAGTAACAATTTTATTATGTCGGTTTCTCAAAAAGTTCTTGATATGAATAATCACTTAAGATTACTACTTTTAAAAGGCTGATGAAATAATTCAGCAGACTATGTGCCTGGTTGGGGCAAGTGAAGGAACCAGGGTTCAATCCCTGGTCCCACATGCCATGTCAGCCCTGCCCCCAGAGCATGCTGGGCTGATGACCGGGTCTGGGCATGGTGGCACACATGCTTGTAATCCCAGTGCTGGGGAGGCTGAAAACAGGAGGACTGCTATGAGTCCAAGCTGCACAGTGAGACCCTGTATCAAATAAATACAATGAAGGAAAAAAAAAAGATTACCACTTATAATTTTCTTTCGTTTAGCACTAACAAGGATAATGGAATTTTCAATTTTAGATACATTATTAATCTTTGCCTTTAGTTAAATTTACAATATCAAAATTGTTACTAAGATTGCAAACTTGAGAAAACCTACGGTGGGCTAATGAGAATTTCAGTTTTAATTCTTGCTTGGCTAAAGAAGACTACGTGTTCTAGCAGTCGGTGGGGAAAGGAGCAGACACAGCTGTGCTCACGTCTATGAAGTATGAGATTTTACGATGACTTATAAAAATGGCAAAAGACACACTAACAGATGATTACAATGACAAATAATGAGGAGCAACAACGATGTTAGCTTAGACAGATTCTATGGAAACACAACACTTAAGAGTCATTAACACCACCTGAAAGAATAAAGGCAGGCTTCACAGAGAAAGAAATCTTTATAAAAGCATTAAAATATAATTTGTGAGATACACACTTTTTAATTTTTCCTCAGTTTTAAAGACAAAATTACCCATCAAAAGTTTTTGATTTGTAAAATCTATTTTAAAATCATAAAATACTAAAAGGAGCTTCTAAAAACAAGTTTCTTCTTTAACACTAAAAGCAGTTTATAGTATAGCGAAGTTACTAATAACAATTTCCAACTACATATTCTCATTTCCTTGATTTCATTTGGCATTGATCTAACTCAATGTGAAAGGTTACATTCGTGCAAGTTAACACAGCTTAATGATTAACTATATTCACCTGCCCACCTTGCCTTTTATGTGGCAAATCCTGGCATATATAAAGTTAAAAAGGCTAGGTCTGCTTATAGGAGAAAATTATTCAAAATTCCCCCAAACTGGATAATTACAAAAAAAAAAAAAAAATGTACACAATTAAGTTCTTTCTCATTATTGTTCCTCTAGTTCTTTCTTCCAGGATTGATCAAGATAATTTATCATTTGATTTTATATCTTCAGAGTCAAAATCAAGATTTGCTATGTTAGATGATGTAAAAATTTTAGGCAATGGCCTCCTTCAGTTGGGACACGGTCTTAGAGACTTTGTCCATAAGATTAAGGGCCAAATTAATGACATATTTCAAAAACTCAACATATTTGATCAGTCTTTTTATGATCTCTCACTGCAAACCAATGAAATTAAAGAAGAAGAAAAAGAACTGAGAAGAATTACATCCAAACTACAAGTTAGAAATGAAGAGATGAAGAACATGTCACTGGAACTCAACTCAAAACTTGAAGGCCTCTTAGATGAAAAATTTCTACTTCAGCAAAAAATGAGATACTTGGAGGAACAATTAACTAATTTAATTCAAAATCAACCTGACTTTCAGGATCACCCAGAAGTAACATCACTTAAAGTAAGTAAGAAATCAAAAGGGGTTCATGATTATGCTTTCAGTGTGGACTTTTTAAAAAAAAGTATTTCTGAGACATACTATTTGAAATGGTTACATTAGTAAAATAATGTATTTTTCAAGAAAAATATCCTGTTACAAGATTTCCATTATAACTGCAAGTTGGTTTGTATTTTGCTAATCATACCTATGAAAGCAACTAAACTTCATTATTTCATGTAAAAATTAGAAATCAGTTAAATTTAGAATAATAAAATTTAGAATACTAATTATACTATTGCAAATTACTTGAAGTAAAAAATTCAATGAATTTAATACCATTCTTCCATGTTCAAAAACATACAAATACAATACAGTAAATGGTAATTCTTATTAAAATAGGGTGAGGGGTATTCTTTCTTATAATTGAAGTTGAGTATCATATATGCTTTTTAAAAATCATACAAGAGGAAGTGATTGCCAATATTTGTTTTTCTTATCTATGAATCTAAAAATCACATGACAGCTGTTAATTAAACAGAAAGAAAACCTTTAATCAAATTACCATCTATATCCAGACTTTTGTAGAACAGCAAGATAACAACATCAAAGACCTTCTCCAGACAGTGGAACAACAATATAAACAATTAAACCAACAGCACAGTCAAATAAAAGAAATAGAAAATCAGGTAAGTCAGTATTTTAATGGTATGTTCACTATTTTACATTTACAGCAGACCCTAAAATTATTTAAAAGGTTTAACTGCGCTGTGAGGAAAATGACCATAATGGCACGCCTACTGGGACTGTAGACTCTGCAGCTAACAATAACTTCAGTGTGAATCACAGATCTAAACCTCTAACTGAATATGCACTTCTTTTATCAGTTTCCTCACATGTTTTACAAAGATAACAACAAAATCAATCTTACAGGATTACTGTGAGGAAAAAAGAATTTTAGCCAAAGTGATCCTGTTAAATTTAGCTTCAGGTCTCAAAACTCCCACAATGGGCTACACATTTGCTAACCCTAAGGGCTTGTGATGCTCTGACCCTTTGTGATCTCCCTGACTTCATCCCACCCTAATCTAGTGATCTGGTGACTTTGGCCTCTTCCCTATCACACTAAACAGCAAACACATGGCCTCACAGCCTCTGCCCTCTTTCCTTCTCCCAGGAAGGTTCAACACCCCTCTCCCTGGCATCTGCATGGCCCACTCTTTGATTTCTTTAAGCTTTTATCATATACAAAATACTCAATCCTTTCTGGGCTATGTGATTGAAAATTATAATCCTCTACTCCCATCCTCCAAAGCTTCTGCTCTTTAATAACTTTATCCCCTTAACACCTTTACATATAACTTCTAGTGATTTCTCTTGCCTATGCCTGCAGTAGATGTGAGCACTGGGATTTGACCAGTTTTTACTGCTGTATGATGGGGAGATGGCTCAGCAGAATAAGAACTTCCCTGGCAAGCACAAGGGCCTGAGTTCAATCCCTGGTTCCACCAAATAAATAAATAAATAAACAAACAAACAATGAGTTGAAAAGATAAGAGGTCTGAATTGGGATGGAAATTGAGTGAGGTGTCAGTTTTCACTGCTATAGTCTCAGAATACTGGATGGACACTATGTAGCACTGAGGAGGCACTCAAAAGCATCAGCTGGACTAACACACGCAGAAGCTCATCATGACTCCCTATGATGACGACTATTATCATTCACACTAGAAGCCGTGAGCCACCAAAATTAAAATGTTCCTCAAAGCTAATAACTAGGGGCCAGGGAGATGGCTCTTCGCTGGCAAGCACAAGGGCCCGAGTTCAATCCCTGGTTCCACCAAAAAAAAAAAACAAAAGCAAACAACTGGCTGCGATACGTACTCAGACTAAAGATACCAGAATCTAAGCACTGCAAAATACAGGACAAAAGTTCAAAAAGTATTAAACTGCCATCCAAGAGTTCACAAGTAATACACTCAGAGACACTGGTGAAAAATCGTTCCTAAGATCTGTAAAATTAGTATCAATATTGATTTCCACTGAATAAATTCTGGTGAATAATGGTAATTTTCCAAAAAGTTTTTTGTTTATTATTTTTTAAATTTTTTTGTTGCCACTGTTTTAATTTCCTTCTCTTTATGTTAGCTTTCTAAATTATTTTTTCTTACATCTTTTATTGTGACTCAATCATCTTGCTCACAAAACCAAAGTGGCACTATACAATGATGTACATTTTAAGAATAAAATGTAAAGTCCTCTCCTTCTCTGTAGTCCCACTTTCCATACTATCCATATGACCAATAAATCCAAAAATATTAAACATTAACATTTGTCTGGATTGTTAAAGGATACTAACATGACTTTTATTGTACTAGCTTACATTTATTCTTTTTCTATTAGTTATGCTTATTATCGTTGAGTCATACCTACATTACAAATTAAACCTCGACACAGAGAGATACATATTAAAAAAACAGTATGTAGAGAAGCTGACATTCTCTTTAGCTTCAAGCACCTTCCTAGGCTCCCTGGGTAAGGATGAGGGAGACTACCATAAGAAGAAATCAAAAGGATGCATTTCTGAGTTAAATGAAGCTTATGATCATCTATAATTATAAAACCAAAACTCAAGAAAGAGTTAAGTGGCTTTAAGATCACACAGTTACTTAGTAGAGAAGACAAAGACTGAGTAAGTGAATTTTATAAGGATCCATATAAGTTAACATATTATGCCAGCATCAAAAACCAGCAACAGGGCTGGGGCTCTAGGTCACTGAAAGGAATGCCTGCTTACCACGCCGATTGTGGCTTCAATCCTCACCCAATTCCCAAGACAACAATAATACTGCCATATATTATATATTCTGCCTGTCACTATTAATAAGAAAAATCTATCTCTTAATCAAATGTAAACCCAAACTTTGATTCTGCCAACCTGCTGACATCTACAGATACAGTCTCATGTTAAAAACTATCAAGAAAGTACCCTTGCTGAAATTTTGTACTATCTTCACAGCAGGCCTGAAAATCAGTAAGACCTATCACTGACAATTGGAAAATCCAAAATCCGCCCATGTTAAACAAATCCTAAATAAATTCTACTCATGTAAAGAGAATACTATATAACAAAATATTTTAAGTAGAACTGTTGGTCATATTCTTTTTCTGACTGGTTGATTGTTTTTTGTTTCTATTTTTTTTTCAATATGTTTTGCCTTCTCTTGATTTTTAGCTCATTAAATAATGTCTGATTAAATATTTTTGAGAACAGATCATTTGCACAATCTGGACAGTACTGTTTAACCCTCTTAACATCCAAGCAACAGTGTTATGAACTCAAAGATAAGACATACAAACACTGCTTCTGATATCCTTACTCAGACTTCTCCAAATTATATGCATATTCAGTAGCGTTTATTAAAAATACTTATATTCTCTTATTAGCTCAGAAGAACTGGTATCCAAGAATTCGCAGAAAATTCTCTTTCTTCTAAACCAAGAACACCAAGAACTACACCCACTCTTCAGCTGAATGAAACAAAAAATGTAGAACAAGATGGTAAGACAACTTGGTGCGTTTCCTTCTAGAAGGCTTATGGACTTTACATCAAAGAATATGGAATGGGGCTGGAGAGATGGCTCAGTAGAAATAAGCACTTCCCTGGCAAGGGCCTGAGTTTAATCTCTGGTTTCTCAAAAAAAAAAAAAAAGAAAGAAAGAAAGAAAATACAGAATGATTATTAATTTTCTACATGTGATAACAATCTTGTAGTTCTGGAAAAGAATAACATTTAAGAGATGTATGCTGAACTATTTAAGACATTAAAGGGTCATGATATTTGGAAACTGATTTCAAACAGCACAAACAAAACACATGTGCACATGTACATGCCTGCAAATGTGGCAAAATGTTACCAATTAATGAACACGGATCCAAAGGTTATGGTGTTCCTTCAGTAATTTTCCCAACTTTTCTTGGAAATTTTCAAAAGAAAACTGAAGTTGCAGGAACAAAGTCTCCATTCCCAGTCAAACTATAACAATGTGATGTATTATCAAGACACTTATTTTTTATGTAATTCATACAAAGGTCCATGTTACTTTTTTCTTCCATGTATACTCACTCTTTCCAAATAATTCTGTTCACTACCTACAATCAGTATGCATTCAACACAGTACTAAGTTTCATATGTATCTCTGCCATTTAGTATTTTTGTCAACCAAACGTAATAATATTTAAAGCTGTCACTTAAAAATAAAGCAGTTCAGTAATACTACTTTTATATTATTTATGTGGTCTGTTGTCTAACAAAAATGAGTGATCATAAACATCATTGAAAAAAAGCTGTATTTTCAAATTCATTAAATGTCACATAAAACCTCCAGCCGGCAAAGGCATTCTTATCACTAATTGTATATGCAAACATTTTATGCTTCTAGACATTCCTGCTGATTGTACCACCATTTATAAGAGAAGTGAACACAGAAGTGGCACATACGCAATCAGGCCCAGAAATTCTCAAGAGTTTTATGTGTACTGTGATGTTAAATCAGGTAAATCTGCCCTTGGAGAAAATGGACTGTGGTGAGTTCAAACTATGTATTACCTATTACTAGCAAGGTTAACCCAGTTATCTTTGTTTTGAACAGATCTCCTTTGAAATATGGATAAGCATTCATATAATTCTAATACTTAATTTATATTGCTTATGTATTTATTCAGTTCTCTATTTCCTGTATAAAATAACTTGTAGTGACCATTGTCAGTAAATTTATTAAGAAAAAATCGATTAGCTGCCCTTCAGTTAACTGTTTAGGACCATAATAATAATAAAGCATATTCTCATTCACTTAGCATACTTGACCACATTAAAAATTACTTCGTAAATCTACCAATTAAAACAAAACTTACTTTTCAACATCTGCCAACATCAATCTTCTAAAAATACATGATTTCATTCATATTCAGGTAGTTCATGGACATCAATTCAACACCGAACAGATGGATCACAAAACTTCAATAAATCTTGGGAGAACTACAAATATGGTTTTGGGAAGCTTGATGGTAAGGTGACTTCATTTAATCATTCATTGGCTAATTCTAAAATATTTATTGAAAGCCCATTATGAACTTAACACTGGGAAAGCACAATGAACAATAAATAGCTCCAAGCTCTATAAGATGTACTAACAGACACAAATTTATTAGTAATAACATCACAATCACCATCTGAATTATACTTACCACAATTCAATGACTTAAATTATAATTACTAAAAAAATTCTGATTAAGTACTACATGCTTTGATATGTGCTAAGCGCCATACCATGAATGAATTGCAAAGATAATCATCAATCAGTATTGGCTGTTACTGTATTCTTACTAATATTTTAAACATCAAATAATTACAAGTTAGGATTAAGAGCTCGCAAGGTATCTCAGCTGACAGTGTCTGCTTGTGCAAGCACAGGGGCCAGCTTTAGGTCCCTGGCACTACGTGCTGCAGCAGTTACTGAGGCAGGGCATGGTGGCACACGCCTGTAATCCCTGCAATGGGAAGGCTAAAAACAGGAGCATCATTATGAGTGTGAGCTGCTTAGTGAGACCCTGTACCAAAACCATTTTAAAAAAAACAGGAGTAAGAGCTATAGGTCAGTTGTAAAACACTTATCTAGCATGCATGGGATCCTGGGATCCAGTCTCAGTAAAAATAATAAAATAAAAGTTAAGGGGAAAGGAGATATATACATAATTTTTAAATTCCAATTATGTAAATCTTATAAATGTATACTAGTTTAAATGGTTAGTGAACTCAATGTACATTATTTTACTTTGATCACCAAACAATAAAGTAAATCAATGTTTAAAATCCAAAGGCACATTATAAACATCTATGAATAATACGCAAGTATTCACTTATAAAATAGAAAACATCAATTATTACATCAAATTACTAAACACTCAGGATGTTTTAACCACTAAGTTTTTATACACAAAGTCCAGTTAAATTCCTAACTAGTCAGTACAGCAAGGGATTTTTTGTGGCTCCAACTCTTTTTCAAGCTTTTTTAAGATCTCTGACTGAATAACTGATCGACTGGCTGGCTGGAGACAGGGTCTCACTATGCGGTTCAGACTCTAACGACCTTCCGTCCCAACCACCCCCGCTCTGGGATTCCAAGCGTGTGCCGCTACACTTGGTTCCGGTGGCTGGCATGGCTTGCTCAGGCAGCGCAGGGCGAGCATGCAATACCCAGGTCTGACCTGTGCTTAGACTAAAGAGCCCTCCAACTCTTTTGCTAAGAGAGCATGAAATCCAACAACTACAGACTGACATTGAAGTTCAGAAAGTTTACCTACTTCTGATGAAAACGCCATTTGTACTTATATTTTTATAATCTTTACACAGAGAATCCAACTAAGTAAGGAAATACACAGACACTTTTTTCATTAAATACTTTAATAAGGGTTATGATAAAGAATGACTTATTTGTCCTTCTGTTTTCAATTCCAAGTAAAAGCTAATTTTAATTTTATAAAGAAAAGTTATTAAGAATCAAGCATTTAAATCTAGCATTTAAATACAATTATGGGAGCCAGGGAGATGGCTCAGTAGAAGAAGCGCTTGCCTGGCAAGCACAGGGTCTGAGTTCAATCCCTGGGTCTGCCAAAAAATAAAAATAGAAACAATTATGTCCTTCCTCTCTAGGATGAAAATATATTTATAAATCAAATACCAATGGCCATTTGAGAAAAATGGCATTACTATTCTCCAAATCTGGGACTATTCACAAATCTCTTACTGCATAGACTATCCTTATATAGTCGATAGTAAAGTTGGTATATAACTAAGTATTAAGAAATGACATTCTACAAATGACTAAAAAAATTTGTAGTAGTCTAATATGTGTTGAATGGTAGGCACCTTACAATATCCATTTTAGAAATGCTAATTACTTTAGATAAGTCTATTACTATTTCAGCACTGTTTATATATAAGGTAGTATCAGTAAAATTGTTTTAAAACTTTAAGAGTATTAAAATAACCAAGGATTCAAGGCTAAAGCAATCAATTTACTTACACAAATTAAAAATACTCAAAATATTCTCAGGGCTTACTCTGTAGTTAACTCACAGACTGTAAAAACTTCTTTTCAGGAGAATTTTGGCTGGGTCTAGAGAAGATATACTCCATAGTGAAGCAATCTAATTACACCTTGCGAATTGAACTGGAAGACTGGAAAGACCACAAATACCATGTTGAATATTCTTTCCACTTGGGAAACCATGACACCAACTACATGCTGCACGTGGCTGAGATGACAGGCAATGGCCCCAAGGTGTTCCCAGAACACACAGACTTGGTGTTTTCCACGTCGGGTCACAAAGCAGGACACCTGAACTGTTCAGAACACTACTCAGGTACCCTCTTCCACTGCCAATACTTTGTTTTCACATCTTTGTAATGTCTTTCCACAGATTTAGGCAACTTTGTAATCCAATCTTTAAAATCCTAACCTCAAGTAAGCATTTTCTCTATAAAAATCTGTCAGCAATTATTTATAAGTGTCATGGTAGTCTTAACTAAGTATTTTGGCTCTAGTCCTCAGATTTTTGGGGGGAGGGATATAAATAAAAGTTGTACAAATCACCTAAAATTGGGATACATGGATCTACAAAACTGTCATGTTCAAAAGAAATACAGCATTCATAGAGAAAGAGAGACTGGATTACAAAGCAGCAACTATAAATGAACTTCTCTATTTATTAAACTGCTTGTCTTCCTTAGGCGGCTGGTGGTGGCATGATGCATGTGACGAAAACAATCTACATGGTAAATACAACAAACCACGAGCAAAATCTAAGACAGAGAAGAGAAGGGGAATATGGTGGAGGTCTCAAAGTGGAAAGTTATACTCTATTAAATCAACCAAAATGTTGATTCATCCAAAAAATTTAGAAAGCTTTGAATGAACTGAAGAAAATCCAACAACAATAAATACTAAACTCATTTCAAATTACTGTGGTTTAATAATCTGGTATTTAAACTTTGATCGTAGGTTTAAGAAATATATTTTTAATTTTCAAGTTTATCAATTTAAGATTACATATCAACACAATGACTTGAAGAATATCATTTACCTTTCTCAATCAAAATTTTTATATCATTTATCCATATATTTTGTTATGGAGCAATAAATTTTAGATGGTCACAATCTAAATTATAGTTAATGGGTGAATTTTTAAATAATTTTTTTCCCCAGTACTAGAGGCAGAACTCAGGACTTTGCACTTGTGAGGCAGGTACTTATATGGCTGAGCTATCTATCTCCCAAGCCTAATGAGTGAACTTTTGAATAACTTTTTAAAACAAAACTTACGGGCCGGCCAAATAGCTCAGTGGATTAAAGCACCTGCAAGCAGGTACAGAGGCCAGGGATTCAATCCCTAGACCTGCCGTGCCAGCCCCACCCCTGGGGCATGCTGAGACAAGACCAGGTGTGGTGGCGTGAGCCTGTATCCCAGCTATTGGAAGGCTGTAAACATGCAGATCACTATAAATCCAATCTGGTAGTGAGATCCTGAACACCCTGTAGACCCTTTCCTTAAACAACAACAAAAAAAAAGCAAGAAAAAAACTTAAAAAGATTTTCATTGTAAAAATATGGGCTAATTTTAACAACTTCCTCCATTTAAAAAAAAAAAAAAACTAGTTTTATTAAAATTCTAAATTTGAGTAACACAAAAGGTGGGTAATTTTATAGGTGTTGGATAATTATTGATGGATAATTAATAGATGCAATATTAATTTCAAGACAAAAATTCAGGAGGTTCAGAGTACATGCAGAAATCTGCAATACAAATTTTAAAACTAATGCTTCATTTTCTACAAAATAATGGGGAGTAAATGTTTGATATGGCTTATTATAATGCCAAATGAAGCAGAATGAAGTACTACATTAAAATAGGCTCCGTATTTTTTTTACAAGTGTAGTACATAATTACTAAATCATATTCACTGTAGTGTCAGGTATTACTGTATTTTAACTTATTTAACATCTATACCACATGCATTTTATACATTTTAACACAATATTATGTAAACCAGTATTTTTTTTATCTTTATTTATTTAGCAGCTCAGACTGTAGTGATCCTCCTGTCTCGGCTTCCTCAGTGCTGGGATTACAGGTGTGCACCACTATGCCTGGTTTCAGTGGTCAGCTCAGCATGGAGCCAGCTTAGCATAAGGTACCAAGGGTTAAAGGTTCCTCTGTGCTTGCCAGGCAGGCACTTAGACCACCAAGCTATCTCCCTGGCCCTAGAACATGACCTTCTTTTTTTTTTTTTTTTTTGTAGTACCAAGGATCAAACTCAGGACCTTGTGCTTGCAAGGCAAGCACTTATTCCACTGAGCTATCTCCCTGGCCCATTCCCTTATTATGCCTTGAAAAAGTGCACATGCAAAATGTTGATTTTGATGTAAACCCTGTAATTTAAAATTTAACATTTAAATTAAGTAGGCTCCCATTTTCAGTATGACCTAAATATAATGTATTGATCCAATATAGAAAGTCAGGCTAATGTGAGAAGTGAAGATTCACAGTTCACCTTTTCAGACTTATATCAAATGTTTCACATTTATGCTTTTAGCTTTACAGATGAATTGAAATCTAAACATCCTACTTTTGCATTATGCTGGTTAGGCAGTTTTATGAAGTTGGAGATTATACTAATATAACTATAATGTTTTGAGGCTTCATAACTTAAATTCAAGGGTTACCTTTAACCTGAGTCTCAGATTGAATAGTCTGCTCCCAGCCTGCTACTGTTAAGCATCTCTCTGAGTAGCATACTTCTTTGACCTCCGTCTTTCAAGTTTATTTACTGAAGAAGTACAACACCTGAGGATAAAAACACCCTGAAGTGTTCTGAAGTTGTGGGATAAAATGGCTTGTTTTAAGCATAAATTTCCTCTAGAATCTTACTATGGCCTTACCTTAAATCTCAGGGTCTTGTCTTCAAGTTGCTATGAACTGTGTTTTAAACTCTGTAAATCTATCTCAATGTAAAAATAATTGTTTTCTCCAAGATCTTCTAAAAGAGCGATGCTCCTTGTCCTGTGTGCATACACGCCCCATCAAACTAATCCCTCGCGAGAATGTGCACCCCAGTTTGAAAGCCTTCAGATCAAAACCCACATCCCTTCCGGGTCTGGCCCAGCTACACAGCCTCCTTGGCAAACACAGGTGCTGGGCGTGGTGCCGTGCCGCAGCCATGTCCCGCCGGGGTGCACTGAGACCTGTGACTGAGGCCAAGCATGGTGGCGCACACCTGTGATCCTAGCAGTTGGGAGGCTGAAAACAGGAGGATCCCTACAAGTCTCATCTGTGCAGTGAGACCCTGTAGACCTTGTACTAAATACATTGAAAAAAGTTTCTGCATCTGACCCCTTTGTTATTTACCTGACACATGTCACTTCTGGAATAAAAACTACTGGCTTGCATACCTCCCGTCTACATCTGTAGTGCATCCCACTCGTCTGGCCCCCTTCCCTTTCGATCATCTAGGTCCTGCATATACTTCTAGATGCAAACAATCTCGCTGCTTCTGAAATATCCTAGTACATGGCTGCTCATTCCTCTGCAACCACAGCATAAATGTTTGCACTCCTCCAATGGCACTTACTAAGAAAACACTGCATCTGGCAAATTACAATAAAAATTCTAAGAAGCAATAATAAGTACTGCAGAAGCATTGTGTACAGTAAATCTACTTGATTTTCAAGAATTGCTGCCAATTTTCTATGTAAACTCTGATCCAGCATGAAGCTTATGGAGAGCAAGTACATACATTCCTCCTTAGGCTCGCCCATTAGTTTTACCCACTCTCTCATCCTGAAATCCGCATTTTCATCTGCATTTCTTCTTTCATATATATTATGCATGCTTCAGAGCATAAATCATGATGTTAGTTCATTTATTAATAAAAATGTATTCAACATCTAAGATTTATGCTGTTATATATGCTACCTTCTGTGATAATCAAACTCCTGTGTTTGTTCTCACCACTAACAACTGCAAGCATTTCATTTATGGATACTATACAAAGTGACTGTCCTGTTCAGTCATTCTGGAAACTGAAAAGAAAGTGATCAAACAACTGACCCTTTTATTAAAGTCCAAAGTATTCTCATCTCAAATCAACCAGGGCAAAATTACTCAACTGGTAAGATGTGTGCTGTTCACGGTTATGCAAGTATGGATAACAAAATTCCACAATCTGTTTTTCTTTTCTGTTTTTTTAAGACAGAGTCTCACTATGCATTTCAGGCTGGCCTTGACTTCTCTTGGTAGCACAGGCTGGTCTCAAATTTGCAATGATCCTCCTGCCTCAGCCTACCCCAGTGCTGGGATTACAGGCATGTGCCACCATGCCCAGCTACAATAAGTTTTTTTAAGATGAGATTTCAACAACATTTTAGAAAATATAATTAAGGATTCCATAAAACATTAAAAAAAAGCTATTTTTCTAAATCTATGTGTTTAGCCCTAAGAACAATAAAATGCCTAACAATGTGATTAGGCTTATTTGAAAAAGCAATACTCTACAGATGCATGACTGCTGCTGCTCTCATCCAAGCAGGCAACCACATCTCAGCTTACACATCCAGTACTCACAGGCTAAGAGCGGCTTACCAACTATACCACATGGGGCTGCAGTCGAGTCAGATGATACATTTCAATGGCTTTTTTAACTATGCTATTTTAAATACCTGTACATACTTCTGAAACCTGATACTCTGTGCAGCATATAAACTGCACAAATACCTCTTAACTGAAAATGTTAATATTTCATCCCCCAAATAGACAAAACTGCTTCTCTCATAGTCTGCTCTTTCTGGAATTTTACTCCTTGGCCTAGGAGTCTGAAGCAACATCCCACTATCTTCAGATGAGGCCCTAGCTTTTTAAAAACTTCTCATTGGTTATGTTAAAATTTTAGGAAACAACTCTCAGCTCAAGAAGTTTTACAGGTAAAATAAACTAAAACTAATTAGAGATAATAACTAGAGAAAGCCACAGTACCACATTCATGGCAAAGTCAAAAGAGAAAACACAGCAGTAGTATGAAAAACATCTATGGACACTAAGAACAAAAGCAATACTCTCTAAACCAGAAAACCACAAGTTGAATGGGAAGACTGCCCCTTAACTTTTAATAACACTAACATGAAATTTACACTTCTTTAACTAAAACTGGAGGAACAAGGTGTAACCACTCAAGAAGCTAGGCAAGAAGATCTGAAGTTAGAGAACTTGGGCAACTGGATCTAATCTAAAGTACTAAGGGAAGAAAAACTATATATAGGAAACTAATCACAGCAGTATTAGTAGTATGTAAGAGTTTAGAGCTTAAAAAGGCCTAGCTAAAGCTGGGCGTGGTGGTGCAGGCCTGTAATCCCAGCACTCAGGAGGCTGAGGCAGGAGGACTGCTGTGAGTTTGAGACCAGCCTGAGCTACAAAGTAAGCTTAAGGCCAGCCTGAACTGCATAGTGAGACCCTGTCTCAAAAAAGACAGAAAAAAAAAAAAAAAAGGCCCAGCTAAGGGGCCAGCCAAATAGCTCAGTGGATTAAAGTGATTGCAAGCAGGCACAGGGGCCTGGGGTTCAATCTCTAGGCCTGTCATGCCAGCCCCCTCCCCAGGGCCCTTTAAGACTGCAACTGAGACTGGGTATGGTGGCACTTGCCTGTACAACAGGTGGATCAACTACCAGTCTGATCTAGTAGTGAGACCCTAAACACCCTGTAGACCCTTCCCTACAAAAAAAAAAAAGCTCTCAGTTTTGGGCCGGGGGAGATGGCTCAGTAGAATAAGCACTTCCCTCGCAAGCTCAAGGGCTAAGTTCAATCCCTGGTTCCACCCCCGCCCCTGCCAAAAAAAGGCCTAGCTGTTTAATTCATTAATAAGGAACCACAGGTTTAATAATTTGACCATTTAATTCTATATAATTGATTTCTTTTATTATCCTATATATTTTATGCACTTATCATATTCCAAAAAAGATTATAGGATTTAACTCCACAAAAAGAAAGAAAAGAATCAACTAGGAACAAAGCTCCAAAGAGAGTTCCCCTATTATCTGAAAGCCTGTTTTAAAAAACAAGAACGATGTAGCCCTTCTTTCATAGCTTAAATAGTAGATACTCATTCTGGCTGGCCAAGATATTCCTAGAAACAAAATTCAGTGAAAAAGTTTTATCAATGAATAATAAACTTATTAAATTACTCAACAAAAACTGATGAAGGTAAAATTATAGAGATCATAAAGCATATGTGCTATTACTGCTGGATTTTTTAAAGTCCTGGTAAAGAAACATCCTACATGACTAAGAAACTAATGATATAACCATTAGGTAGCATAGAGTAGAAAGAGGCCAAGCAATAGATGAAACAAGGACAATGGCAATTAAGTATACTGTTTGCTTCACTTTTGTGTCATGTATGAAATTTTAAATAATACTTTATAAACTACATTCATATTAGCTTCTCAAATAAAACACTAAGATTTAGTAAGCACTGAGTAGGTCATGTTCCCAATGGTTGGGGTCAATAGCATAACAACCACAATTTGTCTTTTACTTCCCACAGTGCTGGACACCACAGCTTGCACTACACCTGTTCTCACTTCTTAGCAACACAGGACCTGCTAACTGCCCTTACCAAAACCTGGAGAGAACAGTAAAGATACAAAAGTTCAATAGGTGATTACAACTAAGGCTACTGTTGGGAAAGAGGGAACTCCAACAATCTTGCCAAGGATATCATGCGCTCTGAGGACATATCTCTTAAAAACTGGACACCCATGAAACAAGCATTTGCTCAATTTGATGTACCTTGATCTATTACAACTCAAATCCAACAGTGTGGGTCAAGCAACAATCTGGAACACAAGAAATGTCATACATGTGCTCCTATTCACCTCTGAGACGATATCAGACATTTGATAAAGGATTTTATACCATCAGTAAGAAAGGGTTGTTTCCTTCTCACAATATTCTAGTTGCACTAATGTCTTCTCCACGATCTGACAGCATAAAGCAACCATTTGATGTGAACTTCAATAGCTTGGCTTCGTAAGAAGCATGTCATTCATTTCCAGGTTGCTAGACACTGCCATCTATTGTGAACTGTCATTTATCCCCATGAAGGATTTAAAAAGATTAGAGCCGTCCTGGGTTAGTGTTGTTCAAAGGTAAGTGTCCAGCTACATGGGGGGAGGGGTGGAAGTCTATTACATTTTCCTTCTTAGGTTAGGAGGGTTTTTATTAGAAATATGAAGAAAAATAGCTCCTGGATTGCCAGGAGGAATTCTGAGTGGGTGGCTGAATGGCGCCTCCATCCAGAGCTACTTACAGATAAGCAGAGCACAGGAACTGCTCAGGTATAGTAGCCACCTATCACAGATGGTAAATATAATCTCACAAGACCAACGATACTGATAATGACTAAATTCTATGTCACATTTAATATATACTACCCACTCTGGTTGGGTGCCGTGCAGTTCACATATATCTGATTCTCACAAATTTCTAACACATAGGTAATCATATCATCTGGATGTTAAAAGAAAGAAAACTATTCAATTTCAGATTTAAATATGTCTTAAAATGAAACATGGTAACAAAATATTATAGGAGCCAAATCCTCTTCATAAGCTATATATATCATCATACAAGTTCAAACAACACATACATTATTTTCTTATATAATCTGAAGGCTGATTTTCTTAAAAGGGAATGATAAACTTTATAATAATTCTCTTTTTCAAAAGAACAAAGAAACAACCCTCACACACACACACAAAAATAACAGGAAAAAACATAGTAATTGCAATTCTACTTGTGTAATTCCATCTATTTGACTTTCTTTACTTCCAGAAGGATGCCTTAGGCCAAGAATTATGTATCTTTCCTGAAATAACACATCTTACTTTTTATTTCAGTCTCAATTCCACTCCCAAAATAACCCTCTTGATTCAATGGGTCTCACTGATAACACATTACTAACGGACTACTGTATCATCTCCAAAAATTAAGAAACAGTAACTTTGACATTCTCTATCACAATTTATTAGTTTGGTTAATAGGTTAGAACATTTTATAAGAGTTCTTTATAAACTATACGCAAGCTGAAAGGTTATTACACAAAACTCTAATCTGAAGCCAACTTGATAAAAACTATTAAAAGCTAATATTCAATGTTAAGAATAAATCTAATCTTGATGAACCTAACCAATTCTAATTTCTTTGGGAATAAACTACTGAGAGAAGTTGTTTTGAGTGTTTAGTGTACTCGGGTCCCTGGGTAAGGGTCACACAAAAAAAGCGGGACATGGGGGATGTAGAGCGAGAAAGCAGCAGTTGTTTTTGTATGTCGCTTTTTTATTTACAGCTAATTTTATATAGTTTTTTTATACAAGAATAGCATACAGCTAATGAGCACAGGTGTATCATATTATTTAATGTTAAACACAAATATCATAAATTTTTGTTTGTAGTTTAAAGCCTTGTATTTTTGACCTCACTGTTTTTTATTTGTTGGGAACAGTTAATCATATAGAGAAGAATGTCATGTTTTGTTTAAGCAAGCATACAAACTTTTTTTTGTATTATCTTTGGCCTCTAGTCACTGTCTTTTTAGCCCAATTAAGCAGACTATGTCCTTGATTATGAGAACTCAGGGGAAGAATCTGTTTTTTTTTAAGGACTTGGCTTTCCAAGTCCTGTCCTTATGTTTCCTTAAGGACTGTTGTTTTAAATTGTGTTTAGGAGGGCCCGAGTGCCTCTCTTACCTGTGGTAATTTTACCACAAGAAGTAAAAATTCTTATTTACACATTTAGTAAATCTGCTTTTAAGCAGACTTTTGCATAGACTATTATTTATAATAATAACGTCTGAAATGAATCAATCCTGTAGTTGAGACATATAGTTCCGAACTATTGACACTGAGACTCACCAAGTAACTGCTCAAGATCATTCTCAAACTAATATATTAGACTTCATTCCTTTATCTGAAAAGCTTACTCCCACAGTAGAACCTAATCAGTTTCTGGACTAACAATTCCCTTAATAATGCAATTGCAATGATAACACATTTAATGATAAAAACCAGAAGCAAATATAAATGAAGTTATCTTAAAAAGCAAAAACATGCTTACACAATGTCCATAAACTCAAAAAGCAAAGCCATATTAGCTGACAATGCATAAACTCTACCTAAATCTTGTGATACTTGCTACTTTTCATCTCTTCCAGAAGGGGATGGTACATTAAAACCAGATATTCCCAGTGGGTTAAAGTGCCTGGAAGTAGGTACAGGGGCTAGGGGTTCAATCCCTGGGCCTGTTGTGCCAAGCCCCCTACCCCCCCATGTGCTGAGACAGCAATCGAGACTGGGTGTGGTGATGCACACCTGTAATCCCAGTTCTTGAGAGGCTGTAAACAGGCAGATCACTAGAGTCTGATCTAGTAGTGAGACCCTGAACACCCTTAGATCCTTCCATAAAATACACAACAAAACAATCAGATACATACACACTTGTGGCAGTCAGGGCTGTTACCTTGACTGCCTTGGCAGCGTGCTGAGGGGCTGGCAGAGCTCAGTTCTCAGTGACTCTGGGGTGGTCCGAATCTGCAGCCTGAACACCTGGCCCCGTCCTCGGCTCCCCCTGCTCTGCCTCCCAGCAGCTCTGCTCCCCTCAGCCCTTTGACCATGAGGCTTCTGACTCCAAACAGCCAAGCAGGGCTGAAATGCCTTCAATCAGGAGCCAGGTTAACGTCCTCCTTTAAACTGTGGGTACTAGGTATTGTGTCCAGCCATGAAAAGCGGATGAATATGGTACCTAGGAATAACGTTCTACTTTATCGGGCTAGTTCTACTTTATCTTCTCACTTGGGAGGTGCGACTTCACTATTCAATTTTTTATTCAAGTCCCAAACATCATTTTCTATACTGCCCCTAGTTCCCACCAGTTCACAGACATTATTTTCTGTAATAAATTATAATGTGTTACACATAGATCAATTCTAAGATGTTAAAAATGATTAAACAAAAACAATTTTGAGAAAATTATAAAATGAAATTCTCTCCTGCTTTAATAAGAATGTAGAAACAGTTATCCAGCAATAAGAAATTTTAACTGTATTCATTGTAAGTATTGGATGTTCTATTATCCCAAGGAATAAGAAACAGAACATTACACTTGATCAGAGCTTCTTAGGCCAAGAAGCAACAGAGAAACATAATTAAGAAGGCCTGAATTCAAGTCAAAATAGATGTCTTAATCTCAGCTTCATTTTTCTCATTTATAAGTGGGAATAATAACACTGCAAAATTAATTTATAAGCTATTATGAGACAATAAACTAGGCTAAACATGAAAACAATTTGCATACTATAAAGTACTACATGAGTTACCACTTTCTGATCACTAAATTAATACTATCAGCATATTTCAGAATATAAGGGATGAAGAAAATAACTCAAAATGTCTTCAGAGAAAAAGACAGAAATGACTAGTAATCAGTATCATATCAGACTACTTAAGATTACTAAAGGCAGAAAACTGGCTACATTTTCAAACTTGTGAAAGACAATTAGTCTACAATTTAGAATTTTTGTATCTAACAAAACTATCCATCTAGAAGTAAAAAGAAATATAAAGTCAAGTGCAAAAATATGCAGTCCTAACTCCAGAATATATGCAAGATGTACCCCTGAAGTTATGCAGTGTATAGCCTAGAAAGTTACAGCTAACAACATAGCATCCACTCCTCTTTAGGTAGTAGATACTCAATGAATACTGTTGATTGTTTGAACATACTGCAGGCATATAGATTTGAAAGGCTGAAGCTGGAAGATTACTTGAACACAAGATTTACTACAGGCCAGCCTAGCTAACATAGAAGACTCCATCGCAAAAATAAATAAACATACTGTCAAACATAAAAGATCTCATAAATATTTACCTTCGGGACAGGGAGATGGCTCAGTAGAATAAGCGCTTCCCTGGCAAGCACAAGGGCCTGAGTTCAATCCCCATTTCCACAAAACAAACAAAGAAACAAAAAATTTACCTTCTATATTCTATTTTACAGAAATGAAGAAGGCTTTCAGTAAAATGAGTGGGCTGGCTGGGTGGGGGTTGGGGAGCAGTGGCAAGATGCAAATGAAAATGCAAACAGAATTTCCAAGACAGTAGGAAATAAGCCCCAAGAAAGCAATCATGCAATAACCCTAATAAGCCTAGAAAACTTCATCAAGTTGCAAGAGGGGACATGATTACTTGATGTCTTACACTGTACCACAAAGTTTTATACTAGTGATAACACATAAAAACATAATAAAAAATAACCGGGCATGGT
Source organism: Ctenomys sociabilis (assembly GCA_004027165.1). Taxonomy (NCBI): domain Eukaryota; kingdom Metazoa; phylum Chordata; class Mammalia; order Rodentia; family Ctenomyidae; genus Ctenomys; species Ctenomys sociabilis. The sequence goes on from PVKA01000368.1 coordinate 100,314, forward strand.
GCCACAGGCCTGTAATCCTAGCACCTGGGAGGCCAAGGCAAGAGGACGGCAAATTCAAGGCCAAAAACATTCGCCCCGGGAGCCTGATGCATCATAATAAACTGTATTGCGATAGGCAAGTTGGGGTGAAGCTCAAAAGTTCTGCTTCAGAAGGTTATGCCTCTGCGGCCCTGCTGGAGAGCAACAGACTGTCAGGTCAGGCTCTCAGCAACATGATACCAGAGGCATCATTTGCACAGCATGCATGCGAGAGGTACCCCTGAAGCTAACAGTCCGGAAAGTCACAGCTAACAATTTGGTGTCTACTATTCTCTAGGTAGAGGTACGAGAACACTATACAGGCATTAACTTTGATTCATATGTAATATTGTATGCAGTAATAATTAATATTTGAGGAATTGCGTTAATCAAAAATTGTTGAAGTGTTTTAACAAATAGAGGGTAAAATGCTACACACCACCACAGTGAAGTGTGCTGCACAGCAATGCTTTTAACTTCTCTCCCCTGGTTTACTCACCTTTAAAATAAAGGTAACAGGCCTGCCAGATAGCTCGGCGGATTAAAGTACCTCTTTAGGCAGACACAGGGGCCAGGGGTTTGATCCCTGGCCTGCCATGCTGGCCCTGCCCCTGGGGCATGCTGAAATGGCTAATGAAACTCGGTGTGGTGGTGCATGCCTGCAATTCCAGCACATGGGAGGCTGAAAAACAGGAGATCACTACAAGTATGATCTGTGTAGTGAAAGCCTGTAGACCTGTACTAAATACACAATATTAAATAAATAAAATACGGGTAACATCTACTCCAAACTATGAGGCTGAAACAAGATAACGCATGAAGGTAAAGGACACTATACCTAGCACATAGAAAAGTTTTATGATGGTTATTAACACAATTATGGATTAAGAAACAGAATACGTAAAAAGGCTACCTAAGGTTTTGGAGCAATTCATTCTAGCTCTACTTTCACATTAAAGTATATAGTGTCTTACCTGAAAATTCTCAGAAAAACTTAAAATCCTTTACCTGTAAGTAGTGTTTGGTACATAGACATCCCGAGCAGGAAACTCTAAAATCTCCCGGGTAGGTCTGACTCTACTGTCGGGGTACAGCTTCACTTGAAGTAGTTCCGGGGTTAGGCAATAATGAGGATTTTCAGGAGCAGGAGAAATGTCTATCTTCAGCTGAGCTGCATATTAAAATATTTACAAAACAGTGAAACCCAATAAATAAAAGAGTCCAGAATTGCTACCATTTGGATATAAAGTGCCCGCTAAGATCCATGTGCTAAAGGCCTGGCTGCCAGCCTGGCCTACTAAAGCTGGTGCAGCCGGGCGTGGTGGCGCATGCCTGTAATCCCAGCACTCGGGTGGCTGAGGCAGGAGGATTGTTGTGAGTTCGAGACCAGCCTGAGCTACAAAGTGAGTTTAAGGCCAGCCTGAACTGCACAGTGAGACCCTGTCTCAAAAAGACAAAAAAAAAAAAAAAAAAAAAAAAAAAAAAAAAAAAAAAAAAAAAAAAAAAAAAAAAAAAAAAAAAAAATAAATAAAGCTGGTGCGACCCTAGCAGGTGGAGCCCAATGGGAGAAGCAGGTTGGGGCAAGCAGCCTTGTAAGGGAAATGTGCAGCCCAACCCTTTCTGCCACTCTCTGCCTCCCAGCAGCTAAGAGGTGGGAAGCTCTACCACATGCTTCCCACATGAGGCCCTCGTCCTCATAAGGGTCCAAAAGCAATCCAACCACATGGCCCCAAACACAAATTTAAATACTGAAACTGGGAGCCAAAATATTTCCTTGTGTTAACATATTTTTCTCAGATTACTTGTCACAGTGAGAGAGTACTGACTAAAACATAATAAAAATGTCTTTGAAAAAATTTAGACCATAGTTTGCAGTAAGTCTGGGTACAATACACAGAAGCTAAAGTATCATTTTAGACCTTAAAACCACTGCATTTTACCAAGTTTCAAACTTAAAAAATGCTACTATACACACAAATGCACGTAAAAGAACTGCTTGCTGAATGAATGGCAAAGAGTAAAAGATGTCAAAAAAGAGGGACAAACAGAGAAAGGGATCTGGCATTGTAACTAGCCAACATTTAAAGATTAAGTAATTTAATTTTGACTTGGCAGCTATCAAACTAATTTAACTCTGAAATGATCTGCTCTATAAACAGTACGAACATGTTTCTGAATATTTACCAGGGCACACATGTTTTTCCTTCTAGAAAATAATTTTAACATAACTGGTGGTAACCCCAGAGTAACCCTGTCTACTAGGACATGAAAAATACCTGTGATAGGCCTCAGTCGCCGCAGGACGGAAGACGGCCTTCTCATATCAGCAAGGAATTTGTACAGATCTTCATCGCTTAAGCGGTCTCCTTCCTGATTGCAAAGACCGAGAAAAGAGAATCTGATAAAACAACTACAGTAGGGGGACTAAGTTACATTATTTGCTTATAAGCACAAACTTCTGCTATACTTCAGACAGAATGAAGAATTAGTATGAGTCCAAATATCTTTATTTGCTATTCTTTAGTGCTTTCAAATATTACAATTTCTGACATTGATCCCACTATCTACACCCAAAAAGTATTATAAGATGCAGAAAACCATACAAGTTAAAGATAGCTAAAACTGAAAGGAATAAGAATGTAGACATAAATAAGAATTTAAAGGTAAGATCTAAAAAGCAGGCTAATGTAAAAACAGATCATAGTACTAAAATCATTACACTTGAGGGATTTTTTTCCTTTTTTTTTCTCTTTTCAACTTTACACGTCACCTAATCCTCAAATGCAAAAATCTACTAATGGCTAATTTTTTCAAAAGAGCCCATAAAAAAAGAAAACCACCTACAGTTAAGGAAAAACACAACTGTCCTACCACTAAGACCAAAAAGCAAAGCAAAAGAACTCCAAAATGTTCTCAAATCCATGAGGGAAGGGACAAGAAACAAAAAAATCATAACCTTATTTAAGTAATATCAATTTTTCAATTGAATATTAATATTTTAATTAAAATAACCAGTTTACTTTTATTGAAGAGCTAATCTTTAATCTTATCCACCTGTTTTTGATATTTTACTGACATATTTGAATATTTTGTACAACATCCTTTTAGCTGATGATGAGTATATTTAAGGTACTTTTTAAAATTATGAATGTAACCTGAGCCATATTACATCTGTTCATTATACTGCTCTAAACAGAACAGAATATATCTTTATGTTCTATTATTAGGGGAAATGACTTTTATTGTTGCTTGTTTTGTTTGAAGATAGGGTCTCACTAATCAGTTCACGCTGGCCTTGAACTCAGAGAGATGCTCTTCCTCAGCCTCCTTCATGCTGAGATTATAGACATGGGCCACTGCACCCTGCAGGGTAACAATTTTTAATTTCTAAGGGGCTATAGTTTTTTGCTGTACCTTTAAAATGTTTTTTTTGGGGGGGCAGGGAGATGGGAGTAGAATAAGTGCTTCCCTGCCAAGCGCAAGGGACTGAGTTCAATCCCCGGTTCCACCTATTTTTTTAAACTGAATAGTGGTATTTTGGAAGACAAATTTTTTCAGTGACTTCATATGATTAATTACTGTAAATGTTCCATGTGCTGCTGAAACAGTAGTACATTCTCTCCCTTTGAGTAGAGAACTGATACAGGTCTTAAACAGTTCTTATTCATAATGCTTTAATTATCTCTGGCTTAACCAGAGCCTATTACTGTATTTACTTAACCTATTAAATGACAAATGGCCCCCAGGCTTTATGCCCAATTTCCTTGCCTTTTGCTAGATGGAAGGCACCATTTCCCTCCCTCAGGAATGGGCATAAACAAGCAGGATGAAGAGACTTAGGAAAGCATTTGCATAAGTGAGTATCTGTCAGTGCTATGAGAACAGGCCCCAGCTAACCCGCTGGCCTGACAGCAGGTGGGAGCCAGTGAACAGAGCTGAATGGTCTCCACAGATGTCAATCTAGCCAGCCAATCCTGCCAGTCTAGAAGGCAGGGAGGAGGCTGGTTAGTGAAGAGTCCTAGTGCACACCCCCTCCTCTATGTGACTCGTATACTGTGGCGCACTCTTGAGGCAGCAGACAATAGCGAGCAATGTACAAAATAAATGTATTTAAAATTACCAGGGCCAGGGAGATGGCTCAGTAGAATAAGCACTCCCTGGCAAGGGCCTGAGTTCAATCCCCGGCTCCGCAATAAATAAATAAATAAATAAATAAATAAATAAATAAATAAATAAATAAATAAATAAATAAAACTACCAGCTGGGCTTGATGTTGTAAAATCTCCACATGCTGCTAATGGTTTCGGCTTAACACACTGCAAATCACTGCACACTCATATTCACTGTATCATCCCAGCCACAGACAATCATCTTTCCTACATTAGGGGAAATGGTTTTTTTGGTATTTCATTTAGGGAAATTTGTGTAAGGAATATTTATCTTATTAAAACTATTCTCTGCTTTTTAATTTGCCATTTGTCCTAAAGATACTTACAAAATACTACATGACCATGACTAAAAATGATTTTAATGCTGAACTATACAAAGTGAACTGCAAATGCTTTCCACTGTTCCATGTTTATACCAGTCATTTATTATTTTCCTTTTATTTTTCTTTATTTAGGACAGAGTCTATAGGGTCTCACTGCATAGATCAGACTTGTAGTGTTCCTCCTGCTTTCAGCCTCCCAAGCACTGCGCCACCACACCTGCTTTCAAGACGCAGTCCAAGCACAGCCCAGGGGCAGGGCTGGCCTGGCATGCCGTGCCATGGATAAAAACCCTAGTCCCTGAACCTGCCGAGGCAGGCACTTTAGTCTGCTGAGCTATCTGGCCGCCCTTATGCCAGCCATTTATTTTTAAGTTTTCATAAGAGCTTTATGCTAGTTTGCAGTTAGCAGTATCCTAAACAATATTTTCTGGTGCAGTGTTATGCAGTAAGATGAATATGCAGAAAAAGAATATTTTGTACATTTAAAAAAAAAAGTCTACAAAAACCCAGGCATGGTGGTACACACTTGGAAGGAAGTTAAGGAAAGAGGACCACAAGTTGGAGGCCAGCTTGAGCTAGAAAGCAAGTTCCAAGGCCAGTCTAAATAACTAGCAAGACCCTTTCTGAAAAAGAAAGCTAAGGGGGCCAGGGAGATGGCTCAGTGGAATAACTGCTTGCCTGGCAAGTGCAGGGCCTGAGTTCAATCCCCGGTTCCTCAAAAAAAAAAAAAAAAAGAAAGCTACAAAGACAGTACAATGGAGATTTTCACAATATATGATGTTTGAATACAGATGCGTTTAACCTGATTTAAGCACTATAATATATACATGTATCAAAACACAATTATCCCACTAATATAAAAATTTTATGTCTTTTATATTTTAGTTAAAAAAAATTCAATTTAAATTTAAAAAGTGTCACATGGTAAATTCTCAAAAACTATTTGGTGGATAATACAACAATAGGCTGAAGATGTGAACAGAAACCTGTGTGAATATAGCAGAAGCGACCCGCAGCTGGAGAAGGAGCAGGGAGCACTGTTGCACCTGCAGTGCTGTGTCCAGGTCCAGGAATATCTTCTGCTGGCTCCCATTCATGCATTTGACCTCTCTCTTCATCCAAGTGACACTCACAGTGACTTTCTCTAGGCTGCGTTAATGACTCTCATAACAGAAGATCCACACTGCTTGGGACCTTACACATTAGAAGCTCTCACAGCAGCTGCCCATGAACACAACTGCTATGTAACAGCGATGTTTGTCTAAAGCACCTCAAAGTTGTAAAGTGCCAGTAAGCCACAATTTCCCTCTCTTAATTACAATAACACTTCATTGCACTTACTACCCTTCTGAAACTAAAAGAAACTTACTTACAAATATCTCCCCAGAAATCCTACATGACATAACAATACCTGCTTAAAAAAATTGGTCACTGTGAGCGTGGCAGGTCGAAAGCTGGTCAAGTTACAAGAGTCATCTCCACTCGTAGTCCTTTCAAGTGATCGCCTACCAACAATACTAGAATTTCTCCTCTCTGACCAAGACCCTTTCCGTTCTACAAGAGGAGAAAAAGTAAAATATTAATTTTCAGGAAATTAAAATCCATTTAGAGCATCTTTCCATAACACTGTGAATATTCTACTATTGTTGACAATTCCATACCCAGCATACTCGTTTACATAAAACTTCACTTTGCAAAGAAAGGAATAAAGCAAGAGACCCTTTCGGCCAGAACCGCCACTGTCCAGTAATTTGCCAAATGACTAACACAAAGGGCAAAAGGAGGGGAACCTGGCCTCCTTTTCCAGGCCTTTTAGAAAACATGGAGTTGTTCCTTGGGCCACATACATGAGAACATACAAAAAGGGTGATACTGTAGACATCAAGGGAATGGGTACTGTGCAAAAAGAAATGCCTCACAAATGTTACCATGGCAAAGTGGGAAGAGTCTACAATGTTACCCAGCATGCTGTTGGCATTGTTGTAAATAAGCAAGTTAAGGGCAAGATACTTGTCAAGAGGATTAATGTGCATATTGAGCATATTAAACATTCAAAAAGTCATGATAGCTTCCTAAAACATGTCAAGGAAAATGATCAGAAGAAGAAGAAGAAGCCAAAGAGAAAGGTACCTGGGTTGAACTGAAGTGTCAGCCTGCCCCTCTCAGAGAAGTGCACTTTGTAAGGATCAATGGGAAGGAACCTGAGCTGTTGGAGCCTATTCCTTATGAATTCATGGCATAAACTGGGGGTGTCGCTCTGCAATTCAGTACCTAATTGGCAGCTTAATTGTTCTAGGTCCTACGTAAAAATAAAATCATGCTGTGTTATAAGGATGGATTTCTCAGTTGAACAGGTGTGTGGTGCCTTCTTACTTTAGAAATATTTGCAGCACATTTTCACTGTACCTAGTAATTGTGTCTAGTCTTTATTCTTCAGGGTTTTTCTTGCTGAAAGACACTGCTGAGGTATTGTGCGGGTGTGTACCCAAATATTCAATATTTATACAATATTTATATTGGCTTGAAGATCCTGTAAATCATCATGGGGAAAAGATGTATCAAAAGAAATGGAAGTCACTTCAGAAACAAATGTAAGTCCACTTCAGTTAAATTGTTTAAAGCACAAAAAAAAAAAAAAAAAAAAAGGAATAAAGCAAGAGCGAGGAAGCAGGGAGGGAAGCCTACAGCATCACACCAGAGGGTTAGAGACTGAAGTCAGCTGCTCTAAGGCTTGGACTGAAACGAGTATATCCAGTCTTGTCCTTTGAATTTAACAATTCACAGGAAGATCTAGTAAAGACAATTAGAAAAGAAAATACATCTTTTTGATACAGGATTTCACTATAGAGTTCAGGCTAGCTTTGAACTCACAGCAATCCTCCTGCCTCAGCATTCTGAGTGCTGGGATTACAGGCATGCGCCACCATGTCCAGCTCAAGAGAAGATTTTAAAAAGGCATCCAGATTTGAGAAAGTAAACCTAGTTTTAAAAAGATTTTATTTTTTAAAGAGAGTACAAAATAGTATTAAAACATTAAAATTATAAGTGATACAAAATTTCACTTAACAAACTAAGCTGCATTTCACAGTATTTGGTGTAATGCATAGTGTTATCTTCCAACTAGTTGTTCATATTATCAGATATATGCATGCAATACTTACCTGGCAGGGGAGATACCATGATCACAGATATATGCATGCAAAATTGGAAGAAAAGGGCTGGGGAGATGGCTCAGTGGAATAAGCACTTCCCTGGCAAGCGTAAGGGGCTGAGTTCAATCCTCAGTGCCACAAAAAACAAAACAAACAAAAAAAAAAAAAACCTGGAAAAAACAAATTAAGAAAAAGAACAACTGAAACAAGGAGCAAAATAAATTAAGCATTAACTGCTCCTTTCCATGGACCAGCAGAAATCCACAGTACAGTCATCCAAGCCATTCTGCTTATATATAGATACATACATTGCTGAGATGGCAATTGAGACTGGGTGTGGTGGTGTGTGCCTGGAATCCCAGCTCTTGAGAGGCTGTAAAAAGGCAGATCACTATGAGCCTGATCTAGTAGTGAGACCATGAATACCTTGTAGACCCTTCCCTAAAATATAAAAAAATAAAAAATAAATAAAAATGCTATTAACACGCCTGTAATTCCAGCACTCAGGAGACTGAAGTAGGACAATTGCTGCAAGTTTAAGGCCAGCTTGGGCTACTTGGTGAGTTCAAGGCCAACCTGGACTATGAAGTGAGAACCTGTCTCAAAAAAGAATCAAAACAAAACAAAATAGAATCAAAATACAATGGAACACTTGGATGCACAATTTTTTTAACTTAGAAAATAAAATTTTATTGTACAGATTTTACCATTTATAGAGGATAAAAGACATGGGAAACCTTTTGTTAATCCATTTTTCTCTACCATATTCTTTGAAAAATATCTATTTCCTAATACACTCTTGGACAGTATGAATTTTTATATAGACTGCTTTCCCAGTTCTACGGGTAGTAAGTGTCTCAGGATGTACAATATAAAACTAATGAAAAGAGATTTTTAAAAGAACAGAAGACTACTGTCAAAGAGTAATTTCCAAAAACTTGGTATTTTCCAAGGCAATGTGGACAGTGAAGGGTCATTATTCTGTTGCTTGAAGGCAGCTATCAAAGTTCAAAGATCCATTCTTCTCTATTTCAAAACTTAATTAAAAGTTAAAGTACCACGACACAGCCCTGGAATATGGTAAGGCTTACAAATCTATGGACTGGAATGAGAGTCTAGAAATAAACCCACTTATTTATGGTCATCTGAATTTTGACAACTTTTGATCTTTTGCTAAGATCATTCAATGGGTGAAGAACAGTTTTTTTCTACAAATTAATATACACAATCTAAAAATAAAGTTGGATAGATGTGATGGCATACACTTGCAATCTCAGCACTCTGGAAGGCCGAGGCAGGAGGATCATGAGTATGAACCCAGCACCGGCCAATTTATCAAGACCCCATGTCAAAAAATATTTTTAAAAAGTAGAGGATGGTGCTGGAGATACAGCTCAGTGCAAAGGCTCTGGGGTTTTACCATAATATTGCAACAAAAAGAAGAGAAAGAAGAGAGGAGAAGAGGAAAGGGAGGGGGAAGAGAACAGAGGGGAGAGGTGTGGAGGGAGAGGGGGAAGAGAAGGGAGGAAGGGGAGAAAGGGATTAGTAGAGGAGAAGAGGAAAGAGTTGCTGTTCGACCTTTATCTCACAGTAGGTACGTATTAATTAAACATGGTTAAGAATTAAAACTACACAACTCTTAGAAGAAAGTGCACATGTAATTCTTGATCTTGGCTAAGTTGTAATTTCTTAGATATATCAAAAAGCACAGCAACAAATTAAAATAATTCTCCTTGTTTGGGGATTAGATTAAATTTTTTAGTTACAAAAAGCGAAGTAACAAAATTTAAAACTCTATTGTATAAATAACATTATCAAGAAAAGAAAATCCCAAATAGGAGTGAATATTTTCAAATCACATGTTAGATAAGGGATTTGTAACCAGATATATAGTGTATACAACTCCAACACAAGATAGCTATTTATTTTTGTCTTTCTGAGACAGGATTTCATCATGCAGTTTAGGCTGGCCTCGAGCTCACTTTGTAGCTCAGGCTGGCAGTGATCCTCCTGCCTCAGCCTCCCAAGTGCTGTGATTATGGGCATGTGCCATCATGCTCAACTTAACATAACCTTTCTTTTTCTTTTTTTTTTTTTTGGCTATCATCAAGAGAACTACCAAGTACTAGTAAAGATAAGGAAAAACTGGAATTTTCACACAATGCTCCAATATTTGAAAAAGTGGTTATACTGTAAGATACTCATGGCAGTTCCTCAAAAGGGTAAACACAGAACTGCTAAATGATCCATCAATTAGCTATACAGTAGAGGAATAACATGTCCACACAAGTTTGTATGTGAATGTTCACTGAAGTATAATTCATAACTAAACTGTAGAAACAACTCAGATGATATCAACCAACAGATAAAATACAGTATTTTAATACAATGGACTGTCATTGACAATAAAAATATTGATATATGACAGGCCATGGATAAACCTCATGAAAACATTATGCTAAGTGAAAACATCCAGCCGTGGAAGACCATAATAAAGAATTCTATGTATAGGAAATGTATGGCATAGGCAAATCCATAAAGGCAGAAAATACATTGATGTCATCTAGGGCTGCATCTGAAAACTGAAGGGAATGGGGTGACTGTTAAAAGGGTTAAAAAACTGCTCAAAAATTAGGTTGTAGTAGCAGTCACGGAACACCATGAATATAGGAAGAGCCGCTGTATTCTGCCCTCTAAAAAGGTGAACTATATGCTAAGTGAATTATATTTCAAAAAAGCTAAATGAAAAAGGCAAAAAAGAAATCCTTTTTATGCCACATCATACGACAGTCTAAAAATATAATAAGCTTATATAAAACATAAAAGGAAAGGGCTGGCAAGATAGCTCAGCGGTCTAGAGAGCCTCTCAGGGACCGCGGTTCGAGTCCCAGTGCCAGCCCCTCCCCGCAGGGCCGGCTGAGCTCAACCCCCACCCTCGCGAAAAAAGAATCCGTGATGTGTAGCGAGACACTGTAATAAATAAAGGAATTTAAAAAAATAAATAAATAAAATAAATAAAACATAAAAGGAAAAATACACATTTAGCAATATTTTCTACTAAACATTCTTACCTCCAGTACTGATTTCTACTTCGGTTGAATCTCTTTCTAAACTGCCAGCACTGCTAACAATATTCATTAAATGGATTGCGGTCCAAGCAAATGGCATGCGATACTTCCCAAGTCTTTGGCAAAACTGATCAGCTTGACTTTTTAGCTTCTCCAATTTTTCCTTATTCTGAAAAACAGAACCATATACATATTATACTTGAAAGAAAAAGATTAAAGATTATTTCATACTATTTAAAGTGACAGTTTAAGAGTTCTCAATTTTCAGCAGAGAAGGAAAAATAAGCTGTGCTTTTTCAGAAATCAGGTAATAACCTATTTTAACAAAAAAAAAAATCTGAATTCATTCTACAAATGTGTAGATAAATGAAGTCTCTGAAATTTGTTTGTGATTTATGTCATCTTGGGAAAAATGAGAAGAAGTCAAATGTCAACCACGTTTTAACTGCCAAGTGTCACCGCAGGAAAAGACCATAAATAACCAATCTAGTCAGTCAGCTAGCTATAATATATATGTTAGGATTTGTTAAATTCTGTCCCTCAGCCGGGCGTGGTGGCGCATGCCTATAATCCCAGCACTCGGGAGGCTGAGGCAGGAGGATTGTTGTGAGTTCGAGACCAGCCTGAGCTACAAAGTGAGCTTAAGGCCAGCCTGAACTGTATAGTGAGACCCTGTCTCAAAAAGACAAAAAAAAAAAAAAATAAAAAAAAAAATAAATTCTGTCCCTCTATACAAAATGGAAGTAGCTGATCCAACTGAAAATAATCCTAACTGATGTCAACCATGATGTTGGACTGGAGAGAAGACATAGATCAATAATAAGCAGGTTCAGAGATGTAACCGAAGGTGGGGGAAGTATTATACAAGGACCAAACCCTGGAAAATAAATAACAGTCCAAGACATCTTGATGTTTTTGGCTACTCTAAATACAATCAGTAAGGTGGCCTGCAAGAGGCAAATAACACTCCAAGATCAAAAACCGTATCTGTCACATACTCTTTCCATATTGGATGTGGGTGTTATAGTTTGTGTCTAGCTGTCCCCCCAAAGCCTCATGCAGTCATGGGGTGGGGACCTCTAGAGTTTGTGATTAACTCATGATCTACTGGAATTATGTGTGATCCAAGACTGAGATTATGGGTCTTAGTACTGCTGGGATTATGGGTTGAGTATTTCCCCCAGCCTGGGGCAGAGAGCATGAATGCAACAAACAGAGAGACAGACTTTCTGAGTGACTGTTCTTTGTTGCTGTTTGGCTGCCATGAACTGCTGCTCTCTGTCATGTGCCCCTCTGCCATGGAGCCAGCTGAATATGGACTGAAACTTCCAGTAACTGTGAGATAAATAAACCTTTCCTTCCTTTATTTTGGGTATCAGGTATTTGTCCTAGCAACAAGAGAAGTATAACTAAGACAGTAAGGAATTCTCTGATGAAAATATCCTACCTTGGGACTCAGGGTTAGGAAAAGATGAAAAGCTAGCTAAATGGAAGCAATATTTGCTGTTGCCAAATGTACCTTCAAAACATATTCATGCTTTTAGAACTTATATATCAAGTACATACACTTAAATCCATCAATGTAAGTGTATATATGTAAACTTATGCATGTAAATATTTAAAGAAAAATGGAATAAACTATTACAGAATATGTTCATATGTATGAGCTCTATATAGCAGAGCAAACTGAATTTGTAAAATGACAACCTGAAAAAAGCCAAAATTCTTCAACAGAGGTCAACCAAGCAACAAGGATTCAAGAGACTATCATTTCCTCACATCCACCTACCTTAGCAGCAAAGGCCCAGGTCTTATTTTGAATGTCAGAAAAACAGGAAAGAAAACACTTTCTAGATTTTGGTGGATTTTCCAGCATTCCTCTGCTAGCTATTACAACATTAAATCTTGTGCTCAAAAATCCTATGATTACCTGTATTATTGACACTAACTCAAAGTATGTTCAATTTGGTATCAATTAGTCAACAATCAGTTTTTGCAATTTTATTCAAATTCTATAAATAACTCATCTAATGGCAAAACTGAGATTATGTGTTTTAATTTTACTGTTTTTCTTAATTCAGTGCTGTCAGGTCTATCTTAAGATTATTTTTTGCTAGGAAAAGTTCCATCAATGTCACTATTTTGTAAATAAAAGTTACTTATTTGAGAGTTAAACTAATTTATTCTCATTCAAGAAAAAAATTTAACCAATTAATTTTACAGTGGAAGAGATTTTAAAATAGCATGCTTCACATCAAAAGCTGTGTAACAGGCTGGGAGATGGCTCAGTAGAATAAGCACTTGCCTGGCAAGTGCAAGGCCCTGAGTTCAATACCTGGTACTGAAAGAAAAAAAAGCTATATGGCAAGAAAAAGGAAGGAAGGAAGGAGCCAAAAGAAAATACAAATTAGCAGGGAAATTCTTTCACATACTTTGTAGTACATTTCTCTAAAACAACAACAATCATACAGGAAAATGAGAGTACAATGCACTACCTTGGTGGCATCAGCTTCTTTGAAAATCATATATGGCTCTGCACACTCTCCAATATCTCCTTGCTGGAGGACTTTTTCTAGCTGTCAAAGGCAAAAATGCAAAGATTAACTATACTTAAAAAAAAACATTCAACCTGAAATGTAAGGATGGTTCAATATATTAAAACCAATGAGACTGGGTGTGGTGACACCACTCACGGGAGGCTGTAAACAGGAGGATCACTTCAAGTCTGATCTAGTAGTGAGACCCTGAGTACCCTGTAGACCCTTCCCTAAAACACAAATAAATAAAACCAATGCAATACACTACACATTAACAAAAATAACAAGGGAGGGGAATGATTACCTTAACTTCAAAAAAGGCCCAAAGAGAAACTTAAGTTTAGAGCTAAAATTATAAAACTCAAAAAGAACTTTGTTTCTGTTTTCTTTTCTTTTGAAGAGTAAAAACAAAAGCAAAAACAAACAGCAGAAACAAAGACAGAAAAAGGGCAAAATATAGAAATATTTTATAGATTTTAAAACCAGAATAGCTAGTTAACAATGGCTGTTATATTATTTTTATTGTCAGATCTGTTGCTCAGATTAACAAAAATAGTTATGCAAGATGAGACAAATAATTATTAGCACTTGCTTTCAAGAAAACTTTACTTTTTTTATTTTCTTGTCTCCTTCCTTCACCATTTTTTTTTTTTCCGGCATAACTGGGATCGAACTCAGGCCCTTGTGCTTATTCTACTGAGCTATCTCCCCAGCCCTTCTTTACTTTAGAAACAGGGCAACACATAGTGTGTGTGTACCAGGCTCCCAATGCAGGGACCGCTAACCAGCAGTGCCCACACAGTGCGCATATTCCAGGTTCCCAACGCAGGGACCCTAACCAGCAGTGGCTGCTATATCGTCTGTTCGTATCATCAAATCTGCAAACTGGGGAAATAACTGAACAATGGTGCTTGCTTTCAAGAAATCTTAGATAAAACACCATATTCAAAATAGGGTGGACACACAGCTGCATTCTCTTAATTCACTGAGTAGAAAGATTTGCTCTAACAGTGTTTGTGGACAGGATGTCATGTCTACATCTTGTACAATGGATAACCACTAAGACAACAATATGCAATGTATGAGTTATTGAACTGTCCTACTAATTGGTTTTGAAACTGTTGCATTACTATTTGTTTCTCAATAAAATTATTTTAAAAAAGAATTCTGGAAAAAGCCTCATGACACTGAATTTGGAAATGATTTCTTGAATAAGACACCAAAACCACAGGCAAAAGAAGTAAAAATAGATAAATTTAACTCCATTAAAATTTACTACATCAAAGGACAAAATAAAAAGACATCCTACAGAATAGAAAAAATATCTACAAAGTATGTATTTGATGAGATATTAATAACTAGAAAGCATAAAGATTTCCTACAACTCCGCAATAAACAAAACAAGCTAACAAATGGCAGAAGAGCTAAATAGGTATGTTCTAAAAGAAGTTACACAAATAGCCAATAAGCTTATGAAATTAAGTTCAGAACTACAAATTAATAAAAAAAATTAAAATCAACCACAACGATAACCATAAGGAACAGCATTAAAAAAAAAAAAAAACCCATTAAGTGTTAGTGAAGATGTAAAAAAAACTGGAACCCTTGCCCACTGTTGGTGGGAATGTAAAAAAGATGGTCTCGCTATGAAAACATATCCTCAAATCTTAAAAGAATAGACTAATCATATAATCCAGAATCTCTAGTTTCAGCTATAGATTCCAAAGAACTGAGAATGTTACATTTTTTGTGTGAGGAGTGGGTCATGATGGAAATTAAGTTCAAGACCTTGCACATGCTAATTAAATGCTCAGCTATACCCATAGCCTAGACTCAAAAAAGCAAGGACTCACCGATATTTACACTATTTTCCGAACAGCACTATTGATAAGCTAAAAGGAAGAGCAGCTGATGTGTCCATTAACTTGCTAAATGGGCAAACAAATTTGGAGATATAGATATATACTGAAACCATATTCAACTTTTAAAAGGAAGACAATTCCAACGTATGTTACAACCTGGATGAACTTTAAGATACTATGCTAAGTGAAATAAGCCAGTCACAAAAATCAAATACTGTATAATTCTGCTTATATGAGGTATCAGAAGTAGTCAAATCCATAAAAACAGAAAGTAGAATTGTGAGGGCCAAAATCATTTAATGAGTATAAAACTTGAATTATACAAGATGAGAAATTCTTCCTAGAAATTGGTTGCAAAACAGTATGATTATACTTAATGCAGACTTGCACATTAAACAACAGTGAATAAACTCTGTTAAAAATTTCAGTCATAAATTTATCTCCAATTAATGTATCAAATGCAAAATCACAAAGTCAGAAAAAAACATTCTTTAGTGACTAATTACAACTGTGTTCCACTTATACTTCTTAAGTGGCTCACTTTCTCCCTATAAATTTAAGGATTTTTTTAAAAAAGTATATAAAATAGGATTAAAATCTAGCATATGAATCAAGTATCTGAGGAAATCTAGCTCATATCAAAATTGGTATTTCAAATTAATGACAAAAGACATACAAAGAACTCTTATAAACTAAAAATGATGCGATCACACAGGTATACATTGATGTACATTCACATTTACATACTTACTGAGTGAAAAACTAAGAATCGGCATACTTCATTATATATTACACTAAAAACTACTAGCATGCTAAAAATGAGGCAAGAAGGGCCAGGGAGATGGCTCAGTAGAATATGCCCTTGCCTCGCAAGTATAAGGGTCTGGTTCAATCCCTAGTTTCACCAAAAAAAAAAAGGCAACAATCAGAATAAGTACTTCACAAAACAGAATCTCCAAAAGGCCAATAATTTATGCAACAGCATTAGTCATTACAGAATTTTAAATTAAAACCAAATAATATAACCTCACAAATGTACCAGAAATAAAATAATAAGATTAGGGAAGTTAAAACACTAAACAAAATAACATCTGATGATTAAAAATATAAAGAAGGAAATGCAGCAACTAAAATTCTAAAACATTATTGATGAGAATACAAACTGGACTAATGTTGGAAAACTACCTGCTTCTACTATGATTAATTTATATATACTGCCCTGTGTCCCAGGAATTCAATCCCTAGCCACATACTCAATAGAAATATATCTAGACCAAAAATCACATGAAAGAATATTCATGGCAATGTTACTTAGAATACCTAAAAGAAGTACAAATAATATACTGAAAGAATCCATGTACAAAAGACTGAATATATTGGGGCCAGGGAAGATAGTTCAGCTGAATAAGTGCTTGCCTGGCAAGTGCAAGGGGCTGAGTTCACCCTGGCTCCGCAAAAATGAATGAATGAATGAATGCTGTTAAAAGACTGAATATGGTATGACTGTATCATGAGAATTAAGAAAAAATATTAAGTGACAGTGGCAAAAGTTAGGAAACTAGCTACCTGGTGGAAGGGATGGGCAGTCATAAAAGAGAAGACAGCCCCTAGGGTGCTGGCTAGAACCATACGGATGTACAGCGCCAGCTCAGCACTGAATGTGCTGGTAAATACACAGGTAAGACTTCATCAAGCCATCAACCTCAAATATATGTATTTTATAGATATCATCATATCTGTATAATGATAGCTTTACATTTATATTATATATGTATCTGTATAATACTTTATATTTCAATGTCAGACTTTTAATAAACGACAAGTGGGAGCAACTAAAACCTGCATTCACTGTTAAAGAAGATGCAATTATCAGAGGATAATGATGTAATCATCAGAAACTTTGAAAATCTGTGTGGCAGCATTCACAAATGTTGACAGGAAAGTACCCCTTCACTCAGTATCTACTCCTAGGAAAGCAATAAATGAATGAGGACAAACATAAATTTTACAGACTGCAGATGTTTTACAGAATTACCAAAAGAAAATTTAAGTGAACCAAAACATCTATCACCAATAAAATAAATTACCTGAGGTTTACAAAAGAATGTGATGCAATGAAAATGAGTATTAAAGCTGTTGCATACAACAAAATAGACTAATCACATAGTCATGTTGAATGGCAAAAAGGAAGACAGAAAGTATCTGACTCTACAAGACACTTAAAAGCATGTACAAAGCATGGAGAAGAGAGGGCACAGGGAAAAGCAGAGGTCACAGAGGCAGTCGCTTAGATTCTGCTCATGTTATTTCTTTAGTTAGCTGGCTGGTCCTATAGGTATGTTGTAGGGCAATCAGTCAAACTACAAATTTACAACTTCTATAATCATGTCATACTTCCATAAAAAATACTTAAAATACTTTCAGGTGAACTTTATGAAAATTATGTAGCTGTAATCTTCTTTCACTTGGGGTTTTCCTTGAATGTGCTTTGTATTTCTGTCCTCTAAAATATTAGGTATATACACAAAAAAAATCCAAACAGTGGTAATATAACACTCAGATATTTAGCAAAAAGTATGTTAATAAAGAAGGTATAAAAATAAGCAAGAAATTAAATAATCCTGGCCAAACTAGGATACCAATGTTCCCAGTGATGGCAAATCTTTTACAGCTATAATGGCAAGAGCCCTATGTAGCATACAAGCCAAGGGCTCACCATCACTGACCCAGACTGTGAGGCTTCACTACTAAACCCAGTTACTCACCCTTCCTTCATCCTTTCCTCTGCTACACGACACTGCAACTTTTCACAGCTGCTAACTTTAAAACCTGATGAAGAGACCAAGTAGACACTTCGATTTCTAGGGATAGAGGGCTGTATCTTGTTATGCGACCTGGTGTTAGCAGGTGGGATGTGACTAAAGATTTGAAAAGCACCTTGCTGGTGTTTTTGCAGTAGCCAGGAGAAGACGCTGGCCTAACCTGCTAGGAAAGAAGATGCACAGAAATATGCCTCCGCCACACCAATGGACCCCAGGCAACCTCAAGTTCCTGGAAGAACAAACATGTGAAGAGAGTTGAGAGAGGGGCAGCACATACACAGTATACCAGCGCTAGCTGCCAGGTCTCAGTGGGGCGCCATCTCCCTGCTCTTGGGGTGACCCAAGAGGCATGACAAGAGAAGTTTCTCTCAAGAACAAAAATGTCATGATAGGTAACAAATGATGAAAGAAAGTTTAATTTCCTAAATATATTTCCTTTCAAGTTTAATTTGGTCTTTTTTTTTGAAATTATGAAAAACTATACATACAAATTGTATGTGTCTATACCGGTTTGCACATAAAAATGCATATACACATTTATCCGGGTGTATTTTACACTTGGGATCATGTGACAGCTTGAACCAGGCTTATTCACACATATTCTCATGTGTTTCTGTAGTATAAATTTTTTTCAGAATTGTAGTTTTAATGACCATAGTACGTAACATGAATGTACAATGCCTTAACTATCTCCTCATGTTGATTTCATGTATGGTGGATCTTTAAAACTTCTAATCCTACCTAAGCTATTTGTGGCCAAGATGACAAGCCAGGTTTTTCATTAAATAATCCCATTTTGAAGCAACCAATATGTCACCCATCACCTTTATCTCACCAGCCCATTCCCTCTAATAAACAATGCTTTATGAAAACAGACGATTTTCCCCACATAAAATAATGGTGCACATTTGTCATTTATATGCATTTCTAGAACTTAATGTTACTTTTCACAGTGAAGGCCGCTGCTGCTTAATCTTTGCTTGTAGGATTGTTCATTGTAACTAAGATTTATTATAACCTGAATTCACAGGAATATGCCCACAAATTAGGACATTATTTCTGTGGGTGAAAAGGATTCATTTCATGATAATTCACTTCATAATCTTATTATAAAATTCATTACCTCTTTGTGATAACTTTACATAAATAAAGACAAAGTGATTAGGTGATATATTTTCAGCAACTCTCCAGTCAAGGTCCAGTTGATAACTTATTTTTTAAGGTGCACTAAGCTAAAGAGTTTGGTAATATTTAGGTTTTAGGATGTGTATTACACCTTGTTCTTAGTTAGGTAACATCCATTAACACTCCACAATCACAATGATTTAGCTGTCGGCACGAATGTATATGACTTAGAAACTGAGTGACAAACCCTTATGACTGCTCCTGTGATGGCTAAGTTTATGCGCCCAGTTATGATATCAAGTATTTAGTCAAACAGTTTATTTGTCTTTTTCTTTTTTTTTTTTTTTTTGGTACTGGGGATCAAACTTGGGTGCTTATGCAACTGAGCTATCTCCGTGGTTCAAACACAAGTTTAAATGGTGTTGTGAGCCAGGCATGGTGACACAACCTATAATCCCAACACTTGAGAGTCTGAAGCAGGAAGATTGCCATGAGCTCCGTGTGGACTTCATAGTGAGTTCAAGCAGAGAAGTACAAAGTGAGACCCTGTCTCAAGAAAGAAAGGAGAGAGAGAGATAAGAGGGAGAGACAGACAGACAGATAGAGACAGAGACAGACAGAGACAGAGACAGACAGACAGAGAGAGGGAGGGATGGAGGGAGGGAGGGAGCCTGCAAGCCACGCTAGTGTGAAAATACTTTTTAGAGGTGATTAACCATTAAAGCAAAGGATTTTAAAGCAGAGTATCTGAGTTATGTGAATGGGCCTCATTCAATCAGCTTTAAGGACTAAGAGCAAAGACTAGTTTCCCTGAGGAAAAGGAAGTTCCTCTCAAGACTGAAACTTAAGAAATTCTGCCTGCTCCTTCTTCCTAAGACGTTTGGGCTACCCTACCAGCTGCAGGTGCACCCACACCATGCTCACGCAAGGCAGCGTCATGCACACGAAAATTCATTTAGGGATGTACGTCTGGAGAGAAAGGCAGCACCCAGAGTGCACAGCCAATGTTGTGTTAATGAGGCACCAAGATGGGAATGATACATAAAAGTCAAATCTTTGCTCTAGAAAAGTCTTTGATATTGACGCAAACAAGAATACCAACACAATAGGAAAATACATGTAACAGTATTCTCACCTTTATTACAAGAAAAACATCCTGAGAAGGATAAGTAATAGAAAAGATAGCTGATCTTGCCAGGGTAGTAATAGCAGCAGGTGGTACGTGTGGGCGTAGCAATCCTTTCATCTGCTCAGAATTGAGGTCAAAATAAAAGTTTTCTGAAATCTAAAAAACACATTCATGTATTAAAATTTAACATCTGTGTTTTTTTTTAAACTCACAAAAATCATCTTATTACAACTATTAGGACATTATACACTGTAATCTAGAGTGTCTCTTACATTCAACCAAGACCATCTTTATAAGTTTATAATAAAGCAAAGGAAACATACAAGGTTTTGGGATATATTTAACACCAAAGAATCCTATTTCAAAAATCCTTGCTTAAAAATATAACCTCTAAGAGCAACTGAGCCTAGGTGTGGTGGTGAAAGCCTGTAATCCCAGCTCTTGGGAGGCTGTAAACTGGCAGATCACTACTAGTCCAATCTAGCAGTGAGACCCTGAATACTCTGTACACCCTTCCTTAAAATACAGAAATAAAAATAAAAATTTATGCACCCACACACACACAAATATACATAACCTCTAATAAAATATACAAAAAAGTATCATTAAGGTACAGGACTCCAAAACTTAATTCTTAAAAAAATTATGTGAACAATATCTCAGCAGTTTTGATCTAACAAACATAAGATGTTGGCACAGTGTTCCACTAAGAAATCCATCATATTTCACACGTTGACAGGGCACATCACCAGAGATACTTCCAGCTTCTATTACATGTCAGCTTAGAATATTAAGATAAGAAATGCTATACAAGACAGTCCTCTGAAACTCCGTAATGAAGACACAGCAGAAAAATTAAAAACATTATTTGAGACACAATATTTAAAATATACATAAATCATCTTTTAGTTGGTGAGAAGCTGAATTTTTATCTTTTATGTACTGATTTCTTAAAGTGCTTTTCTTATATTTTCTTTTTTTTTCCTGCTTGCCAGGGAAATGCTTATTCCACTAAGCCATCTCCATGGCCCCTCTTGTATTTTCTTGCTCATTTTATAAGTTAATAGTTGCTTCTGCTACTTCTTTCTGAAAATCTCAATGAAATAAAACCAGCTTCCAACTAAGGCATTTTACAATAAGGAAATATGTAACTAGACTTGATAAATTAAGTTTTTTCAAAAGATCAACTTTAATAACTGTCAAAAATATTATCTTTTAAAATAACTTAAAAATAGATTTCTGTAACCTAAGATTATGAAAAGTGACTGCTGTCAAATTATAAAACTTTACCTTTTTCTTTTCCTTGACATCATATAAAGCCAAACTTGCAAAAATGGGTTCAATTTCAATCTCAAACCTTTGTGAAGAAAAGGATAAAAAAATTTAATAATAGATATAAAAGATGTATCTGGTACAAAAACAGGAATATAGTCAATGAAAGGAAACAAAATAAACAGAAACAACCCCAGGCACATGTAGTTCTTTGATCTTTGACAAAGAAGCCAGAAAGATACATTGGAGGAAACACAGCATCTTCAATAAATATTGTGCTAAAAATAAAATAAATAAATAAATAAATAAATAAATAAATAAATACTGTGCTGGGAAATTTGGAAATCCACATGCAGAAGACTGAGTCTAGATTCATATATCTCACCATGTACAAACTAAAATCAAAATACATTAAAGATCTAAATGTTAAAACATAATATGCTGGAAGATAAAATAGGTATAACTCATAAACATACAGACATAGGTACAGACTTTCTGAACTCCAATGACACAATAAATAATAACAGGAATCAACAAAGGGAATCACATAAGATCTAAAAATCTCTGTACAACAAAATAAACAACCAATAGAAGGAAGAACAAAATGTACAGAACAGGAAAAAAATTTGCCAACTATTCCACAGATACAGGACTAATATCAATATATAAAACTAAAATAAATTAGACCCCCTCCTCCAAATAGAAGATTCAATAAAAAAGGGGTGGGGGTAACCAAAATGAACAGATACTTTTCAGAAGTAGTCGTACAATAAATGTATGACAAAATGCTCCTTTTGACTGGCCACTGGAGAAATGCAAATAGCAACTATAAATACTATCTCATCCCAAAAAGAATAGGTATCACTTAAAAAAAATCCAATACTAACAAATGCTATTGAGGATATGGGAAAAGGAACCTTGCTGCTACATTGCTGGTGGGAATGTAAACTAGTGCAACCACTACAAAAATCAGTGTGGCATTTCTCAAAAAACTAAACTAGACACTATATTTGACTCAGCTATCTCCCTCAAGAGTATCTTTCCAAAAACGTTAAAAATACCATGACAATAATACATGCATACCCATCATGACAGCAGCATAATTTGCAATAGATAGATCTCAAAACCACATTTATAATGTGGATGTATGGATAAGGAAATGGTATTTATATAAAATGGACCAACTTGCAGCCGTAGCGAAAATATAAACTTCAGGCATTCACAGGTAAATGGATGCAGCTGGAAAACGTAATATTAAGTGAAACAAGTCATTACATGGCTTTTCTTGGAGGAATACCATACTTGTGTGTGCCCACACAAATAAAGAACAAACTAGAAGAAAGATAAAATGCAAGAAGGGAGTTCAAATACTTCTCCAAATTATATGTTCCATTGCTTTAAAAATATCTCCACATATATGCTAATTTCTTTCATTTATACTAATAGTTTATCTTAGTTGAAAAGAAAGTTTGTGTTATCTGTGTTTTTTTTTTAAAGAATCTTCTTGGTTTATGTCTTTATACTAAGTAACTACTTTGAAGATCATAACATAAAGTATAACTAAATTTTCATAAAACAGAACAAGGAGATTATGGAGCCA